>PUFA01000466.1:0-367262 GCA_003508835.1 Eonycteris spelaea | reverse complement strand
AATTACTATATAAAGTACCTAGCACAATATTTTACATAACAGACACTCAAAATATTTTAGACCCTTCTATCCTCTCTGTTCTTACACTTAAGAAATATGTCATTAACAGAGATCAGTCAAAAACATATTCTTATTCCCTTTCATTCCCAAATATCCAAAGATCTCTTTCTGGCTTCCTAGACTTTCTATTGAGAATTTATAAACTTCTTAGCAATTGCTCAGAAACTCCACAATTGTTATTAGTAATGAGATTTTTAATAATACTAAGATTGTCATATATGATGACATGATGGAAGGCTTATAATATGAAGATAAGTGAAAAAATCAGAAATATAAGACTACTTATATTATGTTAAAGGAAATACAAACCTAAATATTACAGAAGAAAGAATAGGAGGGAAAAAGTCAAAATAGTAAGTCTATCTCTGGGTAGTTATATTATGGCTGTATTTTAATTTCATCTTTACAGTTGTCTTTAGTTCCATGCTTCTATAATGAATACATATTATACTTATAAATCAACAAAGAAAAATACATCAAATGCCACTGTTGCCAAAAATATTCTAGCAATATTAGCACAGCTTCGTATTCCATGATAAACAATGTATATGCCAATTACCTTGTTTGGCTACTGAACAGGAAAAAAAAATCAGGAGTAGAGTCAGATAGCCTTGAGGATAATAAATCTATCTTTTTAAAGTAATGTCTAATTCACTAAGGCATGTTCAATCTGGAAAAAGATAAAACCAAAGAACAGAATTAGGTTACAGAGGATATAAATGTTCAGGCAATAAACATGTGCAAAACCATGTGTCATAAACCATGCTGGATCTAGGGAATACAACAATGAAAAAAGCGTGAGTTCTGTTCTCAAAGAACTTGTCTATTTTCTAGGGGATACAGACAAATGACATTAAAAAGTCTTATAAATGCCTACGTGGCTTTGAGAACATGAAGAAAAGACAATCAGGAAGAGGAGAGTGGTCACTCTAGGACAGAAAGGCAGTAATTATGAAAAGTCACAAGAACACACTAGTCCAGAGAATAGTGAATAACCCCAGGGCTGGGGTCCTAGTTAACAATAGAGAGGTGCCATCCAGAGAGGAGTTTGGTATCCAGATAAAGCATCTGGATTTAATCCAGTGTTTTTCAAATTGTGACTTTGGGAATGGTTTCTTTGGAAACACAGCAAGGGGGGGTTGAGTGCCCAAGCCTGTAGCGCCAATCAATCCCTGCTTCACAGAGAAGGTTTTGTCTATTCTGTAAGTTGGATTTCCTGACAGGATTTTGTGTGAAGAAAGAGTTCCATGACCTGAAACAGTCTGAAAAGTGTTCCCATGCCATCGAGCTGTTGAGAGACGAGAAGGGGGTCAGGGATAGACTGTGAAGAACAACAATGTTTAAAGAAGGGACAAAGGAAAAAAATGAGCTGATGAAAGAGACTGAGGAGCCATAATCAACAGTAGAAGTAGTTAAGTCTAATGAATTGGGAGTCAGGTGTGTCACTTGGAGTCAATACAGCCCATCATTAAATTGTGATTTCAACCAATCAAGTAAACTGTTACAAACACTTCCAGCTACATGATCACAGTACACCCATATCAATAAATTCAGCCTAATTCAGTGTCATCTCACATCTTCCTTGGCCTAATATCCTAGGTTTCTAATAATGTATATTAGTAAATTTTGCTATTATTTTGGCATATAATCTAATTCCTTCCAGGTTATATGTTGTACTTGATCCCTGGCATATGCTAACATCTGACCACAGTTCTGGGGACTGTTTCGGGCAGGTGTTAAGAATAAACAATCTTATTACATTAAAAAAATACTTATGTAGATAGCCTGAAAATCAGCCATTAGTTAGGAAACTAATTGACCAAGACCAAAGGAAAGAATAGTTCAAGATGGACATCTGAGAGGAAGCTCTACAATAGAGGTTATGATGCAGGAGACCACTTGAAGCCTGGAGAATTTTGAAGAGTCATGTATGTACTAGAGTGAGTATAGTACAGACCCTTTTAAAGGAGTCAATGTGAGCTCAAAGGAATCAAAGAAGTCCTTTACAAGAGTCAAAGTGTTGGAAAATAAGTAGAAATGTATTCAGACATATGAAACACATGGTAAAATATCTCTTGCAAGTTCAAGGTCCTGAACAAACACCTATAAGTAGTTTGAAGGCTGGTATAAGAAAATACAATATTATTCCCAGACGTCTGCCTAACTGCCATACATCCCCAATTAATCAAGTTCTCTATATGGACTGCGAATTTCTTCCAAAGTCTTATTGACATGACCTAGCCAAGAAGACACTAGATCCTTTGTGAAAACTCAGTTTGGAACCCCAGGAAGATCTGTTTTTAAACTACACCTGAAGTTGACTCTCACCTTCTCAGACCTCTCTTCTAGTGGGCACATTTCCCACAAATACAGCCTTGCTGCCCCTCATACTTTGTTATGATTCCTTTCAATCTGACTGGTAATGCCATGTCTGCTAAATACAGCAAGAAACTGTGGAAAGAGTAAGATGAGAAACACTTATATGCTCCTCAAAGGTGGCCTTACACCGCAGTCTACACTAGGGGCTTGACAAACTTTTTCTAATTAAGAGCCAGCCAGTAGATATTTTAGGCTTTTTGGTACAAGGGGCAAAATCATGGCTATTCTGTAGATACTTATATAACAATAGAGAAAACAGACGCACACAAATATTTTATTAACAGAATTCAAAATACAATAATAATGACTGAGTTTTTTGTTGTTGTTATCGCAGATATGCTAATGAGAAAAATGGAGTTTTAAAGCAGATAACATTTCATTTAATTGAGGTCCAATGTTAGTATTCCTAGAACCAAAACTGATGATAGTTAAGTCTGACTCCATCCTAGACCAACTAAATTTGAATCTAAATTTTAATTAGAGTTCCCAGTGATTTGTGTACATCCTGAAGTATGAGAACATACTGGCTTAGAGTTTCTTAATACTATCTGGGCTACATTTCTCTCTCCCTTCAGAGAAGACAATGAAAGCTGTGTACCCTTAAACAGGTTCATGAACCACTTGAAGTCCATTCAAGAATTCCTACAGAGTCTGTGGCCCTAGACCCCAGAGACTGTTCCCAGGCCTATCCCAAGGCAAAAATGTTCTAAAATTAGATTACGTTCAAATCCCAGCCATTTACTATGTTATAGAAGGTAAGCTACTTAAGCTCTCTGAACCTCAGTTTCTTATATAAAGTGGAGACAATAATAGCTACTACCTTATGGGTTTCTGGAGGATCAAAAGAAACTACATAATCCTTGTTACACACTCTTTTCCATGTGAAGTGATAGAATTTCTCAAATAACAAATGTAAAAACAAAAAGATATCATTATATACTCCCCATTATCCAAGTCATAATTAATAATACTTGTTCTTACTATCCATATGTTGTATTATATTAGGTTATAATTTCCTGCTCCATTATTATACTTGTCTTAAGTACTTTTCCTTATGACTCATGACAGTAATGACAATAAACACATAACAACTCACATAACACTTATATACATATGCCAAACACTGTTCTAAGGTCTTGATTTACATATATTAGCTCATTAAATCATCACATTAACCCTTTGAGTTTGTTACCATATGTATAACGTATATATAAAATATATACATATATAACAATATATAACATAACAAACAGGCAAATATTTATATATTTAAATTGTGTAATAATTCCATTTTTTTTTCCATTTTTGTTGAAAATCAGTTTGTTCTTAACTCCCCAAACACATATTTATAATGGACATTGTAAATGTTTGGAAGAACAAATGGCGGACTTGGAGCTAGCAGGCCATTTTAGAATACAGCACTTTTATTTTGGTGTGTTTGGGGGGCATTTGCAGAAAACTACATACACACACAATTTTGTCTTGGTCAATCATACCCAGCATTTCCGCATTTGAGTGTGTACCTTTGTATACACCAAGAGATTGTACAAAGATGGATATACAAGCACACCTGAAAAACAAAAGATGGACTGTAGGCAATGCACATCCGTTTGTTCCTGAAAAATGGTAGTCTGTACAGCAATGCTACTCTAAATGTAGTTCATGATCTGATCCTAGTCTACAAACGGCTACTGTCCTGAGATAATACATGCACAAAATTTGAAAACTTTTATAGGAATTTGACATTGACATAAGAATGTAATCAGTGGCCTCATTTTATCATACAGTGTATTTTACAAAAGTATTAGTTTGAGGTGGTTTGGAAAATTAAAAACAAAGAAACCTGTTTTTTACCAGATGGTTTTGGAAACACCATGAGGTGATCCTCAATATGTTTTCCTTTTCTTTTAATGTTCCTCAAACTAAGTGTTCTCTCTTCCAAGAACAAAACTTGGAGGTCTGAACATCGATTTTCATTATAAGTGGAGAGAAGATGTAGGATATGACATTGGAGCAGCTTCCCTTGACTGAGAAAAGAAAAGCTCTAACAGTGGTCAGGGTGTGGAATGAATAGAGGAAAATGAGATTAGGAAGGGTCTGATGCTACTTGGCACCTGAAAGCATGGCTTGAAGAGCTCGGCTGGAGAAAAAGGAGCTGGCAGTGGTTTAGAGAATGGGAAGTGCTGAGGGGACCAATAGACCAAAGAGCCTTGAGTAATGGTGAGGGGCCCAGAGAACACAGGGCCCCCTTGACAAAAAGGTCAAAGAAAGGATGCTGACCAGTGAGACACTGGGACAGCGCTAGATCAACAACAGCTTTATAGATACCAGCAGAGATTGGGTGAGCCTATGACCCAGACAGAAAGGTAGAAATCGGGCCAGCAGGGAAAAAAAAAAAAAACATCCCAGGGAGATACCCTTAGAAGTTACTTAACTTGACCAAGCTAACCATGGCACAGAGCAGAGACTCTGATTTAAATCCAGACTCTGAAATTTGTTAGCTGTGGGATCTTGGATACACAGAAAGCACTTGAATAGTCAGTCCTTGGGCCATAGTAAATCCTTATAATATGTGAGCAGTTACTATTAGTAGTAGTAGTGATAGTGGACCTATATTTTTTGTTTGCTGACCCAGGTTCAAGAGTTTTCCCAATACAATCGACCAAATATTACCACAGGGCTTTATCTTCATTGTTCAGGAACCTACTCTGTAGACCTGGATGGCACTAATATTTAGTTATGTTGTAGTGGGCTTAAGTATAAAGTCAAATATATAACCATTACAAGAACAATGAGAGTCAAAGAAGAATTCTCTTGAGGGAAAATCAATGGATGTTTGTTATGTATTACTAATTTAGAAATAATCTTCCTGTGTTTAGAGCACAAACTCAGTGAGAGTCAATAAAATCAGTAAAGCCTATTAAATTTTTTTTTAGCTGTGAATGGTTTGAAGCAGATTTAATTTTTCCTTCTTGAACATAGCTAATGCAAAGAGAACAACTCAGTCTTTTTACCCCTTGTTACTGACTGGACTTCCTTGTAGTTATTTTCCCTGTGCTAGTCTCTTGAGGGCACATATCCAGTTTATAGTCAAGATATGAAGCTTAATTAAACATTTGTTTATAGGCACAGATATCTTTGGATATTCCATTACTTGTTGAAAGTTGGGGGAAAAATGCCTATTTCACATTAGGCCCTTACTGCTTTGTATGAAAACTCACCCTTAGTAATCAAATCACTTCATTTAAATAAAATTAATTTCCAAAATTTTAATCATATACTAACTTTAATGTACTTTCAAGCCAGGAGACTAAAAACTATTGATGTCTACACATAGTTCCTGGGAGGATATATTAATGGACTTGTCTATAATCTCTGATACTTGAATTAAATGTTTAATAAGATTTTGTTGGTATTTACCAAGTGGGCTGTTGCTGAACTTGTTTTTTTTAATAATCCAGATAAACGTATGTTTAGATTTAAAGTCTATTTTTGAACTCTGAAACATCATTGTTTGATGGCTACATTCCACACATCCCAACTCCCACTCCACTTCAACTATATTTTCTGGTAAAACATACCACTTCTAGTCTTAGAATACACTATCAATATTAAATGATTTTAAAATAATGTTGAGTATTTTACTTGCTTTAAAAATGTATCTTAAGGGTTGCTATTTTTATTAATTTTCTTAATTTCTTTCCAAATCCTAACACTCTTGGAAATCTTTTAACTGCACAACACCAAAATGAAAATGCCACTTGAAGTCTATTTATATAAACCACAGACCCTTAAATGAACTGGACAACTCCTTAATGTCTGAATAGAGTGTTTCCTGGCATTGGTTAGAAAGATTAAATCAAATTAGCCTGGATAAGTCAGCTGTTACAAGGGCTGGAAACTGTGAGATTAAACTTTAACAAACTTTTAACAAATGGTACTATGCCTACTTGCAAATGAATAAGGTTATTAAGGGCTCAGTGAAGGAAAGTCTGATTTTAATATTTTTATTCAGTGAAGTAAAGTCTATTAATTATTTTATAGTTGATAATGTTTGTAGAAAGAAAACAAAACTAAGGTAAGAGAACATTTAAATGAACAAGAAGTTAAAACAGGAAACAAATAAAACAGCAACTCCAAATATTGAGCCTGAACTTTTGAAACATTAGCAAAAACAAAGATGGAAATATGCACTCAAGAGAGTATCCCCATGGTCAGAAACAATAATTAAGTACAGTGCAAAGTAGCTGCCAACTTAGAGTAAAATATAAAGTCCAGGAAGTAGAGAACATCACTTTTGAGATCTTTGATTTCCACATACAGAATCATAACTGAGAAAAATCAGACATTCTTATAGATATTGGAGTACCTGGTATACATTTTATTTAAGTAATTTTATATATTATGAAAAACTATCAAACATGTAAGACCAGCTGTCAAGGAAAACTGGAGCTGCAATATTTAAAAGCTGCCCAGCACTCCAGAACCTGTCCACCTAACCAGACACATGAGCGCATTGGTGCTAAGATGATAGGGCTCAATGGTTGAGAATATGGGCTGTAGTGTTGAGCTGCTTGGATTTGAAACCTGGTTCAATCACTCACTAATTATGCATAATTCTATGATCATAAATTTATTCTTATGTAAATTGGATAATGATGATATCTATCTCATGAGGTTTTTGTGAAGATTCAATTAGTTAAACAATTTAAAGCATTTACAACCACCTCTGGAATATTTTAAGCATTATTATTTGTCCTTTCTTAACATGAAAAAAAAGAAAATCCTTATCCAAAATGAACTGCTACAGTGTGTTAGTAAAATTACAGTCTGAGAAAGGATCCTATAATTCAAAGGAATAGAATTTCTAAGGTCCTTTGCACTCTAAAATGCTATAACCCTGTGCTTGTTCAAGAAAGACATTTCTAGAATACATAAGATAGCTTAAGTCTGATTTCTTAACATTTAGACATATGGATACTGATATTTGATTCCATAACATACTGACATATTTCATAACTCTAAAGGATAAACTACTTACCATTCTCTTTCTTTAACCAAAATAAAAAAAAAATGTGTCTGAAAGACCCTTATCCCCATCCTTAAGCCCTAAAATGTTGCTCAGAATGTTCATGCCTCCTTGATGTTCATTTGCTCAGTTCTGTCCCAGATATCAGGAACATTTTTAATCTGAGTCATGAGGATTCAGCCAAGTAGAGGTATATACACTGTGGCTCTGTGTTTCCATCCTTGATGCACCTGATCCTCATCTGATGACTCAGTTCCAATAACTCACTCCCACCTTGCACCCAAATGGTGCCCCATTACCACTTCCATACTTAAGAGCACTGTGTGCCAGGAACTGTTTTTGAGCATTTTACATCTATTAGCCTTTTAACTCTATAACTCCTGTAAGTGCAAACTATTATTACTACAACTTTAGAGATGAGGAAACTCAAGAACAGAAAAGCTAATTAAATTTTCCCAAGTTCACAGAGCTAGTAGGTAGCAGAGCCAGGATTCAAGTTCAGGAGTCTGGTTGCAGAGTCCGTGCTCTTAACCCTTATACTACACTGCCTCAGAAATTAAGACCCAGTGCCTTGCTTACTGCTCCTGAGTTATTCTTCTATAGACAAATCTTACATTAATATTCATATAGTGTTTCATGGTTTAACATTATTTCACCTCCATGATCTTATTTATTTGTTCTCTGCGATTACTGCATAAGAGAAAACTGAGGCTCGCAGAGAGATAAAGTGCACAGGAGGCAGTGAATGGTAGAATCAGAACTTAAACCTGGTTCTTTGGCTACCAAAGCCTGTGTTTTCCAGTACTCTGATTCTGTACACAAGGTTTAGAAAAAGGAGATATCCACGAGGTATGGACTCTCTGAGAGAGGTGGGGTATGACCAAGACCTTGAATTCTAGGTAGCTCTCAGACTTGGGGAGGAAAGGATGAGAAAATAGAGACTAAAAGAAAAAATAACAGAAAAGAGACCTGGAAAAGGATAGATGCCAGGCATAGTATCATGAAAGAAAGGAAAGGACTTGGTAGTGGTTTGGGTATTGAGAGCAAAGGAAAAGTTAGAAGCAAAATTGACTTCCAGGTTTCAACTGTGAAACCAGGGAATCATCAATGCCATTAACAGAAACACAGATGAAAGAGGAAATGGTATGACATAAAAGACTATGAGTTTGGCTACAACCATAATGAATATTGGGTGACAGTTAAACATGCAAGTGGGAAATATATAACAGATGGAAAGATCTGGAAATTGATATCCTGGAGGCATTCACTTAAGGTGATATTTAAGACTAGGGCTTGATGAGAAGTCACAGGCAGAGAAAAGAAGTAATAAATTATGAGCCAAATGCTGAACCTTTAGGAGAAACCAACACTAGGGAAGAGGAGAAGGCAAAAGGAAAAGTGGTAGAAAAATAGTTGCATAGATAATAGAGTCATGGATAAAAAGGAAAAAAAAAAAAAATTCAAGAAGTAGAAATAAAGAGCAATTAGGGGGATCTTTTATAAACTGTATAAATGTCTAACCAATATACTGTATACTTAGAACTAATAATTTTAAAAAAAGAAAGTGCTCATGAATGTCACATAAAACAAAGAAGTTAAATAGAATTATATGGGTAAATGAACAATTAACATCTTTCCCAACTCGACTATAGTTACATAAGAGCAGACCTTAGTGTTTCCTACTCTGACTTCAGTGCCTAGTAGTACTTTATGTATATCTGTCACTAAATATTTACTGGATAAGTAAATGAATGAATATAATGAGATTTCCTCATTGCATTACAAATGACCCTTGGAATTAGAATGTCAATAAAGTGATGGAGATAGATGTCATATCATAGGGGAATTTAAAGAAAGTAGAATATTAAAAGAGAGAAAAGTAATAGTAAGGCAGTAGGGACATATTTTATCAACTACCACTTAGAGATGAGTTTTTGCTGAAAGGAGAGAGAAAACCAGATCAAGTGAATTTCCTGTCCTAGTACAATATATATTTATCAGATTTTGTACCTCCAAGAATTCTGCCCGACTTCCAGATGATCTTCTAGAACTTAAGGTAGCCACAACAGCTGTCAACTCCATAAGTGATAGAAGCAATAGGACTGCCTGCTTTATTATTGCTCTCTTCAGTAGAATCAGAAGTCCATGGGCTAGACATGATGGAAGATGTGAAGGAAATATGGTAAGGAAACAGAGGTCAAAGGAAATGATGATACTACCCATAGAAAGACAGAACCAAGAATAGAACCAAGCTGGAGAGAAGTTAAAAAGTCTTGTGAAACCATCCAAAAATGTGTGAATGTTTGTGGGTGGGTGAATGTCTGAGTGATAGCACATACACAAGCAACATATGGGATATACAAAAACATAGTTACAAATACATTTCAAAAAGAAAGCATTAAAGACAATTAGCTAAGTGTTTACATATACTGGCAAAATAGTCATAACACAATAAAGCTTAGGTAAACTGTTCATTTCACATATTAAAGTTGCATTTCCTTTTCCTTTCCTTAACATCCTAAAAAATAAAGTAATTTCAACAAAAATGTGCTTCTAAATGTGCTTCTGGGACACAAAGAGGTAGAGATAATTATTTTATTATTTAATTCCCTAAACCTATTAGAAGACATTATAAGACATGAATAAACTGAATGACAACAGCTATTTCCCAAACAGGCAGGCAGAGAATTTCAGATAATTATAAATATACAGAATAAATATGATTTGACAACAAAAAGACCTTTTCTCACTTTTTTCCTTAACTGTTTCCAAGTTATTAGTTGCCCAAATGTTAATATATGTGTGTATGTGTGTATACATAGACATGTAACACACACTCAGAGATGTAGGGATCTATTTTATTTACACTGAAAGTGTAGTACTTCCAAAAATTCAGAGAATATATGTTTACATTCTCTACAGTACAGAGTAACACATGGAATAAAGATCATCATACTCTTTTACGAATAACTTTTCCCCTTGATATAGCATAAACAAGATCAGGTTTCCCAATGACTTTTACATGAAATGCAAACACTTTTCTTACATCATAAAAGTAATGCTGAAGCTCATCTAAAAGACTGCCAGGTAAGGGGAGGGGAAAATGGCGTAGATGATAGGGGCTTTCGTCATCCCTCTTGTGACCAAATCAAAGTTGTGACAGAAATAGGGATCAAACAACAAGCACAGTTACCTGGGATCTACATGAACAGAGGGACAACTAGGAAGAGAAATAAGAAATCACCCTGCAACGGCAGAAGGTAGGAGGGGGTGATGACGTGAGGCTGCCTGGACCCTAGTGGCTGAGTGGGACAGAGGCGGCAGCAGCTGCAGCTGGCAGCTAGACATCTCTCTTTTTTTAAACTAATTTTCTATGGTGACATTGGTTAAAAAATTCTAATAACTTTCAGCTGTACACTTTAACAATAAGGCATATATATATATATATATATATATTTACACTGTGTGTTCACGTCCCATAGTTAGATTTCTTTCTGTCACCACATATTTGACCCCCTTTATCCTGTCTACCTCCCCCTCCCCCCAACCCTCTGCCCTCTGGTAACTGCTAGTGCAGACACCTCTTAAAGGGGCCGTGTCTGTTAGCGAATTTTTGCAGTGATGGACCTGCTGGTGGTACACCATGGACTAACAGGGGGACACTGAGCTGTCGGAGCAAGGGCCGGAGATGAGGTTCTTTCCCTGGAAAAAAGCACTGGCGGTATCCATTGTTTCTGTCTTGAGCCCATCCCCCTCTCAATGTGCGAACTCAGAGCTGTCATAGCTAAGATAGCATCAAACTGGATATCAGAGGTCCCTAGCACAGGGGATTATCTGAAACCCTGCCTTGCCCAACTCATGGCCCCACCCAAGTCACATCCAGGTGTGTCTTCAGAGAGTCCCATGCTCCTTGCTGAGCTAACTCCATGACTCAACACTGGTGGCAGCTGACCTCGGTTTCTGGTGTGGCATCTTGAGGCCACTATAAGCACAGCACCTGTGATATGGATTATTGCTTGTTGAATCTTAACAGGTAGCCCCAGAGGGGCACAGGCTGGGACTAAACTTGGCCTACAGCTGAATCCCTCTCAGGACCGTGCCACTGGACGCTTACTACACAAAGCCAAGCTAACAAGACCAGGAGACTTAAGAGCTTTGCTTAGTACATAGAACTAAACATGGAAAGACGGCCAAAATGGGAAGACAAAGAAGCAGAAACCATATGAGAGAACACAACAGAGATCCAGATGTAATGGAGTCAAGCAATCTCACAGGTGCAGAGTTCAAAACACCGGTTATAAAGATGCTCGATGAACTTTTGGGAAGAGTAGATGAATTCAGTGAGAACTTTGTAACAAGGAAATTTAAAAACAAAAAAAAAATGAAAATGGAAATTATAAAAAGAAACCAGTCAGAAATGAAGAACACATTATCTGAGATAAAGAGTGTAGTAGATGGAAAAAACAGAGTGGATAAAGAAGAGGAGTGAACCACTGATATAGAGGATGGGGAAGCCAAGGACACAATCAGAATGACAAGAAAAAAGAAGCCAAGACTATAATAATTTGAGGAGCCTATAGGACACAATTAAATGTAAAAATATCCATGTCATAGGGATATTATCATAGGGAAGGAAAATAAGAAGCCGAATATGTATTTGAAGAAATAATGGGAAACTTCCTTAATCTGGTGAAGGAAACAGACATACAACCCCAGGAAGCTCAGAGAGTCCCAAAGAGATGAACCCAAATAGGCCCACACCAAGACACAACATAATTCAAATGCCAAAGGTTAAATACAAAGAGAGAATCTTAAAAGCAGCAAGGAAAAAACTGTGTTAGTTACCTACAAGGGAGTGGCCATAAGACTGGCAACTGATTTCTCAAAAGAAACTATGCAGGACAGAAGGGCTTGGCACAAAATACTCGACGTGATGAAGACCCAAGATCTACAACCAAGAATATTTGATCCAGCAAAGCTATCATTTAGAGTTGAAGGATGGATAAAGAGCTTCCCAGACAAAAATAAGTGAAAGGAATTTATTAACACCAAGCCAGTATTACAGAAAATACTGGAAGGACTTCTTTAAGAAGAAAAAAAAATGTATCAAAAACAGAAATAAGAAATAGTAATAACTACATTCCAATAAACAGTACCTCACATGGAAAAGAATTAAGTGTTCCAATCAAAAGACAGAGTGGCCGAATAGATAAGAAAACAAGACCTCTACATACGCTGCCTATAAGAGACTCACTTTAGAATAAAAGACACACGGAGACTAAAAGGAAGGGGATGGAAAAAGATATCTTGATGGACCTAGAGGGTATTGTGCTTAATAAGTCAGACAGAGAAAGACAAATACTGCATTATTTCACTTACATGTGGACTCTAAAGAAGAAAATTAACAACAAAAATGGAAATAAAACTCATAGGTACAGAGACTATTTTGAGGGATATGAGATTGGAGGGATCTTGGGGGAGTGAACAATGGCAAAAGGATTAGGAAGTACATATGGATAGTACAAAACAGACATGGGGATATAAAGTGTAGCATAAGGAAAATATTTAACAATGTAATAAACATGTAAGGGAGAAGAGAGGTACTAGATTTAGCGGGTTGATCACTGTTAAGTCCTATAGATCTCTAATCATTATGCTGTGCAACTAAAACTAATATATTGTATGACAACTATAATTGAAAAAAACTCACTGAATTGTACAATATAAATATGAGTAACTACCTATTATATTTCAATAAAGCTGGAAAAAAACATTGCCAGGTAGTAGTTACCATAGCTACTCTAGATATACTTCTTTTTTAATATATATTAGTTTCAAGTAACAGCACAATGGTTAGACATTTATCTAATTTATGAAGTGATCCCCTGATGACTCTAGCACCATCTGGCTCTACACATAGCCATTACAATATTACAGATTGCATTCCTTATGCTGTACTCCAAGTCCCCATGACTGTTTTGTAACTACTAATTTGTACTTCTTAATCCCTTCACCTTTTAATCCAACCCTCAGCTCTCCCGACTAACCCAGCAATCACCAGTTTGTTGTCTGTGAGTGTTTTCATTTTCTTTGTTCCTTTTGTTCCTTTGATTCAGTTTATAAGTGAGATCTTGGGTATGTCTTCTGTCTTACTTATTTTACTTAGCATAATACCCTCTGGATATACTTTTTAATGACAAAATTTGTCTTATGGGTTGTGAGATAGCTTTTCTGTTGTATTAACTATTTTTAAAACAATGCAAATAACAAATTATTTTAGAATTAAACTAAAAATGTCCTTACTATTGTCCCACAGTTGGGTCCCAATAATGTAAACTAAAATTCAAATAAATCATATGCTTAGAAGTTATATACTTATGACATATAAATTTGTATTACAAATTATATAAATAACATCCTTTAATTTTTTTAGGTATACATTCTTAATCTCAAATATAAATTATCAAGATAAATTTATTAACATTTCAGTGCTTAACATCTTACATTTGTGCAATACTCAAACTGGAAGCAACAGAATTACAGTTCAATTCTTGGATGAAATTTACTGAAATTTCTTGAGATGTTCATATATTTTTAAACCCACTGGTTTTGTCCGTTTTTTATTTTATTATTTTCAAATATACAGTATATTGGTTAGACATTTGTAAATTTATAAAATGATCTCCCTAATTGCTCTTTCTTTCCTCTGGCTCTCCACCTAGCTATTACATTACTGCTGACTGCATTCCCTCTGGTTTTGATGTGAGACAAATTGAGTAAATCTGAAAAACTGGACCAAGTTTCTCATGTCTACCTTAAAGATTTAGTTTGAAGCACTAATTTTTAAAAAATATAACACCAGTGTGAAATGTGGGGTAACTATTTTCCCTGGAAACCTATGGAATAGAGTTCTTCCTTCCAAAGGAAAAAAAAAAATTGTTCATCTTTTTCAGAAACTTCACTCAATATATTTCTTTAAAAAGTCAAATGTTTGTATAGTTTGTATGTCTGGGAAATGAAGAATGGAATATGCTCAAAACTTAAAAAACACTAACTAAAAAGTTCTTAGAAATTACAAAAAATAGAATAGAGCAATGAAATATATTCCATACAGGATACACTGATCATTCATTATTTTTTATGATATAAAATATCAGAACTTTAATATCAGCATAAAGTATTGGGGGGTGGTATTGTGGTTATTATTCTTATCCTTGATAGAGTTCTATGTAAACAGTAATTTATTATAAGAACTATAAAAAGGTAATCTGTTCTAAAGTGTTTAGGAATAACCTGAGATGTTAGAAAAGAGATATATACAATCAAAACATGTTCCTTAAATGGCATTAATAATTACATGCATTAAATATGATGGCATTAAAATATTAGAATAGAAATAGTAATAATTATAAAATGCCATTTGGGTATTATTATTGGTATTTACCAAAGTATTAAAGAAGTGAAAATATTACAGAAGTAACACTTTCAGACGAGAACCAGGAAAAAGTTTTGGAAAAATTTAAAGTACTTGTTGATAATTAAGAACAGGTGGCTCTATGGAATTGTAAATTCCACCAACTGGAACACATTAATAGTAAGTAGAATATTTTATCAGCAAGCAATCCAGTGCATTTAAGGGGAAAAAATATTGTCACTCTCATGGAGTCCTTGACATCTTATTTATCTGGGGGCCTTTCAGTTGTGTTGGTCTCCTTTAGATGAAAGTTGACTGTAATGCCATCTCACTCTGTTGTAAATAGCAAAGGAAGGTGGCCCACAAAAACCAATATAAACTGTTTCTCCAGTGAATAGGAACAAAGCTCAATTTGTTCAGCTGTATGAAAGGGCAGTACATCAAACCAGTCTTATATGTATTCCAGAATTTCTGCTTCAGGTACAAAAATATGTCACCCCTTCCCTGGAAAGTACTCACACCAGTGTATAAAGCCAAGAGAGCCATGGGCATGCTAACAGCCTGGTCTCACAGCACCTTGGCCAGGATGGCGCATGGCATATGGCCTGGCAGCACGTGCTCCAAGCAGTTGAAATTGGGTGTTAGAAGGGCACAGCCACGCTGGCCACAAGCCAGATATGCCGCCAGCTGGCCAGGCAAACACGCAGCCACAGCTGCAGTATGTCACCATCCGAGAAGATCACAGAATAGAGAAGCACATTTGTGGGCCACGGATAGTGTCAGGCCGCGCACAGCAGTGCCTATCAACAGCCCACCATGCTGTAATGTGGCTGACCATTCCCCGCTCCAGGGCAATGCCCCATATGGATCTGTTTTTTTAAGGATTTCACAAGAGTCCATTGAATGTCTTCATGCACTTAAAGCACTAGCGTATAAATTGTAACAGTCTTGTGTTTAAGATGTTGTCTAAACAACATATAAACAATTTATTATAAAGTAAAAAAAAAAAAAACACTCAATTCCTGTGCTTAAAAGATATTTTAAGGAGGCTAAGATTTAAGTAACATTTTAAAATATATCATCAATAAGTTATATTTTCTCACGATTCTGAATGCTTTATATAACTCCTTTTTCTTCAAATACATAGTTGGATACATGATGTTGTAATGTATTTCCACTTAAATGAGGAAGATGACATTGCTGATTAAAATAATCAATATGGAAGAGAAAAATTTTAAAACTCGATGTATCTTTCTAGTGTATATTCTTATTCAGAGTCAGTAAGTCATCTCCTCATGGTATTAAAATATCACATTCTTGCTGAAATTACTCCAGGGTTTTCAGACATTAACAATCCTTCTACTAAATATATATATCTATACTAGATATTTAACCATATGAAGAATAGGAGTGAATGCAAAAATCAATTCAACAAAGCTAAATAAAACATCTAAGTTTTCAAACAAAGAAAATCAGAGCAAAAGAACTGTTGTACATGAATAGAGGTGTGAGACATTTTTGGCAAAATAACACAGTTCTGCTGAGAACTTGATTTCTTTATGTCACTAGAATACACATTTGTTCCTGGAGACATTCATTGTTCAGTGGGATACAGTGCAATGTTTTGATTTGTAGATTAAGTGCTAATAACAATAAGATACATACATTTCCCTCCTCAAGCCATCAAACTTATACAGCAGCCAAACAACCAAAATGTCCCCTCTGTATATATTCTTCCTTCTCCTTTTATTGTAAAATCTCATATCAAATGCTAGAAGTTATTTCTTGACAAGCAAACCCCACTCCCCAAACAAAAATACAAAAATCAAGAAAACAAATGTCACACTGAAGACCCTAAACACATTATTCTTACCTCAATCTGATGGTTAGAACATTTTTGGACGCTCACTTTTCTTTCAAACACAAACTGTAGAATGCTAGACTACTTGACCCTCACGTATTACTAGAAGAACTTGAAAAACCAGTCTTTCCTGTTCCCACAATCTATTTACACATTGAACAAACCCAGTAGCACAGAGTATTGTTTATCTGTGGTGGACAGCTATTCTAAGAAGCAGGCAGTATCTCCATTTTCAAAAAAGGAATGCCTCTTGATCAACGGTGGAGAGGTAATAGCTGTTTCATCCTCTAAAGAACATTTAGATTTTTGTCATGAGAATGTGGTAAAGAGGATTCATTTTTTTTAATATTCTGTTCTGAAAAACTCGATTTTTAAAGAATCTGAGGAAAAAATATATCTAATGATAACACATATGTGCCAAGTACTATTCCAAGTGTGAGATTATATATATTTTCCAAAATATATTAGGTATGAACTATCATAATACCAATATTACATATGAGCAAACTAAGTATTTTGCCCACACTTATCCAATTAGTAAATGGTACAGCCTTAAATTAAATCTAGGCACTTTGGCGCCACAGTCTGAGTATCTAAACATGAAAATGAACTATTATGACTTTTAGAAGATAACTGTGCAAAAGGGTGTGGCTACTCAGCTGAACATTGGATAATATGTTAAGTTTTCTTAGTGCTTGTACTGTATTACATCTTAAGTTGAAGTTAAAATTTTGGAAGATTATTTTCTTAAGATAATTATTCATTTATATTATCACAGTAGGCCTCTTTTTAGCTGTAGTAACCCTGTGAGGTCCTGGGGATTGGGGAAAAAAGATGAGTCTAGCTTAAAGTACCAAGAAAGCTATTACTTTCTTATGTTGAGTCACACGTGAGAAGCCAATACAACACCTTTAAAAGTCTCAAGGATATATGTTTTGTTCTGTTTTTCGGGTTGAATAATTTCTATTGACCTGTCTTCAAATTCATTTCGCCTTCCTTCAGCCATCTCTAAGATGATATTGATTCCATTTAGTATGTTTTTTATTTTGGTTACTGTAATCTTAAATCCTAAAGTTTCCATTTACTTATTTTGGGTTTCCCTTTATCTGATGAAATTCCCTATACGGTCATTCATAAAGATTATATTACTTTTCATTCTCTGAACATATTCTCCTTTAGTTCTTTGAGCATACAGTAATCACTTTAGAGTCTTTGTCTGAAGAGTCAAGTCCAACAACAACATATTGAGATTTGTTTCTATTGACTTTTTTTTCTTGACTATAGGTCACATTTTCCTGTTTCTTTGCATGCTAAATACTTTTTATTATGTATTGAACAATGTGGATGACACATTTCAAAACCCTAGGTTCTGCTATCTTCTTAAGAGTGTTCATTTTAGTTCTAGTATGTAGTTCAATAAGTTTGTTTTTACGCTTTGTTAAGGTAGACATGTAGAAAGCCTAAGGTCTTTCCTAAGCCTGAGAATGTAAGGAATCAGCCTTTAAATCCTATCTCATCTACAGGTCTTGAAAGGGTTGGTTTTTAGAAATTTCAAGGGTGAATTATAGGTCTTTCTTTAGGGAATGATCTTTACTCCTAAGGCCTCTAGTTTCTCAGCTGGATGCCCAGGTTATTCATGAGGTATCATCAAGGTCTCTCCATTCTTGTTGCCTGCAGCTTCATCACCCAGCATGGGTCAACTAGTAATATCTCTGTTCTGCTCTCAACCTTGTATGCTCTGGTGAATCTCTCATAGTCTTGCTCAGTCCTCAGCCAAAGACTTGAAAAAATTCCAAATGAACTTTTGAAGATCTTCCTTTATATAGCTCCCTGTTCTCTGATGCCTTGTCTTGAAAATTCCAGCTTCTTCGGGTCCACTGAACTCTGAATTATGCCTTCTCAGGCCAACAGCAATACTGTGTTCTGCCTGGAATCCAACTCACTGTGCCACTGGGAAGTTTTCCTCAGGCAGAGAACTGGAGTGGTGGTTGAGTTACGTTGTGGGTTTCCTTTCTCTCTGGAATCACAGCCTTGTGCTGCCTCTTGTACAATGCCCCTAATAGTCAGCTCATCAATTTGTTCAGTTTTATGGCTGTTTATAGCATAAGGGCTAGTCCAGTAACAGTTATCTATAGTCAGAGAGAGTCTCCCAAGGGGATTCATTTTTGACCTAATTTAAGTGTCATAAGACACCTATTTTCTCTATGTAGTCTTACATAGTCTTGTACAATTCTAATCATCTCAAAACATACTCATATGCATCATGTGACAGGAAGGTGATAGGGAACAACTCCAGGGGAAATGGGATAAATTAGATGGCTGCTATATCCTTTATCCTCACCTAGCATCTTAGTTTGGGTTCCCTTAGAGGCAGATGCTGAGACATGGATGTGAGTGCAAGTAGTTTATTTGGGAAGTGTATTAGTTTTCTATGGCTTCTGTAACAAATTACCACAATTGTGGTGACTAAAAACAATACACATTTATTGTCTTACAGTTCTGAAGTTCAGAAGTTTGAAATAACTTTCACTAGGCTAAACTCTGGGTGTTCACAGGGCCACACTTCCTCCAGAGACTTTGTGGAAGAATCTGTTTCCCAGCCTTTTCCAGCTTCTAGAAATGCGTTCCTTATATTCCTTGTTTATGGCCCCTTCCATCATCTTCAAAGCCAATAACAACACGGAATCATGCTTCAGTGGTCACACTGGCCTCTACTTCTTTGTCAAATCTCTTTCTACCTTCCTCTTATAAGGACACTTGTGGTTGCATTTAGGGCCCATTCATATAATCCAGGATATTCTCCCCATCTTAAAATCCTTCACTTAATCGTATTTATAAAGTCTCTTTTGCCATATAAGGTAATATTCGCAGATTTATGGATTAGAACCTAGATGTCTTTTGGGGCCATTATCCAGTCTACCCTTGAGCCCTAGAGATTCATGTCCATCCCATATACAGAATGCATTCATACCATGCCATCAGCCTGAAAGTCTGAACCCCTTGCAATACAAACTGAAAGTCTAAAAATATCATGTAAATCATGTATGGGTGAAATTCTGGGAATGAGCCACCCTGGGACAAATTCTTCTCCATTTGTGGACTTATGAAAATGGAAAACAGGTAATTCACGCTCATAATACAATGGGGGACAGGCATAGGACAATAGTTATGGATATTCTGATTTTACAAGGAAGAACAAGGAAATAATAGTCATCGCCCCAAGCAATTTTGAAATCCAACCAGAAAGTTCCATTAGATTCTAAGGCCTGAAAATAATCCTCTATGGCTCGAAGTTCTGCCCTCAGCCTTGGATCAACCCTTTAGGACAGAGCCTCCACCTAGGGCCTGTGGCTCTGACCTCTGGGCACAATTCAACATTACTGAGCAGTATTTTTCTATTGATTTTTTGCATTTCCTTTTTAAATAGTTATCATATCTACCAGTTCTCTTAGGAATTAAGTAAAATCTTTTCAGATGTGTTCATTTCATATCTATACGAACATCATGATTTTAACCTGTTCTGAAAATTATCTTTTAATCATCCTAGAGATCAAATCAAAATGTTCAATGTATTACCTACCAGAGCCAGGTAAATTTCAATGACAGATAAGTATAACTCATGCAAAGTTTAAACACAGGCATGTCTTTTCTTGGTGGTCCAGGTGAATCCAAAACACCAATACAATTATGTTAATTCTGTTTCTCTAGTTTTAATTTTCTTATCTCCTTAGTCTGTGCTTTATTCTGGATACACTGTGGCTCATAAGTTATTCTCCATTGTTGGCAGAAATGGATGGAAATTTGGTTTTAGAGTCAGACCATTTAGAGATCTCTCTAAAGAAAGTAATCAGACTTCCTGAGGTTCAATATGAATAAGGAAAATATTGCTAACATCTTTAAGAAATTTTATCAAGTCTAAAAAGTTCATGGAGATTTGTCAGCTCTCTCTCTGTCCATTATCTGTTATTTATCAGAGTCCTAGCGATACTTTCCCTGATGATACTAGGGACAACACAATTGTGTGATTACATATAACTTCAGTTGTTATTTTTAAATACTTGATTGTTATATTCCTATTTTAGTTTCCACCTGACATCTTCAAGACCAGTGCTTTCAAACTGAAGATGAAACTTACCACTGGAGCTTTGTAGAAATACAGATGTTAAGGACCTATAGTAGACTTTTTCTAAAATGGCCTTAACCATTATGTTCAAAGGCTTTTACTCCAAAACTCATTATTTTGGAATTGGTTATATGTATTTTTACATATTACAGAACAAAAGGTATTTAACCTTCCTTACATTTATTTTTGTTATACTCTCTGAGAAAAACTTTCTTTGTAAACATTATCAGTACTAAGTTAACCACAGTCATTTTGAGTGTTAGTCTCCCCCAGATTATTTAACTTCTGATGGTTCCCAAGAGGCCGTACAATCAGCTACAGAACAGAGACCACGTTTTTGACAAAGAACTGCTAAGAACTGCCAGGTAAGGATGGACACTTCAAAGAACAGTCTCTGGACAAAGGATACTGATGTCATCACATACTCACTTTGAAGATCATGTCAGTGGACAGAAGCAGAATTAACAGAAAAAGATAATTTGAAAAGCAAAAGTGTTCATAACATTTTATATAACATTCTGTGCAGTAGAATAAGACCTAGGTTTACAAAGTACAAAAACTTACAGTATGAAATTAAACTTCTCTTCTTAACTATCAGGATTTCCCAAATAAAACATACTGAAAGATCATGAGAATGAGCTGAGTATTTAACAGAAATCCAAAAAAATAAAATAAAAGATAAATATTGAAGAGTTTAGGTTCTTTACACAGAGAACATAAACTATTTTCTACCTCAAGGCTACGTTTCCTGATTATAGTAGAAAAAGAGCCTCAAAACAGGTAGGAGAAGCCATATTTCCTATGAGATGTGGACGTGGAAGAGCTGCTAAACACCTATGAACCTAAAGAGCCTCAGCTGTAAAATGGAGACCTTACAAACTGATCCCTGTCCCCTGTGCCACACTTACCCACTTCAGTAGACAACTTTCCTTAGGAAAAGATCATAGATGGGTCATTGTACACCTTGAGCAGACCTTTGAAATAACTGAGTCTAACTTCATTTTATAACCATGGAAGCTGATGTGCCCTACGTAAACTACATCAAGGGCAAAGAGAACTTGGTAATGACCCACCTGCAGTTGCTGCGGAGAGGTCTGCTGGACAAGTGACAGGAAGGCAAGAGTAAGAGTTGAACTTCGCTAAGGCTAGGAGGGTTCATGGCTCTCTATAACAAATCGCCAAGGAGCTAGAGCAGCTCCCCTGAAGGCCCAGGCTTCCCAGGACCCGTATCATGACCTGGGGGTCCATTTTTCTGCCAGAAAATGCTCGATCAAACAGAGGCAGGGGATGCTGGCAGACAGAAAGCTGCCAAAGACGCCTCTGCTGTGTTAAGCAACTCCTTGAACCATCCTCACTTGACTACCATTGTATTACTAAGATAAGTGGATGAAACCTGAGAAAATTGTGAGGTGGACATTCTGACAAAGGCTGCGAATATGATATCAATAAGCATTAAGTGTCAGGAAAGGGGTCTTGGATTTCTACACACACATATTCCAAGGAGCTCTAAGCACAACCTGACACTGATGCTCAGGACGCTCCTCTGACATGGGAAAGGTGAGGCCAGCTCCAGCAGCTTTCCCACATGGTGGCCGGAGGCGGAGAGAGGCCGAGTCCCCAGCCAGAGGGGAGCCGAGAGGAAACCAGGGTGAGGACTGTCTGGTTCCCAGATGTACCTCTGGCTTCCTCCTCTCCGTGGCCCATCCCTATCTCTCCACAAGGCTCAGCAGGCCGTGGTTTTCTCAGCCAGCGGCCTGAGTCTCCAGCAGTCACATGAGAACCAGGCCCAGAGGCACCTTGGGGAGCTCGCCTAAGCATCTGGTCGACAGGGACAGAGACATGTGCAGCTGTTTCTAGGGGCCTCCTCTCTGCCAGGCACTGTGTCAGTCAACAATTACTGACATACGCTGATGCAAACACTGGGAAAACCCAAGATGGGGGAACCCTTACTACCTCCATTATACCCATGAGGAACTGCTGCTCAGAGGCAACAGATGAGTGTCCGGGATCCCATGGCCACAAAGTGTGTGAACGGGGTGGCCAGCCCAGGTCAGCTGACCCCACTGCTAAAGTCACCTTGCCAGCCTCTCTCTGACCTGCCCTGTGTGGCAGGCAAGGAGGCAAGAGGGCGGCCGTCAAGCATACGATGAACAGGCGAAAGTGTCAAGTATTGCCATCACGGGCAAGGGGATAGATTGCTAGAACAGTTGATGTGACAACAATTTTTTAAATTAAAACAGCACATGAGAGTATTTATAAGAATCGCATGTACTTCTGAGCCCACCACTTAGGAGAGAACTTACACAGAACATGCTTAAACCTCTCCAAACTCTGCTACTCTATCAAGTGTATGACCAGAGATGGACTAGGTGCTTCATCTGCACATGAGGTTTATAATGGTCTATGGTGGGGTGCATTTATAATCCATTCATAAAGAATAACCATTGAGAACTGTTTGACTTGCCTTAGTCCACGGAGTAGCTTGTATGGAATCTTTCCGTGTCCACAACAGGGGACAGAAGGATCTATACTACAGAGAGTAACACAGCACTCGCGAATAATCTGTCTCAATCCATTATTATTATTATTATATTATTATTACTATTATCATCATCATCATCTATTTTGGAATATTATTATTTTGGGATTATTATTATTGTTGTTGTTGTTGTTATTATTATTATTATTATATTATTATTATTATTATTTTGGAATGAGCCTGGGTATAAAACGTGTGAAATCCACATGGCCATTATTCCTTTTCTGTTTGTTTCTTTATGGTTTCCCCATCACTCCTCAATCTTCACGTGAAGCTCGTCCCATCAAGTCATGCCAACTTCTGTGCCACCCTCTCCACCCAGCGCCGTTGCCATCGCTCCTACTGTTAGATGTTCCCTACCATGAATAAAGCCTCTGGTGCCTCGGTCTCGGTCTTCAGCCACAGCACCACCCCCAGTACCACCGTCACTCTGGCAGCCTCCCACACCCCCCACCCCGCCAGCCTCCTGGCCTCCCAGGCCTTGACTTGCCCGAGCCAGTGAGGAAACCTTCTCTCCCCCATGACCTTGGCCTGCTACTCCCACCAGGGCCGCTCCCCACTCTGCCGCCTCTAGAAACTGCTCCCTGAAATCCCTGAGTCCAGCATCCCACGCTGACCCCCACCTTCTGCCCTCCAACGCCGCATGAGCCATCTTCCTCCCGGATGTCTCACACACACTTGCCACGCAGAATGACAGAAACAGAGGAGTCAGATGCACAATATTCGATTTCAATCTTTATTGTCATCAGTTAATCATAGAGCTAGGCTTCCTCAGTTATTTGTTGTTTTATCTTGGGCTCTTCTGATGACTCTTGCCAGGCTCTGGGACTCAATCTTCATCCCTTCCTTCTGATCCTGGTATCTGGTCAAACAAAGTGAAGGCTGTATCCTTCATTCGGTTGTGTGCCGCTCTCGATTGTTTGCTGCTCTTTCATCTTCTTGAGGGTAGATCTGCAGACCTCCGTTGCAGGCCTCATGGCTACCATCTCTACGATGTAGTCTGTCAGGTAGTCGAGCATCATCATCAGAAAATCGACTGTGGATGGACTCACTCTCTGATTATGTTCACCGTTCTGTAGAAGACGATCCAAGTAGCTCAAAAGGGTACTCTAAACTCAGTTTGTTAAACTATGGGCTGGAGCCTCATTGGAGCTCTCATGGCTTCGTTTTTTCTGACATGATGGTTGCTGGGTTTAGCTCCAATAAGCTCTTTTAACTCTCCAGCTGGACTGGGCCTCTGAAGCACCAGTGCTCTGTTCTGCCTATTATACCGTGCTCTAGCCCTCATTGGTCAGGATGCCCTTTGTGACATCCTAGACTTTGGGATGTCATTGGTGCCCTTTGTTGCCCTCATCAGGCCACAGCCTAGAGATGTCCTGGTAACCCTAGTGACTGAACCCTGATTTTGAAGGATATGTCATTTCTGTTTGACTTTTACATTTGTAGAAAATAAATGTTTCGATGGAAAATTTTTCCCATTTTTAGGACACACTCCATCTTATCTGATTCTAGCCTTACACTGTCTTCAAGGTCCTTTTATAATCTTTTGTTAGTTGTAGGTTACTAATAAATATGTAACATGTATTTTCTAGTAGGGATTAAGTTGTCCCCCAGCCATGATATAATGAAACCCATTTTGCCTCAGTTTACACATTCATTTAAATATTCTTAATATTCCTGTATCTAACTTTTGGAATTTCTTTGAATCAGTTTTTAACTTCCCATTCCCTCATTGAGTAAATAGAACCTTTTAACAAATGATTCATTCATTTTCATTATATGTATGAGTGTCTTTGATTTTACTGTCTAAAAATATCTTTTAATAATTTTGGAAGTCAAAATGAGATGCTTAATGGATTCATCTGTCAGAACCAGGTGAACACTGTTGAGAGAGAGAAGAGTAACTTGTGTGTGCAGTTTATGCCCAGATGTCTTTTCTTGGCTGTCTTCGGTCAAGCCAAAGCACCAAGAGATGTTTCTTTATACACCACACACACACACACACACACACACACACACACACACACACACACACATACACACACATACATACACACATACATATGCGTATGTATATATATGTATATAATTTTAATTTTCCTCTCCACTAAGTGTACTTCTGCTTTGTTTTTTCTTCATTTACAGCTGTTAACAGTTATAGACATTTCCATTCCAAAAGGAGAAAGGAGAAGAAAAGAGTCTCTGATACAAGCAATTTCAATATCCAAGCAGGCAAACCTTCATAGGTTGAAGACCTGGGAATAATTTTTCGTGACTTGAAGTTCCTCCCTCTGATTCTATGACTTCACCTGGGTCCATATCTCTGCCTCCCACATTCTAAGCTCTGCCCTCAGAATGATCTTTATTTTGAATTGAGCATATGTTTGCAACTAAGTAGTTTTATCAGCTTTTCTGCTTGTAAACATTTGCAAGTCCCACATCTTATTTCATCCTGTATCCTTTCAGTTAAAGATGGCATTGTTTCTGCTTATTCAACATACTCAGAAATCTTGTAGCTTCCCATGTATGTCCTGGGATTCACGTCTTTAGACAAGAGGCTCATTCACAGATCTCTCTTGGAAAATCCCATTTCTATTTATTTGTTACTACTACTAAGATGCATGATTCACATCCTGCATCACTTCTCAGCCTTTTGCCTAAGATCAAATGATTCACAACCCACATTGCTTCAAAGAGTTCTCTGTTGAATACTCTGATCTTTTGATTCCCTCAGAGTACTAGCATATAGAGTCCGATTACATCTTGATTTTAATCTCCACGGACATTTTTCTGACAGTGATCCTTCATATTAGTGTCTTTTGCAATCTGGATAAGCTAAGATTTTTGTATATTCATGTCCTGGCTCTTTTTTACTAACAGTTTTTCCTCATTTATGCCTTTCTCTAACATTTTAGTATTAACAGCAACAAGAAACAGAGCATGTCTTGGGAATCGACTCAGCTAAATTTTCATTGCTTAAACTCAGCTAAGATTTCTGTCAGTATATAACAGAAACCCCTTTCCCACAGTTTCCAATATTAAATTCCACATTTACTTCTAACCTTCACCATTAATGCCTTTGACTTTCATATTTCTATCAACGGTCTGTTTTGGTGATATAGATATTCTCTAATATAGGTATTCTCTGCTGTACTCCTTACTTTTGAGCTCCCACCAGCAGCACTTTTAACATCCATATTTCTAATAACTGTTCAAGGCAACCCAGAATTTTTAAAAATTATGCTTCTCAATATTATTCTAGCTTATAGCCCTTTATCCAATTCCAAAACCACTTCCACATTTTTAGATGACTGTTATAGTAGAAACCCACTTCCTGGTACCAAATCTGCATTAGACTCCTATAGCTGCTGTAGTGAGCTGCTATAAATTTGGTGGTTTAAACAGCACATATTTAGTCTCATAAAGCTCTGGAGTTAAGCACTCCAAAATAGCTTCACTGGGTTGAAAAAAAGTTGCCATCAGGGCGACGCTCTCTCTGGAGGCTCTAGAGGAAAATCTGGCCTTTTTCAGCTCCCAGAGCTTCATTCCTTGTCTATATTCCCTTCCTTCAGCTTCACAGCCAGCAGTGTAACATCTTGCTTCGGTGGTCAGATTTCCTTCTTCTGTGTCACATGTATCTCTGCCTCCCTCTCATAAGGACATGTGTGTTTACACTTAGGCTCTGTCAGATAATACAGAAGAATCTCCCATCTCAAGACCCTTAATCTTATATGTAAATTCTCTTTTGATATATAAGGAACATTAGCAGGTTCAAGAGATTCAGATCTGATTATCTTTGGGGGCTATTACTCAGGCTACCGCGGAAGATATTCCCAGGAAACTCTAGTAGGGAAGTGAGGGATTCAAACAGGTAATAGAAGGAAGCAAAGAGTTCAACATTAACTAACTTAATATCACTGAAGAACTTTAAGGGACACTAGAAAACAAATTTGCCAGGGGAATATAATGCCTAGCATTCTGGACTATCATGCTACTGGGCAGAGTTGGCTCTGACGGCCTAATAAAACCCCTCACACAAAGAAACTCAGGTAGTGACATTTGAAATTCAGGCCAATGTGCATATAAATGGTGGTAAGGGCTGTGGGGGTAAGGGCAGGGCAATGACAGCATCTTCTACACCCTGGAATGTTTATACACCTTCCTTATAAAGCCTTTTCTTTTCCCTTACTCCTGTCCACTCCTTCCTTCATTTAACCAATGTTTATTGTGTAGCTAACCTGATATCGAGCCCCAAGTTAGATGCTGGATATTCAATATTGAAAAAAATAGACATTATCTCATACTTATGGAGCATCCAGTCTAGTGGGAAAGACAGACGTTAAATAAATATGTAATTCCATAAATATGTAATTCCATGTAGTCATGCATGGTCTACAGCAGAGTGTATCAACCTCAGCACTGCTGACATTTTAGACAAGATAATTCTTTGTTGTTGTGTAGGAAGGCTGTTCCCGGCATAGAATTTTTAGCCATCCTTAGCCTCCACCAGTGAGATAATAGCACCATCCAGTTGTGATGCCAAAAAGTATCTCCTGACATTGTCAAATGTCCCCTAGAAGTGGAGGGGGAAAATGGCATAGATGATAGTAACCAAATCAAAGTTGTGACAGAAATAAGGAGCAAACAGCAAGAAAAAGTCACCTGGGAGCTAGATGAACAAGCCATACAACTAGCGAGAAATCTAAGAAATCACTCTGCAACCGCAGAAGGTAGGACGGGGCAAAGACGCAAGGCTGCTGGGTCTCCAGCTGCTGAGTGAGATTGAGGCCGCGGCAGTGGTAGATGCCTATTAAAGAGGCTGCGGCCACAAACGGACTACCCTGGTGATGGGCCTGCTAGCTCTGAGCACCAGTGCCCATTCAACTGCACAAGAACTTACAGGGGGACACTGAGTTGTCTGAGTGAGGGTCATAATGAGGCTCTCTCCCCAGTAGAAGTGCTGGCAGTATACATTGTTCCCTGTTGAGCCTTCTCCTTTCCCAGTGTGCAGATTCAGAGCAGCTGCAGCAGAGAAGGCATCAAACTGGGTAACAGAGGTTGCTCCACCCAGAGGATTCCCTGAAACTGCACCTCCCCCAACTCACAGCCCAACCAAGCCACATCCAAGTATGTCCTCAGCGACTCAGATGTGCCTTGCTGAGCAGTGCCAAGACTCACACTGGAGGCAGCTGGCCTCAGTTTCCGGCGTGGCCTTTTGAGGCAACTACAAGCACAGCATCTGTGGATTGCTTGCTAAATCTTAACAGGTGACCCCAGAGGGGTAGAGGCTTGGGTTCAATTTGGCCTGCAGCTAAACCCCTCTCAGGACTCTGCCACTGGACACATATCACACAAAGCCATACTAATAAGACTGGGAGACTTAGGAGCTTTGTTTAGTACATAGAAATAGCCACAGAAATGCAGCCAAAATGGGAAGACAAAGATAGAAACCTTATGAGAGGACAGAACAGAGATGCAGAAATAATGGAGTCAAGCAATCTCACAGATGCAGAGTTCAAAACAGCGGTTATAAAGATGCTCGATGAACTTAGGGGAAGAGTAGATGAGCTCAGTGAGAACTTAAAGAAATTTAAAAAACAAAAATGGAAATGGAAATTATAAAAGGGAACCAGTCAAAAATGAAGAACACTTTATCTGAGATGAAGAAGATATTACAGGGAATAAACAGAGTTGATAAAGAAGAGTGAAGCACACACTGATATAGAGGATGGGGAAGTCAAGGGCACTCAATCACAATAGCAAGAAAAAAGAAGCCAAGACTATAATAATAATTTAAGGAACCTATGGGACACTATAAAATATAAAAATACCCATGTCGTCGGAATACCTGAGGGAAAACAAGATGTTGAACAGCTATTTGAAGAAATAATGGAAAACTTCCCTAACGTGGTGAAGGAAAAAGACATACAATCCCAGGAAGCTCAGAGAGTCCCAAAGAGATGAATCCAAATAGGCCCACACCAAGACACATCATAATTCAAATGCCAAAGGTTAAATATAAAGAGAGTATCTTAAAAGCAGCAAGGGAAAAGCTGTTAGTTACCTACAAGGGAGCGGCCATAAGACCGGCAGCTGATTTCTCAAAAGAAACTATGCAGGACAGAAGGGCTTGGCACAAAATACTCAACGTGATGAAGACCCAGGATCTACAACCAAGAATAATTATCCAGTGAAGGTATCATTCAGTTGAAGGACAGATAAAGAGCTTCCCAGACAAAATAACCTAAGGGAATTTATCATCACTCAGCCAGTATTATAGGAAATGTTGGAGGGACTTCTTTAAGGAGAAAAAAACATGTATCAAAAACAGGAATAAGGAATGGTAATGACTATATTCCTATCCATAAGTACCTCAAATGTCAAAGAATTAAGTGCTCCAACCAAAAGATAGAGTGACTAAATGGATAAGAAAACAAGACCCCCTACATATACTGCCTACAAGAGACTCACTTCAGATTAAAAGACACACACAGACTAAAAGTAAGAGGACGGAGACATATATTGCCTTGATGGATCTAGAGGATATTGTGTTGCATGAAATGGGTCAGATAAAGGCAAATATCAGATGATTTCACGTACATGTGCAATCTAAAGAACAAAAAACAAAAACAACAAAAAAGCCTAAATTCATAGATACAGAGGATAATTTGAGGGATACTAGATGGGAGGGGTATTGTGGGGAAAGAGGGCAAACGGATTGAGAGATGCAGGTGGATGGTTGCAGAGTAGATATGGGGTTGTAGAGTGTAGCATGGGAAAGATGGTTAATAATGTTGGAATGAATCTGTGGCGGGGAGGAGGGGTGCTAGATTTGGTGGGGTGAGTGCTTTGCGAGTTGTATGGATCGCTGATCAATATGCTGTACAGCTGAGGCTGGTGTTTTGCATACCAACTATAATTGAAAAAAGCCTCATTGATTGTACAATGTAAATACAGGCCACTAGTTTTCTACTATATTTTAATAAAGATGAACAAAATGTCCTCTAGAGGGCAAAATTATAAAGAGGTATAACTTTGATGAAATAATCAAGGAATATCCTCTGAGCAAGGGACATTGAAACTGAGAACTGGCACAAGAATAGGGAATGAGGTAGAAAAGTGTTAACAGAAAGAACATTCCAGAAAGATGGCATGGGCAAATCTCTAAAGCGGTGAAGTAGTTGGTGTGACTGCACATGAGTGCAAGAAAGGAGGGGGATTGAGATGACATTGTATCTATCCATGAGTAATGAAGAATCTGGACTTTAATAGACTTCTTGGCACTTTGATCCATTTCTCAAATCTGAGTGAACATGAACATAATTTTTTAAGTTAACCAATGATAAAAAAGAAAAAAAGGTTCTAAGAGAGCGAGTAAGCATAGAATGAATGCTTGTAATACTGTGTGATAGACTGCGGAAGTGGTCACAATTATCTCATTCTTTGTATCTATTCTGTATCCACATTTTTTTAAAAATGTGACTTTGCAGCTGCTCAAGACATGGTGCCTATATTCCCACCTCTTAAATCTGGGCTGGTCTTACTACTTACTTGAGGAAATAAAATGGGAAAGTGACATTGGGCTAGTAATGGGCTTGAACCTCGAGAGACTGTTTTTTCACTCTTATTGAAATATCTATTTCTGTCATGTCAACAAGCATATGCTAACCTGCTGGAGGATGAGAGACCATGTGGAGCTGAATCAGGTCAGCCCAGCTGTCCCTTCTAAGGTCTTAGATATGTGAGCCTAGTCATGATTGACAAAGTCAACTCATCATTTTTAAAAATTGTATTGTTATTACATCTATAGATTCTACAAACTCAACAGTACACTGACATAATTATTACATTACATAATTTTATGTCTTTAAAGAAACCACAAGAAGAATACATATTTATACATTTTATTATGTTAGCCTTCCTGTCATTTATGGTTCTCTTCATTTGTTCCTATGGATTTTAGTTACATTGGAGTCATTTACTTAACCCAGTACAGCTATGCTTACAACCTAACCCGCATCCTGTGCTATTGTTGGAAAATATATTACACTATATATATCTTATATGCATTGACAATTCATTATACAATTAATTTTTAAATCAGTTAAGAAAAAGAAAAATAAATGTGCATTTACACTGGTCTTTTTTTTAATTACATAATTACCTTACCAGCTTTATTTATTTGTTTGTTTATTTTTTGCAGCTGGGAGCGGGACTGGATTTGAAGTACTGCCTGGGGTTGCATGTTTTCAGCTCAAAAAAAATTGTTTTAATTTTTCTTCATTTTCTTTCTGCTCCCCAAACTAGAAAATATATGAATCTCTTCCTAATTGCCTTTGATTTCACAATTTCACTGTTGAGAGTGTCCTGTTTATGGGTTGACAATTTTCCAGTAAGCCAGCATTAAGGATTTACTTCTGATTCTGTTATCCAGGATGTGGTAATCTGATCAAGGATATGCTAACGCGCCAACTGTTAACCAGGGTTGGTGATCTGCTCAGGGATGTGCTGTGGCTATATAAACTGCCTCTTCTGGGAGCTAGAAGCTGATCTCCTCTGACCCTGCGTGGTAGAGAGTCAGTTGCCGCTGGCTAATAAAGGCTCACAATTCATCTCAATTGGCTCCGTGGGTCTGGGATTTGATCGCACCACATCCTTAGGTCTGAACTCCATACCTTTCAAGTGAAGTCAGTTCCTTCAGTAAAAGATTTAGTTTCTGTTTACGGCCTGCTTCTCTTCCAGAAAAATGTCGAAGCCACGGGTCTAGAGCTGGGCGGTGGGCACAATGGGACATTTTTTTCTCTAGTGACACCCCTGCTTTTAATAGCTGAGCACTTATGGAAAGGGGAGTAGCCTCAGGTCTTCTTAGTTTGCCTCTCTCAGTGTGGATCACACATGAATTACAATCTAAGTAAAGATGATCAGGTCCTAATACACTCAGTGATGTCACACCCAAGGTACAACCCCCATCCCATGAGTGAGGACTGAGAGGAAAAAAGCAAGCCCCATGTCAGCCACACTTGCCCAGAACTTAGCCTTAACAAGTAGCTAGAGGCAGGATGAAGAAATGCTGATGTCCTGCCCCCTCCCCTAAAGATGGCCTTGGACTAGGAGCTAGAGGAGAGGTAGCCCTGTGTTCTTTGCTGCACAAGTCCTGAGTGGAGTTTCATCTCACTGAACTGGGAGGGGAGAATTCATTCAAATGCCTTAGACCTTTGTTGCTTATCTCAACATTTAATAGGTTTTCATGGATAAATATTTCATTTGCTATATGCCCTTAGGACCATTTCCAGATGCTTTAAATGTTTGTTTTTAAAATAATTTTCACCAATTTTCTAAGGAGGTAATCTACAGAACATAACTTCACTTTCATACTGGAAGTGGAACTCTGGTTGTGATTTTTTAAGTTATAAGGTTGGTAGTTTATTAGTAGCATTATTTCATGGAACACCAGAACCCAAGCGCTCTCAGTACTTTTATGTGGAATCCATAGTATTCTTTTATATAGCAATTGAAACCGTGCTGTGATTTAGTGCATTAAATCGCTTTCATGGCAAATAATCCAGTGGACTGAAAAATACTTTATCAAGTAGTTTCCAAAAGTGATTCCATAAAATGAGTCATAGTGGAAGAATGTGACTTGTGGAGAGGCTTAAATGAAGTTTCAACTCTTTAGGCAATAAACAATGGCCATATACTGCATTATGAAAAAAAAAAAGTACTCTCACAATTCACAGTGGCAAGCAAAAGCCTGAAGACCTGTTTTTAACTTAGAGGACTTATCACTGCCACTTAAAAACAGGGTTCCATGAAACTGAACTCACAGAGTTCTCCAGACATTTGATCAGGTCTGAGATAGAAAATGAAAGAAAGAAGAGTGGACAATGGCCACATTTAAGAATTCCTTGCTTTAATCCCAGAGTCAGAAAATGTAGGCTATCTAGTATAGTATACTTCACCTATAATACAAAAGAAACTTCAGAATCACAGAAATTAACCACATATATCCACAGAATCTTCTAATAAACAGAGCTGAAGATCCAACAGCATTATCAATGGAAGTTTTGTTTTTGTTTTTTGTTTTTTTTCCATTTACAGAAACCCCTTTTCTTGACCTGTGAAGAGCACATATCCCTAGGGCCTCAGAGTCTGGCAGTTGACTTCTCTACCAATTATCCAAATTATTTAAAAGCAACACTTGCATGAAGAATGTAGCTAAACCTATTATGCTAATCATTTCACAAATAATGTAAATCAAACCAGCATGCTTTACGCTTAAACTTATACTGTGATGTATTTCAATTATTTCTCAGTGAAACTGGAAAAAAAAAAACTTGCAGTACACTTTGATTCTAGGGAATTCTAATTTTTGATCTATAAAGATGTTTAAATGCAACAACTGAGAAACTTAAATATATATAAAAATGTCAGAATTTTCAAAAAGGAGAGAATAACTATTCAGGCCATCACAATTGCTAACCTCTAGGGCCTCAGACATCCGAAAGGCAGCAAGCCTAATGCCCAGAAACTGATACTTTGAGTTGATAATAACAGACTGTTGTGGCAGGCCGCTGGTTCACACTCTAAAACAGCAATTTCAGAAGTAACTTCAAAAATATCCAATTTGGTCTTTCCTAAAGTAAGAGACACAATGTTATTCCTATGCGCAAAAAATTTCACTTAAAATTATGCTCATAATGTATTAAATTAAAATATTAGGCTATAAAAACATAATGAACTGTATAATCTCAACTTTAAAAAATTTTGTACCCTTCTTTATTCTCCTATAACCTTCACTCTCAGCCCACCTTCTCCCTTTATGACCAGCAAATGTCCTCGAAATCCTTCAAGACACAGATAAACATTACTCTCTTTGAAGCTTCTTCTCACTTTTTTGGATAAAGTTTTTCTCATATTTTGGGTTTCAATGGCACTCTCTAGAAGATATGTCTGAATATGATATAGTTATCATTTCCATGTGGAGGGACTATAGGTCATTTACATTTTCCTATTTATACTTGTCTACATTTTATAATTGTTTACATGAAACATGGATTTACTTTTGTAATAAGAAACAACTTCCTTAGAAAATTAAAGGAAATCATGCTTCCACTGGGCTTCAGAGAGAGACTTAATCTTTGCATTATGAGTGAGACGATCTATACTCAAGTAGACCTAGAAAAGGCAGTCTAAAACTTCTGAGTGCATTTATCAAAAGAATGAGGTGGCCCTAGGCTATCACAGGTCAAAACACATGAGAAAGAAATATTGCATACTCTCCTCACCACCTATCTCTTGCTCCCACATATCCTACCAATAGTTTTTCACTATTTTTCCAGTTACACAACCAGCTCTCAAAAGTCATCTTTGAGTAGCCTCTCACGCTCACTACCATGTCCATTTGGCTGTCTAATCTATTTCTTCCTCAGAAACATTCTCAAACCATCCTCATTTTTCAATGTCATAGCTCAGGTCCTCATTTCCTTTTGCCTGGGTATTGGTCACAGCCTCCTGTAGGTTTCTCAGGTCTAGTCTTCACCCTTTTCTAGATTATCTTTTCACTACTCTTGCTTTTGTTTCTTAAATTTTCAAAAATCTGCTCATGCTAGTTAGTACAGTGTCTCCATTTTTTTGATGTTTGCTGACAGCTTTAAGCCTCACCCCCCCTCTTCCCTTCTGTCCCACAAGTGGGAAGCTTATAAGAAAGTCTGAGTATTCCCTCCTTTGGTGCTAACCACACAAGCCCTCTCCCATGCATGGGAACCTTGACCTTGCCCAATCCCTCACCACCGTAAAAATCCCAAACCAGTCTTCTCCCTGCTCTCTCTCAAGCTATTTTAGGACCTACTTGAGAGTTACTCTGCTCTGCTTAGAAAGCTTCATTATGTGAGTGATCCATCTTTTCATACTACCTCGGGGTGTGTGCATTGTGTGGGTGTGTGTTCCATTGATCTCCACATCCTAACCAATTACACAGGAGTCCATCCTGTATCATAATGGTGGCACAACAATATTCCCCTACTGTTCATTCCCTGCTGTCTTACAAAATAGAGCTCTTGGCACATGTTATAGGGGCTCTTCACCATCTTCCCCATTCCACTTTTCTAGCCTCTTCTCCCCATCATTTCCTCCCCACACAAACCTATGCTTCTGCCCCTGCATATCTATTCTCCAAATATTCCATGGCCTGCTGTGATTCTGATTGTCTTGCTGCAGGAAGCGACGCCCCGCAGACGAATCAGGACGCTCAGACAACCTTGTTAGAGGAAGGAGAATTTATTGCCAGCGGAGAGCATGGAGCATTCAACAAACTCAAAACATGCTCTCGGTCTAGTTAGATTACAGTTTATATACTTCTGCAGTGTCCATGCAAGGGGCATGTGATTCCTTTGTCTGAGGTTTCACGTGTGCCTCCTTACTCAGGATGGATAGGGGGAGCTTCGGGTCGGGGGGGCTGCAAGGGGGTAGGAATTTCCAGACACTGGTCTTATAGGTCGTTTGTGTTATAGAACCTGCGACTTTGGCGTTATCAGCACCATTATAGGATTCTTGAACGGAGAGACGGGACACCTACGCTACAAGCAGGGAGCAGCACTTACTGATGCCAGCACCTGCTCAGCAGATTCCTATCCAAAGGCTGAGCTTCAATTGTAACATAACAAGCATTTGACACAGTCTTGTTATTCCTACACAGCTACAGATAAGGAAGAACATTAGTTGGTTGGCGAGCCATGAATCAACAGATGTGAGCTAGAGAGTCCTTGAGATGGGGGAGGTAGCTATGGGAAAACATGTTAGCTGGAGAGTCCTGGAAAGGGAGAGAGGGCAGTCAGGAATGGACTTTAACTGGCTGAGTCAGTCATTTCTGCAAGCCCTTTCCTTTGCATTTTTCAGATGCCTCCTCTGCTCTGTTTTTCCCTTTTCCTGGAATGTCCTTCCTACTTCCACTTCATGATTTCTCTCCCAACTCCCAAGCCACTTCCTTTCTCCCTGAAGTCTACAAAATGTTTCCACATCCCCATGTAAAATGCGATGTTCTCTTAAGTCTCCATTAACTTCTCTAAACAGAGATTTCTCTTTTCCTGGTCCACAATGGCACTTAAATCACTGTTCTTGCCTGCTGACAGCTATCTCTTCCCCTTCAATACTCCAAACTTTTTGATGGCCAAAGACCTTCCTTTCTTCATATAATATGCTTTGTCTCTAGCACACTCTTATGTATATAATCAGTGCAAAGTAATACTGAATGAATAAGAAATTATTTTTTTTTTCAAAATAAAGTAGAAATCTTGTTAAGAATGAAAGGATATTGGTTGTTTACAAAAAATATTTTTGAGCTCTTTGAGATAGAGTAAGAACTAGATTTTTTCTATATTTGTCGCTAGTGTTCGATGCAAATGAATGTTAACAAAGTGTTGTGTGGCTAAAAATCATTATAAAGTAGTTAAATTCTAGCACCAAAGACTTATTTTGGGGGACTAGCAAGGTAGTTCAAAAATGAGATGGACCATCTCAAACATGGTATGCATTTCCTGCCACTGGAATTGCTTAAAATAGTTTGACTGGCCCTCTACCATGAAATGGCAGATAATATTACATCATCTTAATGTAAAAGGCTCTATAGTCATTAAAGTTCCAACTTAACTTTCAGAGCCTATGCATTTTCCCATCTCATACCCTAACACACAGTAGTTCATGAAGATTATATGCTAAGCCATGGTACAAGATAGCATTTGTTCCATCGGCCTAAAATTTCCATACTTTTTAAGCCCCAGCTACTGTTCCAATTTACTTTGTTGATTTTTTTATTTGTTTCTTTTTCCTCTCCTTTTTTTAATTAGGATTTTTTTCTTCCAGTATGAAAAGCCAAGCTGGAATGATGGAGATACATGAGGCAGAATACGTAGTGGTGTAGTTCACAGAGCCCAGACATTGGTATCAGACAAGACTGATGTCAGCTTGAGCTTCAGTCTAAACCTATGTTCAACCTTAGCACTGCCAACTCTGTAACTTTTAAGCAAATTATTTAACCTAAGTTTCTGCTATGTAAAATGTGTATATTTGACTTTCCTAACAATTGGGGGTGAATTAAATGAGATAGTACATACAGCACATGTAGTTTATGTTAAATGTTTAATAACTATTAATTCTCTTATTTCTCAGTTTATACAGTTAAGACAGCTGATGAGTACAACACATCCCGAAATCAATTTCAAGTAGTTTTCACTTTGGTTTCACATACTTAAAAAAAACCATGAGACCTTTGAGGTTGGGTCGATATGTTGTTTATCTTTGAATACTTAATACCAAGCACAATGACAAGAATTTACTGGTCTCCCAATAATGTTTGCTAAATAATTAAATGAATCAGGAGATCTTGGTTGAGTGCCTTTCCCTAAAAGATTTGAAGGCCTTCAACTCAAAGGGCTCATGTTTTCCACTGGGTAGTTCAACAATAATCACAGGGAAAACAAAAGCCATCCAGGGGTCCTTTTAGGAACAAAGTTAGTGAAAACAGTGATACAGTCAAGGTGGATCTTATCCAGGTAAAGGGAAATAGGGAGAGGTAAGGAGAGGTAAAGAATAGATTAAATCAAGGAAACTGGGACAGTGTCATTCTTTGTCATTGTAATCACCAAACAATCACACATTTGTGAAGCATTAGTCACCCTTAAAATTAAAATGTGTACTGTGAGTCATACCATCCCTTATAATAGCATTTAAAGGGCTTTGTTTTACTGAGTTGAAGCTCAATCTGACACATGTACTCATTAAGCCCATGTCATGTCCTCTCTGGTTATCCTGGCAATGCCTGGAGTTTCAGCTGGAGATTAGAAAGACAACACTGGTCAGGTGAAAGCAATATAGAAAGTCAGAAAAGATAAAAAGAGATTATGTACCTGAAAATGTTCCCAAAACTAGAAATGTTACCTAAAGCTAAAGTAACATTTTTATTATCTGAGCCCATCAAGACATAGAATTGCATGGTGCAGATTTATACCTGTTTCAAGTATTTGTCAAGAAGTAGTAATGACAAAGAGCTAATCTGATGGATTATGTTAATAAGTGATTTTCCTTAATTATAAACTATTACAGCTCCACAAAGAAGTTAAATATAAAAATTTTTAAGGTAATTTCTATTCTGTAGCATATATACTTGATGAGAATTTTAACAGAAGTCATATTGCAATTGATATTTACATATATCTAATAATGAAATATAGAGTTTTGTTGTTCATGCAATAGGACCTAAAATTAGGCAGATCTTCAGTATATTAGTTCTAATATGGAAATCAAAGACATATCAATCAAACAAGAAGCAAATTATGGAGCACCTATGATGATGTCTCTTCCATTCTTAGGTCTCTGGGGGCTTAAAAAACTATAGACTATAGAACTAATCTTAAAGTAGTTTATGTGGAAAGTTCAGAACACGACATTGCTTTACCTTCATTGATGATCTCAAACTGGAACTCCAGGCATTGCCACAACCACCAATGCACTTAAGTGCCCAATTCTACTCTCAGTAAAGATTAGAAGAATCGAAGAATTTAGTCTAGAAAGGTAACACATTCTCATCATTCAACAGTTAGAATTATTAGGGTCTAAGCTGAACTGTTCTGGGTAAGAAAGAATGCAGACTAGAGGTTAAAACTAAGGCTCTTAAACTAGACTGCCTAGGTTAGATTTCCAATGAGCTTATTAGCGGTGTGACCTTGGCCTTAAACTCCTTGGTACCTCAGTTTCCTCACCTGTAAAATGGAGATAACAGAACAGACCTCTTCAAGTTGTAAAGAGTTAGTATTTGTAAAACATTTACACCGGTGTGCTTCTCGGGTACATAAGAGGGAAAAGAGCCTGTAGCTTCTGGACTCTAATCATCTAAATGAGAAGTTCAATTATTCCAAGTAACAAAGTTATGAAATAAATATAGTCAAACTGGCAAATCGCATAGCTGAAAAGAATTTACTTTAATAAAGGAAAAGAGCTGCTAAACTTGTTACAACTAATTACCTACATAGGTGATAAACTACAAAAAGTGATTATGGCACAGTAGAGAACAGACACTAGAGTGAGGCAGGTTGTGTTTGAATCCTAGGCTCTAGCACCATCTATATAACACTGCACAAATTACTTCCCTGTATTTCAGTCTAATAAAAAAGTATAGATCCTATAACACAGGGTTGTTGTGTATATTAAATGAGTTAATATTTCTGAATTACTTAGAACAGTGCCTGGCACTTTTTACTGTTATTATGTTTTAAGAACAGGTTCAAGTTCTATGGCCAGATAACTACCAATGTAGTATAAAGATTAGAAATTAGATTGGCAAGTGTAAACAATGAAAATATCATAGATGATATTTATGTTGCCAAGCTAAACAAACTAAACCACTGGAGTGTTATGGAATTATTGGAGTGATTATCCACCAGATATTTGTGGGCCCCTAATGATACCAAAGTAACTCTCCTAGTTTAGCCTAAGCTTAGTTCCTTTTCCCTCCATAGTCATGGTCCTCTTTATAAAAAACAAATTAAATTATGCTCCTTCCCTGATTCAATCCATTCAGTGATTCCCCATTTCTCACTCCCAAAAACTACCCCACACCAAATTGCAAATTAAATATTCCCATATACAGTAATCTCAATCAATCTTGATCGATCGATCGCTCTCTCATTCTTTTAATTTTCTCTTTCTTCTTATACTTCCAGCACTGTTTTCTCACCCTTAACCTGGCACTGCAAATCAGTCTTTCCGAGCCCCAAGTCTGTTTTCTCTCCCTAGAATCCTCCTCTGAGGTTCCAGGCTAGATTAGGTCTCTGTTAATACATAGTGCCCTGTACTTCTCTTTTCTGAATACTTATCATACCTGCAGTTATTTGTTTAGCATCTTTATTCTCACTAGTATGTAAACTGAATAAGGAAAGTAAACTGCTTTGTTCAATGTTAAATCCCAGTACCTAATATTGTCCCAGGTATATCGAAAACAATTAATGAATAGGTGTTGAACAATGAGAATGGAAAAGCAACCTAATAAGGTACTAGCCACATTTTTCCTGACCTAACCCAACCTCCTAGCTAATCTTACACCCTCAAAACACATTTCACCATTTTTAGTGAACTTAGAAAACCAGATCTTTTGGGTTGCCCCTTATGACCCAAACTTTGTTCTTTGTCAACTGCACCAGTGGACCTGTTTTTTGAGCTAACTACCTGTGTTAAATAATGAACCGACCCCTTCCTCCCCTGGACCTCTATAACATGAGGAAATATGATTAGATGATATTTATGTTCTAGTATTTGAATATCTTATCAAACACTCAACTCTGCAGGCCCCATTTTGTGACAGTTTACAAGTCAATTGCACACATTTCTTCTCAACCTCACAATCAGTGACATCATATTGGTAGCTTGAAATCAGCCATGGTGGGGGTATGTATACCACAGTACTCAACAAAACCTATAAATGAGGGTTTTTGTGGGGTGGGGCTGGGGGAGCTGGTTGTTAAACATTTACCAGAACATCACTGACTGAACTCTGGCTGCTACCATGGGACAGTGGTCAGCCTTGGATTAAAAATTAGCACTAGTGCTATATGGAACAACACGCAATGACATGGATAGTTCATGAGTGGGCACGAAACACTAAAAAGACAAAACCACAGGTTTGGGGCAGTGTATCTTAGTTCAGGATTCCCTCAAAGCTGACTTTGAGACAAGGATTTGAGTGCAAATGGGAGGTGATCCCAGGGCACACTTATAGTTAAGTCAGAGGAGGGTAGACACCCAATACAATGTATACTAATGAGCAGGCTTCTGCCATGGGCAAGTAGTACTCAATTCCATCAAAGATATTTAGGAGACTATACAGAACATACCCCAGAATTATCTCAACTGAAACTGAAGGAGCTGGGTATTTATTCACAAACTCCTACCCATCAACAGTGGAGATGCTTTTGTAGGATTTAAGTCCCTGGAACCTTATTTTTGCCTACCCCTAAACTCCAAAGCATATATCTCTAGTTAGAAGAAGTTCCAAAACAGAGAGTTCCACATGCTTATGATATGAAACTTTTGGCATGTACAGGAATAGTGAGTGTCAAGGTGTTATGGGTAAAGCATCAATATCATCCTCTAAGGAGGGATTAATAATGTGACAAAGAAATTAACAACATTGTCTCAGCACTGAAGATTTTATCAGAAACATTCAACTTCAAATTGCTCTTTTACAACGAAAGCCAAAATGTGCCATCATAACATCTCTATCATCCCATTAGAGTGGAGAGACTGAGGTCATTCTCCAGTAATCTACTGCAGGAACTTCTGAAGGCCAGGCAGTGAGCTTCATTAAATTTAAACATTAACAAATTTTCATATGAGTGTATTGATAACATAGCTAAATCAATAAAATTACAGTTGTAGACAACTCTGGACTTCAAACTTAAACTCTAAGCAATTATAGTTAGAAAGAATGAGAATCCTCTAAAACTGATAGAAAATCCTTTATATGAAGAAATGAACAGTCCAGTGATGGTTGGGGAGGGGAGGTTCACAGCAGAGGATTAATAGATGCCTTAGAACCCAGATGACTAACAGAAAAGAAAATCCTAAAATAAATCAGAGACTTTTTTTTCACACTGTGTTAGTTTCACCCCCTTTTTAGTCCAATATGACTGGAAGTTAATACTAGAACCACACTCTATATTAGTTTTAATTTGTTATATCTAATTTTTTTTCAAATTATTTAGTACACACTATTTTCTTTTATCCTACAAAGTGTGCTCATCTTTTTCAAATTAATCCTTCAGTAATTATTATAAAACCTTAAATGAACTCCTTTGAGTATTAACAAAAAGGTATCACAACCTCTTGAATCCAACAACTGTAGTCTGGATTCTGGTATCCAAAGGAAGAGAACACATGAATAACACCATTATAAAACAGTTTTTGAACAAGGCCTGTCCTGTTAATACATTAACCCACAACTGAGGAAGGAACCAGGAGTGGATGTGGGGGCAGGTAACAGTGACCTGATCTAAATATTAACCTGCTTTCATTCATAAAGAAATTAAACACACAAGTTCGATGGTAGTTTCAAAATGTGGTCTAAGAACCCTGAGTGACCCCCAAGACCTTTTCAGCAAGTCTGTGAGGTCAAAACTGTTTTCATAAAAATACCAAGATTTGCCTTTTTTACCCTCATCTCTCACAAGTGTACAGTGGAATTTTCCAGAGGCTGTATGACCTGCAATGATGCCATCACTCTGATAGCTAATGGAACATATGCTTTTGTATTCTTACATTTAAAAAAATCCTTAGTTTTATTTTTTAATCTGGTAAATAGTGACAGAATCCACATAAAGGAAAGCTCTTCAAGGTTCTCAATACTGTTTAAAAGGTCAAAGGCCAAAAAGTTTGAGAATCACTGTTCTACAGTATTCTTCAGCAATAGTATTAATGTAAGACATCTATCATAAACAAAGATGAGATAAATTTAGAAAACATTATAAACAAAGTCAAATTCAAAAGAATCTTAGAGGTAAGAAAGGCCTTTAGTTGTTATTAATTCATCTTTTTAACAGATGAAGAAAGTGAGGCTCAAAAATATTCTTGTTCCAAGTTACGTAGATAGGTAATGAAGGAGCAGGGTTAGAACACAGGACTTTTGAATTCTTATAAGTTTTTTTTGGTTTGGTTTGGTTTTGAAACTTAGAAAGGCTTGTCAGAGACCATCTACTTTACCTACAGGTGGAACTATATGAGTGTTTAGGAGACATATACTCTGTCCTAGACAAAACTTTCTAAATGAACTGCCACATTCTGAATCTGAAAGGTTAGAAATAAGTTTAATTAAATTATTACCTCTCAAGTTCCCTCTCTTATCATTTAGTCAAGAAGCTGAGTATATTCATTTCAAAGCATGTACAGAGGTAACCCATTACAGTAATTGCAAAGAAATTGATCTTGTCACTGACCCCAATGTCATCTTATCAGATTCCCTGTCTTATGCCTGAAGACTTCCTAAATTCCCCCAATGTCTTCCTAACATTACTGCTAAGCTTCAAATGTAATTTCATAGAAGAAAAACAATAGCAGCATACAAATCATATCCAGATGATGGCTATAACAGTGCTTTCTGAAGAAGGCATGATATAAGTTATGATTATTATAATACTATTTTCTTTTTGGCTCAAAAACTGATCTAATATCCATTTCTGAAGCACTTCTGGGTTTCTGTGAGGCCTTATGATGTAGTGATTAAGAGTACTCATTCCTCCATCAAACAAAGCTAGGTTTATGCCCTGTCTCTATCACTTATGGACCACTTACAAGGAAATTAACCATTTAAGCCTCACAGTATATATAAAATGGGGGTGATAACAGAACTTGTTTCATACACTTGTGAGGATTGATGAAGAAAATGTAATATGAGGCAAATAGCAGATGGTAAATGTCATTTAAAGTTAGCTTTTGTTATTCTTCTCATTACCATCATAATTACCAGAATGAATGCATCGCCACAAAGCCAGATTTCAGACAGTGGTGAGGAAAAGAAAGGTGTTAAAAATTTCTCAAAGATGATTAGCGGCATATTGAGAAGGAGAGCTATACACAAGAATGCTTCAGTCTTGGGATAGGGAAAGAAGCATCATTCATGAGATTAGAAAAAACTGGTTTGAAACTCATAACTATCAGGAAAAAAAAAATGGAATTTGGAAGGGGTGGGCTTTGGGTCTGCAAGGGATTAGGGAAAAACTGAGATGTAAACTATGAACACTTTTTGGCTTTGCTTGTAAGAACCCATCCTTCCCAACATGCCCCACTCTCTACACAGGCGTACGCATATCCTGCTTCTGGTTTGTTAATAAAGTCTAGTGTAATTAATGAGCTAATTAGGAGAGGCTTGCCCTGTGGCATTTGTATTTCAAACAAGGCTCAGAAGGACAAATAGCTTTAATGACCAAAGAAATGTCTTTCTAAAGGAAATATCAGGCTAAATATAACATCAGAATACTTACTGTTATATTTTGAGCAAGATGTAAAAGACATCTGATACGACTTATTGAGAAACATATGAAACAATCAACTTTTCCTGAGAAAATAACTGCATATATACTCACTCATCAATCATAAATCCAGCACCTCACTTTTTATCAAGGATATTGTGCCATATTTCAAACCTTAAGCACTGACAGCACTTAATGCAGATGAAAGTTAACTTACAACTTAACCTTTCTAGATGAAGCCAGGTAATGACTGTAGTGCGGTGTTTAAATTGAGGGTTACTTGTATTCCCTCTACCACTGATTGTCTGTGTGATCTTGGGTAAGTTACACACCTTCCTAGTTCTCTGTTTCCTCATCCATAAAATAAGGATAATGATAATAAGTGCCTATAGGGTTATTGTGAACATTAAATGAGATAATACGTATAAGCATTTAGTAGTGACTGGCATATGTTATGACTTGTTTTTCTTATCAGGTCAAAGAACAGATTCTAAGAAAACCTTAACCACTTGTCAAAATTAAATTGTCCATGATGTCAAAAAAAAAAAAAAAAAAGTTGATATTAGTACTATGTATCAATACTAGAACAATGAAAGTGAGAAAATGGTAAAAAATAATATCAATTATAATTAATAGGTAAATATTTAACATTTTAACCTAATTACCATACTGTTTAATTCAACAAATATGTATTGTATGCCCATTATGTGCCTAGTGTTAGTGCATGAGAACATAGATGAAGGGGACATAGTCCTTGCCCTCACATAGCTCATAGGTTACTAGGAAAGACAGCTATATAAACAAATAATTACCATACATTATGTATGTTCAATGACAGAAATATATGACAGGAACTTAGCACAAAGAACAGAGTAAACGATATGGTGGTGGTAAAAATGAGTCATTAATGAAGTTTTCACTGCCCACAAACTACCTTACATGTATACTAGAGAGACCTAAGAAGTCCAGAAATAGACCTCTCCCACTCAACACACAAACACACACAAACATACACACACATACACACTCAATTTATTTTTTCAAAAAATGTGCTAAGGAAATTCTGTGGGGAAAGGATAGTCTTCAACAAATCGTGCTGGATAAGCAAATGGAAAAAATGGGCATGTATATGGAAAAAAATTAATCTTTATACTGTATATAAAAGTTAACCCAAAATGAGTCACAGACAATTATAAGTGCTAAAATTATAATACTTCTAGAAGAACACATAGGAGAAAATCTTTATGACTCTAGGTTAGGCAAATAGTTCTCAGAACATAAAAAACATGAACCACAAAAGAAAAAACACTGATAAAATGCACCTCATCAAAATAAAAAAATACTGCTAGTCTTAGGAAGATACTCTTAGGAAAATGAAGAGACATGCTACACTGGAGGAAAATATCTGCAAAGCACATATCCGATAAAGGATTCATATTTAGAACATGTAAAAAAAATCTTACGACTCAATAAGAACAACTAATTTTTTGAAACAGGCCAAAAGTTTGAACAAATGCTTTACCAAAGCTATCTATATGGCCCAAAATCACATGACAACATGCTTTATTCCTCATTATTCAGTATGGAAAAGCAAATTAAAACCATTATGTGATGCCACTACACACCTATAGGAATGGCTAAAATTAAAAAGAGTAGCCATACCATATGCTGGCAACTGAATTCTCATACATTACTGCTGGGAATGAAAAATGGTACAGCCACTTTGGAAAACAATTTGGCTGATTCTCCTAATATTAAACCTTACAGTTACCATAAGACATAGAATTCCACTAGTAGGTATTTATCTAAGAGAAACGAAAATACATATCCACAGACATACTTGTATCCAACTGGTCATAGCAGCTTTATTCATAATAGCACCAAATTAAAAACAACCCAAATGTCCATCAGCTGGTGAATAAACAAATTGTAATATACCTACAAAAAAAGACTATCACTTAGCAATAAAAAGGAACTACTTAAACAAGTAACAATATGGATAAATCCCAAAAGCATTATATGAAGTAAAAGAAACCAGACACAAAAGATTACATACAACATAATTCCATGTATAAGGAATTCTAGAAAAGGCAAAACTGTGATGAAAGAAAGCAAATCAGTAATTCCCAGAGGCTTGGGGAGGAAACTGATTGCAAATTGGCAAGAAGGACCTTTGTGAAGAAACAGAAATTCTCTATCTTGTTTGTGGTGATTAAATAATTATACATTTGTCAAACTCATCAAATTACACAATTTAAATTGGTGAACTGTACTGTATGTAAATTATATGCCTCAAAAAGGCTGACTTTAAAAAAAAAAAAAAAAGGATCATTTGAGTTCCATTTGAAGAAACTATTGTTTGATTTTCTTTAAAAATGCAAATTTTAGTGCACTGAACCTTTAAGAAGTTGTGATTCTTTAAAAATAAGCACATTCCAGATTACCATAAACTGTGAGTAAATTGCAATGTAAATAGCCTTCAACATAGTTTCTATAAATGAATCTATTGTTAAAAACAATTTATGAGCACTATCTCATTTAATTAAAATAAACCATTCTTTAAATTCTTAATTCAAATTTAATAATAAATAATAGCTGCACTTAAGTTAAAATTACACATTCAAATAATAAAAGAAATCTTAAAAAACCTGACATGAAAATGTGGACATGCAAATTAACTGATTATACACTTTATAAAAAGCATCACTCTCAATTTACTTTTTTAAACAGACTTTTATTATTATTTTATATTAGTTTCAGGCATACAGTACAATGGTTAGACATTTATATAGCTTATTAAGTTATGCCCCCCCCGCCCGTTAGTACCCATCTGGCACTATACACACCATTACAATAATATTGACTATATTCCTTATGCTGTACTATATCTCCCCATGACTGTTTGTGACTACTAATTTGTACTTCTTCATTCTTTCACCTTTTTCACCCAGCCCCTCGATCCCCCTCCCCTCTGGTGATCACCACTTTGTTCTCTATATCTGTGAGTCTATTTTTGTTTAGTTTGTTCAATTCTTTTTTCTTTAGATTGCGCATGTAAGTGGAATCATACAGTATTTACCTTTCTCCGTCTGATTTATTTCACTCAGCATAATACCCTTTAGATCCATCTATGTCACTGAAAATGGTTAATATATCGATTTTTTATGCTGAGTAATATTCCTTTGTACATATGTGCCATAACTTCTTCATCTAGTTACCTATTTATGAGTTGCTTTCTTATCTTGGCTATTGTGAATAGTGCTGCAGTGAACATAGGGGTGTATACATCTTTTTGAATCAGTGTTTTGGTTTTCTTTGGATAAATACCCAGAAGTGTAATTGCTGGGTCAAAAGGTAGTTCTATTTTTAATTTTTTGAGAAACCTCCAAACTGTTTTCCATGATGGCTGCCCCAATTTGCAGTGCCACCGACAGTGTATGAAGGTTCCCTCTTCTTCACGTCCTCAGCAACACTTGTTTTTCGATTTATTGATGATAGCCATTCTGACAGGTTTGAGGTGATATCTCATTGTGGCTTTAATTTGCATTTCTCTGATGATTAGTGACCTTGAGCATATTTTCATATTTCTGTTGGTCATATGTATGTCCTCTATGGAGAAATAACTTCTCAGGTCTTCTGCTCATTTTTTAATTGGATTGTCTGCTTTGTTGTTGTTGTTGTTGTTGTTAAGTTGTATGAGTTCCTTATAAATTTTGAATATCAACCCCTTGTCAGATGTATCATAGGCAAATATCTTCTCTCATTCAGTAGGTTATCTTTGGTTTCGTTGATGGTTTCCTTTGCTGTGCAAAAACTTTTTAGTTTGATGTAGTCCCATTTGTTTATTTTTTTTTTTTTTCCTAGCCTGAGAAACTCTCAATTTACTTTAACAATAAACTCCTCTATTACACTTAAAATGACTTAAGCACCAATTTTCAGGGAAGTGTTCCAAATTATACTGGGTGTAAACAAGAAGCAGCAACTCTAAGCTCTCTAGGTATAATCATATTATTTCTTCTTCTGGGTCTTAAACTGAGGCTATATGTCAAATAACACACCTGACTTGGAATTGTGAGTTATTCCATGCAGTCATATTTTTATCTTTTCCACACAGTTCAAACAGTAGAGTTGGCTCAGGAGAATCAGTAAAAGGTATGCATTCATTTTCATTATGGTTCACCAGGGCAAACAGGCCACAAATAAATGACTAAATTTTGCATGGATCTCCTATTCCTCTCATAATCAACCTGTGGTGATACCCAAGAAGCTCCTGAACATATGAATGCTCAGAATGCAAACTTGGGATTTGGTGTAGGAGAATAAAGGGGTTCTTACCAAAGTCTCACCTTGAATTTGAGTCCCCAGGTAGGAAATAGGTATTGAGCCAATTCATAGAATCCTCTGAGGAAAGGCCATCACAAATTCACTTACTTAAAATCTAAGACCCTCTTTATATCTATTGGTCAGGAAATTTCTGTCTAAAGGTGAGTCCCAACAAGAAGATTTGAGCAATTTATCTTAATCCTAACAATAAGGACTGAAACAAGTAAAAGATGTCAGTCTAATTATATGTTTCCAGAATCAAGAAATACAGATGGTATTGGCAGATAAGTCCAGTCATTCAACCTAATTTTATAAATACAGTATACGGTTTGAATCCTTGTCTTTGGACTCTTAAAATATCTTATATAAATTACAAGTATGAAGAAATTAGATATTTTTAAACAAATTTACACAAAGTTGGCTATCAGTTAATACTAACCCTGAAAGTTCCCTAGAAAGAGACCAATAGACAGTTTCTAAATAATCCATTCTTTGGTGCCAAATGAATATAAATGTGATGTCAATAAACACATGTTACTCAATAAATTATAGTCTCATTTATTATTTTTTTTTAAATTTGTCACATTTTCTCTGTGATCTTTTAGTAACCACATTGTGAGGTATACAAGAACAATAACCCCAAATTCACGGATAAGGGAAAATTCATTTGCCCTGGATCTCATGTTGCATTTGTGATAAAGGGATTTAGTGTTCTTTATACTATGCTGCAAAATATCTCCAGTTATTGATAAGACTTTGTTGTAATGGCCTATCAGACTTTTGGTATCGCTAAGTAAAGGTTTATTTGCGGAATATTTGATAAATCTCTTTTTCTCATATGGCATAATGGACTTGAAACTTGGAAGCCTGAAGTTATGTTCTAACACTTAACTGGTTTTGTGTACTTGATCAACTCCGTATGGCATCACATGATACTGAGCAAAAGGCTTTGCACAGTACTGCTATAATGTTCATCGTGTGTGTGGCGGGGGATGAAGGGGAAGGTAACTATCAGAAACATAATACAACATGAAACACACTACATGAAATCAGCTTTGCAAACTGTGAAACAAACACTAAGGTTCAATTTATTCCGCCATGGCCCGAGAATCACAAACTCTTCATCACAACAGATATTGAAAGCAAAGATAAACTATCATCTCTGAAGAGGTCTATCATTACTATGACAAAACACCAAAATAATAATAATAATAATAATAATAATAATAATAAAGATCCCTTTTTGTTCTTGTTTATTTCTCCTTCAGACATTGTATTTGCCTTTAAAACTGTATATTTCCTTGAGAAGAACATTTTGTCTCCATTTATGTGAACTCATTAAAATGCCAAATCTGGGTTAATCTGCTTTCTTCACATCTACATCTAAGAGGACTGGAGGAAATCACACAGCCCTACAAACTCATGGTCCACAAATCAGCTAGGTCTTAAAATCACTTCTGAATCCTTTCCTTCATCTTCGATCAGTTCTGAAGCCATGCCTTCGATATCTTTTCCAATGCTCTCCTCATTCTTGCTACTCAGGCCCTGATGTCGTCTCTCAGCAGACAGCCTTGCCTCTACCACTATACTTCCCTTTTTTAATTTATCCATGCCTATACCAAGCTATACTTCCTTACTACATTCCTCCTTTTCAAACCCAGTTCTTCACCTTTTTGTCCTTGACCTTATCCCTCATCCCTCCTCTACAACCTTATTCAGCAAAGATGCTCTTTTATTATCTTGAATCTCTCCAATTTCATTTATTCCTAAACCTTAGGCTATAAACAAGTCTAAAATACATACACAGAGTACTCAATCTACTATACAGTTTCTCTCTTCTTCACATTTACTAAATTTATTGAAATGTTTTTCTCCATTTTTGGTATCCAGGCCACCTCCCAGTCACTTCTCAAATTGCTTTAATCTGAATTTTACCCCACTGCTCTCCTACAACTGCTAGAATGAATCCTAATTGTCAAATACAATAGAACTAGGTCAGTCTTTATATTATTGCACCTGTTTACTGAATCTGAAGTTGTATTTAACTCTTCTTTCTTAAGACTTCCTGCTCCTGTGACCATTATGCCTATATAATACTCGCCAATCTCTACTGTGGAAGATATCAGTTGTTTCTTTCTGCGTCTTCCTTCATTCTTCTGATAATAAGACACTCCTTCCTTTGTGGTTCTGGTGGGGCTGTCAATCATAGCACCTGGCCACAGTGATTAGTACAGAGATGTTATGTGACCTATGTATAGCCAATCAGTCTTTCACCAATATTATTTTGTATTTGAAATTATCAAAGAAAAGCACTTTCCTTTCTGGTTTTGGAACTAAAAGAATATGAGACTAGAGCTGCCTGAGACTATGGCTCTAGCCTCAAAGTCTCACCCTAAGAGAAAAAAGTCAACATATACAGTCTGAAGAAGACTTAACAGTATTCAAATTCCTGATTTCAGTCATACCCAAGGCCACCTCTGACCTGACCATCTGGATATAATTATACAATTGCTTAAATTATACTCTATAGTGTAAGCCAGATTCTCATTAGTTTCCTTCACAAGCTCCCCCATCCATCCTCTACTACAGATTTCTATTTTCTTCCCATTCCATTCATTTCACTGTATATAAGCTCCTTTAGATGATTTCAACCAAACTTACGCTTTTAAACTTTTAACTATGCACTGATGACTCCCAAGTCTATATCACCAGACCAAGTCTCTCCTCTGTGTTTCACACTCAAGTAGCAACTTGACACTAAATAATTTCACCTTGATTCCTCACTATGGAGTCAGTATCAAGACAGGTTTACCCTTGCAGCATAATTATTAATAACACTTTTCTCATTCTCAAAAGTGTCCTGTTTTGGATGATAATGTACATAACCACTGTGCCTCAAACTCAATGTTTCCTAAACTGAACCCATCATCATCCCTCCTATATCTCAGTCAGACAAACTAAAAGCCTAGAGTCCTCCTTGACTCCTCCCCTGAATCTGGCCTCCATGTTACAACAATCTCCAGTATTTGAACATTTCTCAAATCCACCTCCTCTCCTTTCTACTGCCACTGCCATGGGCTCTTATCACCTCTAAAGTACAGCAATAGCTTCCTAACCACCAATCTGTCCTCCTCAAATACATCATGCAAAGCTGTCCAGGTGTTAAATTACTGGCCAAATTGTTCAACCCTCTCTGTATCCATGCCCTTTGCCTTGACTTTGAAGTTCCATCCACTAGAGATATACTTCCCAGCCCCTTGACTTTGGGCATACCCATGTGGCTTGCTTTAACAAACTGCATACTTAGAGACAAGCAGAGGTTTGACATGTACTTGTATGGTTGAACTTGGGCTCTTGTGCTTCTGCACTTGCCATTAAAAAAAAAAAATCCCTTGCCTAGCCCATAGGTCCAAGAGAGATGAGAAGTGGATCAGCAAAAACTGGACCCAATCTGCAACTTGGAGCCAAGCCTAGACAAACCCAACCTAAAATAGATAATCCAAGAAGGATGAGAGAGAATAATTGTTGTTTTGAGCTAATAGGTTTTAAGTAGTTTGTTATGAAACATTAGCCCCTCTCCATCTTAGTTAATAGCACTGAATTCATCCAAAGTAGAAACCTAAAGTCATCCTTGATTCTTCACTTTCACCCAGACCTTCACATTCCGATGGTCCATAGGTCTCGCAAATATATTTTTAAACATTTCTTAAATCGAAAGCCCCTCTCTATTCCTGCTGCCACTTCCTAGTTCAGACCTTCGTCTCCTTGATCCCGGAATACTGCAACAGATTTAGCTGGTTTCCTTGTATCTAGTTACCCTAGTCCTTTGCAAGTGACCCACACAGCCACCAAGAAATCTTTTTATAAAGAACATTGGCCATTTCCATCTATTTTAGTTATCCTCCCCTCTACTAAAAACCCTTTAATGAGTCCCTATCACCTACAGAACAAGGTCTAACTGCCTTAATACATTAAACAAGACCTTCCTAGTCTACCCCTATTTTATCTCTTCAGACTCAACCCTTCTCACTCTTCCCTTGCAATTTACACTACAGCAAAATTGTTTATAGTTCCCTAATATCTCTCCAGGAAGTATTCCTTAGCCATCTACCCCAGATTATGCATTTCCCTTCTATGCCCCATAAATGGCTGCACATACATATATACTTACCTACACTATAATGACCTATCAAATCTCTCTCTCCAAAAGACTTTCTGAAGAGATACTGTCTTACTCATGTTCTAATTTGAGTGTTTTGCCCTAGGGCAGAGAGTTTGACACATAAATATTTAATAAGTAAATGAAGACATGTGTGAATGAATGGTTTGGTAAAAATATAAAACATATTTATACTTTTTATTAAAATACTCTGATATTATATCTTTCTAACCTCAAATTATATTTTTTCTTGCTCTTAATACATATGATTCAAAAATTACCATGGAAAAAAATCCGTTTTATTCACCTACGCTCTTTTAGCAAATCTGGTATCAGCAACATATATGATCAACATAGTTGCCCACTCAGAAACTTGAGATCCCACGTAGATTTCACACTTTCCTTTATTCATCAATTAGTAAATTCCATTTGATGGTTAATTTTAGGTGTCAGCTTGATTGGGCCTCAGGGTGTCCAGATTTGTGGTTAAACATTATTCTTGGTGTGTCTGCGAGGGTGTTTCTGGATAAGGTTAACATCTGAATTAGTAGGCTCAGTAAAGCAGATTGCCCTCCACAATGTGAATGGACCACATCCCGACTGTTGAGAGCCTGAACAGAATAAAAGGCTGAGTAAGAAAGATTTCTTAATCTCTGCCTGACAGCCTTCAAGCGAGGGCATAAGTCTTCTCTTCTGCCCTTAGACTTGGACTAGAATTTACACCATCTGATATCCTAATTCCCAGGTCTTTGGACTTGGAATGCAACTTCAGGTACCACTGGCTCTTGCAGGTCTCGACTTCTCAGCCTCCATAATGATGTGAGCCAATTCTTTATAATAAATTATATAAATAAATCAAGCCAGTATACACAGTGTGTGTGTGTCTCCTATTGGTTCCGTTTCTTTGAAGAACCCTGACTAATACATACTACAAATCCTATCTCATAAATAGCTTTAAAATCTCTTTTTATTTCCAAAAGCTCTAAGACTGAGAATTTGCATTTATTTTCACATTTAAACAAGTATTTAATAAGAAGAAAACTGGGCCTCTTAGATGCCATTTTTCTTTAGTGTATATTGATACACCAAAATTTTAAATTTTGGATTAGTCATAACAGTTTTTATTTTGCTTTATGGATCCATTACTTATTTTTATCCCTTAAAAATCTTTCTACCCTTTCAGAAGTGCAAGAAAATAAGAAAAAAATCCACAATTCTGAAACCTCCTGGAATAAGACTTGCCCACTTAAAAATGTTTCCTCAGCTGAAAAAAAAAAAAATGAAACTATGGAGAAGGAGATTTGGAACTCTATGTATTTGGATTTGAATTGACTGGGTCATTTGCTAGTTTGACCTAGTTTGAAAATCTATAAGAACATCAGGAAAAGAAAAGAAGAAATGGAGTGGGAACAGAGAAGAACATTTTTTAATCAAAGTATTAAAAGATAACTAAATAGCTCATTTTATTTAATCTTGCAACAATCTTTGGAGGTGGATATTATCCTCGCTTACAATAAGGAAACTGAATAAAGAGCAGATAAGTACTTTAAGTAAGGTTAAAATGGTTAAATCAGAATCTGTCTGCCAAATTTATGCACTTTCTACTACTCCTACCAAACAGCAAGGTAGTAACCATTATACATGCCCTAACTAGGTATATTCTTCAGAAGTGTCCTATGAAACAAAAAAGGTATAAAGCCCAGTTGAAATGATATCAGTTCTTTGAAGGAAATAGAAATGTCCTATGATCCTATGTGCAATCACAAAATTTCACAAAGCAATCAATGAAATTAATTGGCCAGAGATTATCAAGAAAAATGTGAACCTTGTAATAAGAAGACAACCAATTTAGCCCTTGAAAAGTGAAGTAAAGTGAAAGATAAGAGGGAGAGAGGAAAGTGGGACAGAAGAGGAACTTGGGCAATACAGTGATGAAAGGACCAGTTAGGCAGGAAACTAGCCATTATCTAGAAAATTCTAATGCACAAAAAGCTACTTTTTGCAGAACAGCTTGTGTCACGATGAGATGGAATCATTGGAAGAAGAAAGAGATCAATTTTCTACGAATAGAAGTGAGTTTTTCTTATATGTCTTGAAAGCAAGCCTAGTTGCCCAAATAACACAGAGGATCCATGGCTGTAAGGAGACTACTAGTTGAATTTGTTATATTTCTCCTACATTCAATTATTAGGTACTGCTGCTATGAATATAATTTTATGGGGATAATCATTTCAATTCTATCTTACCTCCAGTAAGTCCATGGTTCAACCATTTTTCCATTTAACTTTTTAATCCTTAATATCCTGAATTTAATCTTGTCCTTTTCATGGTTCTCAGCACTAATACTAACAATGGTCTTATTCTAACCATGATTTGTGATGCTTCTAATTTTTTCATCCACTTATTTTCAACCAACATTCATTGATTCACAAGTAAATCATACCTAATAAATCTCTAAAACTCAAATTGACATGTCCTAATAAGAGGCTTGAGGATGAGAACTCAGGAGGTACAAATTAATTTACTGTTAGACTAAGTAAACATACAGTAGGACACAGATGTGATTGTAAGGCCCAAGGTCAAAGACACACACTAAGTTCATTAAGCCACCAATGAACCAACAACAGTGGAAGCCGACCTCTTACCTCAGGCTTACTGAAGGTTGCAAGGACAGTATCACCCTTACAGTACTATCAGTCAACACCTCCTTGTTCTCCCAGTCAATATGGAGAGAATGTACAGAAGAAAGCGCCAAGAATATGCCATTCTTCTAGAAGTGTTCATGAAGACATTATTTCCTCTCCTCCAGGAATACAGAGTAAGATGAGAGTTATGGCTAAGATATCATAAAGGTAGACTCTACTCTATGGGAAAGGAATTTTGACACCATTGAGGGACAATTAACTGGCCAAAAATGAAGCTACATCATTATTTTTATTCCCACTGAATTAAAAAATCTTCAACTGGCTCCAGGACCTAAAATGGCAAATTTTTAAATCATATAATTCACATCCACATCAATTTATAATTCTTTCAAAATAGAATTCCCAGATCCTGCTTCACCTCAGCTTGTGTCATCAAGAACACAATAGGACTGGAAGACATCAGCCACAGTAAAAAAGCTCAGAAAAGAAAGCAATTAAAGTGGGAAATCTTAGCAGCAATATAGAGAAAAATGAAGTGAGGAGGAAGAGGCTGCTGTTGCAGAATACAAAAAAGAAAAGCCGAAGTATGAAGCTTTGAGAAAGCAACAAGCAAAGAAAAGAACTTCTTAGGAAGACCAGGCCCATACACTGCTGAACCATTTTAAAGCTAAACTCACCCGAGCAATTGCTGCAACTCCTGAAAATAACATTTCTGAAACAGAAGTAGAAGATGATGAAGGACAGATGTCATGTATACTTCAGTTTGAGGATAAAAGCAGAAAAGTGAAAGATGCAAACATGTAAAGCTTAGACATTTCTGAAATTTATGATCCTCAGAATCCAGTGAATAAAAGAAGGGAAGAAAGCAAAAGACTGATGAGAGAAAAGAAAGAAGAATGAGAGTAATGATAGCCAGAACTAGCGCTGAAAGTGTGCCTGCAATAAATGACCTTAAAACAGTCATTGTTCCCAACAGCATCACTTCAGGGTGTGAAAAGAAGTGTTTTTGAACCTGTTAACTGGTTTTAAAAAACAATTACCTTATTGACATTATGGAATGACATATGCAAATGTTTTTGGTTACTGGTATATGCTTTTGGTCCTAATTGACCTTTTATATTGCTAAATCAGAAGTAAAATCTCTTTCCTTCCAGTTTTTCATGTTTCCTATTTGCAGACTGTTCAAACTTGCTTGTGTCTTTTTATCTAAAATACATGAAGGCTTCATTTTCAAGATTTTTTTATAAGTTCTTGAAGAAAAAAAATATTTGAGGAACATCTCCCTGGCATTCTGTTACCATAGTACTAACTGTGGAATATTTTAAAAATGTATATAATAAAAAAGAACATAATAGGATTGAAACAATAGCACATATGTAAAATTGGGAGCAGTTACAGAATTCAGAATAGGGTACAATTCTATTTAATGCTTAGAATCTGAAATTGTAACAGCTCTGAAAGTTAATTTAATTTGAGTTCTCTCAAAAGTAGACCTGAGTTAAGGACTTGGGGGCAGATAACTATTTGCTAGGTAACACTAGTCTGCAAAAGTGAGGGAAGAAAGAAAGTGAGACAAACAGAGGAGGAATGTAAATCAAACATATATAAATGCTGTGGGCAAATGGGACTCAGTCCCCCCGGAGATATGATGAGAAACTGTAAGGATCAGGCCTCAAAATGATACCACCAAATGTTGGGTGGCTAGGGACATTAGTCTACCTACTCCTCTGTACCACTGGTTGAGAGTTGTCTCAGGGGCATCAGCTCACTTTCATTTGTGCCTATATTCACGGGCTGACTCTCCATTCTTTGTCCTAAGGTGCCCACTTGACTTCGGTCTGTGGTAAGTGCAAGATATTCTTCCCTACAGATGAATGGCAATCAAGTGCCTGAGAGATTGGACAGTTCTGTGGCACATCACCAACAAAATTCTAACAGGGATTTGAGAGACTGCTTTCTTCATGGAAACACGTGCTACTGAAATGGGTTTCTGTACCTATATTATTGATTGCACAGGGATCATAAGACAATAAAAATGTGAATAAATTGTCATCAAATACCAAAGATCAAATTTCAATCAAAATGACCCTCCCCCCCCCCCGCCTCTTTCTCTAAAAAAAAATTTTTCAGCAGGGATCTCTTTTCTAAATTAGGCCAGACCTATGACAGACTTTCAAATATCAGGAATACAAAGAGTGGAGAGATTTAGTTCCAGCTTAGCCCAGGGTCAAAACTCATGACTGAGACAATTCCTCAGCTATTCCAGGCCATAGAGTTTTTCTCTCTCAGGCTTCCATCTACATACCTTCAGACTGAGAGAGGAGAGGAAGCATCTGAAAGTAAAAATAGATGCAAAGGAAAGGGCCTGCAGAAATACCCAACTCAGCTGGTTAAAACTGCTCTCTCTTCCCCCATTCTGCCCTATGCTCTTCAGGTAACATGTTTTCCATAGCTGCATCCCCCACCTCAATGATTCTCCAGCCCCTTCCCCATCTCTGTAGCTGTATAGGAATGTCAAGACTGTGGAACTGTTTGCTGTGTTACAGCAAGAGCTCAGCCTTTGCATAAGGAACTTACTGAGCAGGCACTGATATCAATGAATGCGGCTCCCTGCCTATAAGCCTAGGAGTGCCATCTCTTCGTTCAAGCATCCAATAAAGGTGCTGATAACACCAAGGGTCTGGAAATTCTTCCCCTGCAGCCCTCTACCCGAAGCTTGCCCTCCCCACTCTGAGTAAGGAGGGACATGTAAAACCTCAGATGAAGGAATCACACACCCCTTGCATGGACACTGCAAAGGTACATAAGCTGTAAGAAATCTAACCAAGGGGAGATCGTGCTTTGGGTCTGTTGAATGCCCCACGCTCTCCGCCGCTGACATTAAATTCTCCTTCCTCTAAAAAAGTTGTCTGAGCATCTGAATTCCTCCATTGGGTGTCATTTCCTGCAACAATACTACTCACAAAGAAATTTATAATAAACTGAATTTCAGTTAGAAACTCCAGAAAAGCAGATAACAATTGCGGAATAAAACCATCTAGATCAGTGTTTTCAGAGCCGTGCTATAAGGGAGTTCAAAGGGCCGTGGAGGAGGGAGAATTAAGGGTTTGGTCTGGACTCCTTCCTGCTTCAATAGGAGGCACTTGAAGTGTTTTTGTCTTTGTTTCTGGTTAAGCTTGAAGAACACTGTTTCAACTCCTTTAATTTATAAATGAAGAAATACAGCCTGAGAGCTGTAAAGTAACTCATTAAAGATTTTATTGCCAAATAAAAGCAGAGGTAGGACCAGGATTCTGATTTCTAAGCCAGTAGTGTACTTTCTAATTCACTTTAATTTATTTTCCAAATCTGCACCAGTCCACAAAAAAGTATTCTCAGTGGCAAGCAGCTCCATTGTCTTCCCTTTAACAACTGTAGTAGGAAGGGGAAAAAATGGGTAAAATAATACTGGTTGCAACCACTTCTTCCTCTTTAGGGCAATGATCTAAATCACCTCAGTAGTAGGTAGCTTGTTCATTTAGAAAAAGACTTCGATGAGGGACCTTGTCTAGCTTTTTAATAGAGAAACTGAAGGACCCTTAGGCTCAAAATTTAAATGGATGACAGCCAGAAGAGAGCTGAATTACTCTGTGAAAAGAGTAAAACAGATTGAGGCAGATCAGAGGGTAGTCAGCAAAAAAGGAAGTAGGGATGAGAACTAGGGTGGGGGAGAGAAGCCAGGATGTAAGCAATATGGAGGAGACCTAAGGGAAAACTCCCTGTGACAGGGCATAACTAAGGTATTGAGAACACGGTGGTGTGATATTCAGCTGTACGTTGAGGTATTAGGCTAGGCTGTCACCATCTCTCCCCTTCCCTTTTATTACCAAGATTTAGAAGTGTGCCGCATACAAAAGCCTTATGTTAGTTTTATTTGAGGAAAGAGATAAGTTGAAGCCAAACAATGGAGTAGTGGACAGCAGAGCCCAGACTCAAAAAGACCGAAGGTGAGTAAATTAGCCGGACATCATGCAATTTAAACATCATCCCACTATCCCTTCTCATCAAAGTAATTTTTTGCCCATAATGCATTAAAGTACTATGAGGGAATAATATGTGAAAATTAATTCAACTTTCAGGTATTTTACAGAAGTGGCATGTAATACTTCGTATGACTCATTTAGGTAGGAGGCAACAGCAAGTAAATTAACAGGAATCTGAAGTGATGCGTAGTTCCTTTAAAAAGATATATGAACACAAGAAAAAAACACCATAAAATTTGTATATGTACTTTAAAATGCTGACATATTATGAATAGCAGAATGTGCTGATGAAGGATTTCATGCTTACATTTATGAAAGGCCTATTATTATCAAGACTACTTATAGAAAAAGTCCCACTCAACCAATTCAGATTTACAAATAATGCAATCAAATTTCTCTGAAGTATTAGAAAATTTATACCACTAATGAAGTTTAACGGTAACTTAGGCCTTCCAAAACAGTCTTAACAGCAAGAAGATCAAACTTATGGCTAAAATAAAATATAAATGAAAACTTTTTTTTCCTATAAGTTATTTCAAATAATTTACTTCTGTGGGTAGGAGGCACAACTAAATGATATACTTTAGGAAATTATTCTACCAAAAGAAAACATAATCAAATTCCAAATTAGTTCAGTACAGTGGTTCTCAGTATGGCCCCTGGACCAGCAGCATCAGTATCACCTGGAGACTTGTTAGAAATGGACTCATGGACATGGACTATAGGCTAGTGGTTACCAGAGGACCATAGACTAGTGGTTACTAGTGGGGTAGGGGAGAGGGGGTGGTGGATGGGATAAAGGGGATCAAATTTAGAGTAAGGGGGAGGGTGAAGTGGGTAAAGGGGATCCAATATATGGTAGCTGAAAGAAACTGGACTTTATTTAGGTGGTAAACATAATAGAATATACAGATGTCAAATGATAATGTACACCTGAAAATTATATAATTGTATTAACCAACATTACCCCAATAAACTTAATTAAAAATTTTTAAAAAAGAAATGCAGATTTGGGGGACCCACTCCAGACCTACGAGATCAACAACTCTCAGGATGAGGCCCAGCAATCTATAATGTAACGAGCTCTCCAGGTGATTCTAATGCACACTAACACTTGAAAATCACTTTAGTAGCTTCAGATAAAATGGCTCTCAAAGATTCTTACCATTGCATAAAAAGCCACAGGGCACATGAGCTAATGACTTTAATGGTATTGAGCCTTTCAGATTATTCAAGGGATCTATATTATGTCAGGGGGAGAAAGCCCATTAGTTTAGTTGATATGTGATACCTTTATTATCATGCACATAATCACCTTAACATCATAGGACAGAGTTGGGAATGGGAGAAGATGACCCAAAAGTAGCAATATATATAACTACAGAACATTACAAAATAATACACTTGCTCATTACTATTCTATAGATTATTATCCTTTTCTCTGGGGCATTCCATCCAGGTCGATCTTCCCATTATCTCACATATTAGTCATACTGATTCCAAGCTTTGCCTTGGCTGTTTCTATGACACCTTTTATTCATTTGACCCTTTACAATTCTACCCTTCCTTTTGAAATTCAGACCACCTTCTCTACCAGTTGCTCAAATTATTTCTTCCAAAAAATACTGTGTGTTTTTTAAATAACTGATGGATAAATTAATGAATGTATGAATGCTTCTGATGTCATCTCAACCACTTCATGCAAAATTTGAGACTCGCCTGTAAATATCTAATAATAAGAATAATAATTTACATTTATTGAGTGCTTGCCAGATACTGGGCTAAGTACTTTACATGCATCATCTGTTTAATACTTATAACAACTCTGAGATAGGTATTGTTAATATTTCATTTTAAGATTGAGGAAACTGAGGTTGGCAGATATTAAGTAAAGAAACTGAGATTTGGACACAGGCAGCCTGAGTCTAGCCCCTTCACTCTTAACCATTATGTTTTACTGCAATTTAATTGAGTATGACCCTATTACATTCTAATTCTAATCATCCATTCTTAACATGTGTACTTTTTTCTAGGGGGGAAAAAAACTGATACTTTTAATGCTGTTGTAAGAACTGCAGACCCTCAGACAAGTATAATCCAGGCTCTTGTTCATAACCGAAAAACCACAGAAAAAGACAATAGAAACAGAGCCACAGGACTTCAGATATTGGAATTATCAGACACAGATCTTAAAATGACTATATTTAAAATGTTCAAGGGCATAAAAGACAAGACTGACATTTTCAGGAGAGAACTAGAAACTATAAGTGATATAGCATATTTGAAAAAAAAGAGTATTTCTAGAATAGGAAAAATTACAACAGCCAAATTGAAGAATTCAATGAATAAGTGTTACTAGACATTAGAAAAAATGAGAGTTAATATTCTGGAAGACAGATCGGAAGAAACTACTTGAAAGAAATATAGAGAGACAAAAGGATGAAAAATACAAAAGAAGCAGAGTGTACAATATAAGTCTTAAATGACTGTACTATATAAACTTGGAATTGGTAAAACTAATTATAAGAATTAGCAAGCTAACCACAAAATTGGCCAAATACCTACTAAAACAGATAGCATCACATGATTTTTGTGATATGTGGCATTCTGAAACCTCGAATTATTTGTCTAACTATATTAAAATTTGCATTTCACACACTGAAGGCAGAGAGAGAAATCTCCAGTATATTTTGCTGATTGACTTTCTTTTATATGGTATATAGGAATAAGCCTTGCTTATAGACTAAGGATAGATTGTTTCCTAGTTCACAATGATGAAATGTGTTGCTATCTTAAGTAGTGTGGCTCAGTTTGATAAGGAAATAATAAACAAACAAAAAGAACTGGATCACATGCCATCTCAAATTAGTCTCTAATGGCTTTACCTATATTAATCCTACTTTATTTTTTAGTTCTTTGGTAGAAGGTGTGTGTGTGTGTGTGTGTGTGTGTGTGTGTGTGTGTATGTATACATACATACATACATTCATACATACACACCTTACATCATCACCCTTGCATACTTTTTGACATCTAAGAGTAATGGAGATACACTACAGGCACAGCAAGTATTTAGTGACAGATAAAATATGTACATTAATAAAATACTTTTTAATAAAATATTTTATAATTTATGTTTCTAGAGTACTAACAACTGAAAGAGCCATGTTAAAAAGGACACAAAAGCCAGTTTGGAAGTGTTGACAGTGGTCAAATCAGAAATAAGTTGAGAATCAGAAATGAATAATGAAAACAAAGGGTTATAACACACTGAATAAAATAAGAAACCATTAGTTCTACTGTTTCCATAACAACAATCAAATAGGGAAAAGTAGGGAAAGTTCTTCTTTACTATGAGAACTAATAAATGTAGAGAGAATGATAGAGTTAGAAACTCAATATTTAACAACTAATGTGCTAACTCAGGCAAGAATCACAAATAGATTGGATGAAAATTTGTTGGAAAACTATCAAAGTATCTACCCACAGATTACATAGTAATTACCAAGTAAAAAAGGTACTTTTACAGAGGAGAAATCAGGTAGACACCACCTTAACTTAGTGATCAAAGTCAAATCACCAATAAAGGGAAAAAACTGATCAATATTACTTCTATAATATTTTTTGCCAAAAATGCATTATCTAAATCTAATCATGAGAAAACACTGCGTAACCCTAATCTGAAAGAAATTCTACAGGGGAAGAAAACCAAGCATGTTCTCTTTAGTAATGTCAATATCATGAAAAACTAAGAAAGGCAAGAACTGTTCCAGCTTTAAGAAAACTAAAGAAACGTTATACTGAATGCAATATGCAATCATGTATAGCAGCCTGGGGTAGGGTTCTTGGGATGTATAATGAAGAGAAACAGGCGGCATTTTGACCAAATTTCTAGAGCATTTGTAATAACTGAAAATATGTGGGAACTTCAGTCAAGATGGCATAGTAGGTAGGTGCTATGTTTGCCTCTTTTCATGACCACGTAAAAATTACATCTAAATAGAACCATCATTGGGATTCACCTGGAGTCTGGCTGAACAGTAGCCCCACAACTGCGGACACACAGAAGAGGCCACCTAGAGACTGACTGGTAAGGGGAGCAGAGACATAAAACAGGCTGGCCGCACAACCGCACATGGAGGTGGAGGATCAGGAGGGATATCTCAGCTGTGGAGGTTCCCCTGGAGGAGTGAGGCATCCTAGCCCCATACTGGGCCCCACAAACCAGGGTTCTGGTGTAAGGAAGAGAAGTCCCTGCAACTTCTGGCTGTGAAAACCTGCAGAGATTGTGGCTGAGTGAGATGGAGGCCTGTTAGAATCACAAACATTCCTCTTAAAGGGCCCTCAAGCTGACATACTAATGGACTCATTCACTCTGAACTCCAGAGCTGGGGCAGCTGTTCAAGGAGTGCTTGGGATATACGGGGAGGAACTGAGTTGTCTGGCTTCGGGGCAAGGGCTGAAGGGGCAACTTTTTCCAAGAAAGCACTGGCAGAGGCCACTGTTCTTTTGTTGAGCCCTCCATGCTCCTAGTCTGTGACACAGGCAGCCACCATATCTGAGTCTCCGTCAGCCTGGCTAACACAGGATGCTCTGTCCCAGGTGATCCCCTGAGACCCTGCCCCTTCCAACTTGCAGGCCCATCCAGGCCACTTCTAGTGAATTTTCCATACAAACGGCCTGTCTTGGCTCATACTGCAGACTTTCTTAAAATCTCTTAAAGGTTCACAAAACCCAAACAAGCAGTATCTGGCTTTGGTGTACCCTATACCTCTTGCTGAGCAGCTCCAAATTCGGCACTAGTGGCAGCCAGCGCTAAGCCCAGCATGGGTGGTGGCCATCTGTGGATTGCCTGGTAACTTTTGCCAGGTGGCCCTGGGCTATGCACATGTTGTTGCTGAAACTGGCCTGAGACTGGGCCCCTCTCAGAAGGCCCTTGGACTGACATGCCTCATGGTCATCTTTGACCAAAAGCAGAGCAACAAACCAGGGCTGCATCTGAGTAGGACACACCCAAAGAGCACACTGGCCAGGCACTAGAGCCCTGATAAAGTGAGTCCTGCTCCATAGGGTAAGTCCCCCATTGGCCAGTCCTCACAACCAATCAGTCCATGGGCCAATCCCTGCCATTGACATGCAAACAGCAACCATGGCTCAATTACAACAGGAGGACACATATAATCAATACAAGGGCACCCAGTTCAGGTGATCAGGGAATACTGCATCACTGAGCCCCATAGGACACTTACTACATAAAACTACTCTACTAAGACCTGGAGACCTAGCACCCCTACCTAATACATGGAAACAAACACAGAGTCAGCCAAAATGGGGAAACAAAGAAACATCCCAAATGAAAGAACAGAACAAAACTCCAGAAAAAGAACTATAAATTAAATGGAGACAGGCAATCTACCAGATGCAGAGTTCAAAACACTGGTTATAAGGATACTCAATGAGCTTAGAGGAAGAGTAGATGAATTCAGTTAGTTACCTGCAAGGGAGCATTCATAAGACTGTCAGCTGATTTCTCAACAGAAACTTTGCAAGCTAGAAGGGACTGGCATGAAATATGCAAAGTGATGACGACCCATTACCTACAATCAAGATTACTCTACCCAGCAAAGCTATCATTTAGAATTGAAAGACAGATAAAGATCTGCCCAGACAGAAAAGAAGTTCATCACCACCAAGCCAGTATTACAGGAAATATTGGAGGGACTTCTTTAAGAAGAAAATATATATATGTGTGTCAAAAATATGAATAAAATAGCAATAAATACATATCTATCTACAATTACTTCACATGAAAAAGAATTAAATGTGCCAGTCAAAAGATAGGGTGGCTGGATGGATAAGAAAACAAGACCTTACATTTGCTGCCTACAAGAGACACACTTCAGGTTAAAAGACACACACAAACTAAAAGGAAATGGATGGAAAAATATTTCATGAAATTGGGAATGAAAAAAAGAAGTTGGAGTAGCAATACTTACACCAGACAATAAATTTATTGTGGTTATATAAAAAAGAACATTCTTATTCTTGAGACATAAGATGAATTCAGTAAAATGTAAAGTATTTATGAATCTAGGTCAAATGTATATGAGTGTTTATTGTACCATTCTTACAATTATTATATAAGTTTAAATTTTTTCAAAACGGTTATTAAATATACACAGAGATACACATACATCCACACTCCCAGGCATTCATTGGACCTATCACCATTAACATCTTTATAAGATCATGTCATATACATTAACTTTGTAGAATTAACATTCGGTCTTTCAATTAGCCAACAAGTCATGCTCAATGCTGCATTTCCACAGTGCCACTACACATCACTTATTTTTTAAAGCCATTGCATATACACTCAGTGCAGGATTATTAAGCTATCCATTCATGTGAGGTAGCAAGAGCAAACTATGTCCAATTAGATGCCTTACTGGCTAATTTTTAAAAACTAAAATATCACATAAAACTGTAAGGTATTTTGCATCAGCGTTTAAAAAATTATTTCCCAAGAAAACTAGATAGTAAAAACCAGATCATACGGCTTTGTGGGCTACATGATCTCTATTACTCACAACTTACAGAGTTTTCATCTAGAATACAGCCTTCTCTGACTTGATTCACTACATTGATGTAATTGGTAACGTTGATGTACCTAGGATGACAGTGTATGGCACATTAAATAATCTAAGATAGTCTATCCACTTCCTGTTGTACTCTAAGCAAGACCCTTCTGGTCCCATCCTGAGTCAAGGCCTGCCTCTGCCTTAAAGACATACACCCCAGATAATTTCATCAGAACCAGCACAGCAGTGGAAAGCTGAAGGAATCAAGATTATGGAGCTAAAACATAAGAAGTTAAGCCTGAGGTATGAAAATATATCTAAGAGAGTAACCTGTAAGAAAACTGATTTTCATGTAGAATGGTCAGTTATCTCTCAAAGCAACCTCAAAAACCTCATGCCAAAAAATGTTTGTGTATAGACTCATTTGAGTAGGTGTATAATCTAGCAGATGAACTGTTCAAAAATTTAATCTTCTTTTGGATGAAATGCTTATGGCCCAAAGGTCTGCCCCATTATTTCACTGTAACTTATCAAATTTAATGATTAAAAATTCTGATCTGAGTTGATAAAAGGAAAAAAACTTCAAATGAGAGTTAGACTCAACTTAAAGAAAGCCTTTTGGCATGTAGGTGGGGTAGATATATATTTAAAAGAGGAGGTGGAGGGAGGTGCAGTAGAGAGGAAGGGGGAGAAAAGATTGAGAATGAATGACAAAGATGGAAAATTCTTATTTTGTGTGTGAAGGATCAAACTCAGCTGTGTATCTTTAATTTTTCTTTTTAAATTTATTTTTCAATTACGGATGATATTCGATATTATATTAGTCTCAGTTGTACAGCATAGTGGTTAGACTTACAGTGACCCCCTAATAAGTCTTGCACCCACCTAACATCATGTATTTTAAGTTCCTTTTTAATTCAAACCAAAGCTTTAAAGCATGTGACCCTATGAACTACAAGATGAAATATAAAGGAATGAAAACTTCAGAGCAAATAAGAATTTGCTTAAACATTTATAGCCAGCAATGGGTTTATTCATGCCAAGATACAAGATGAGGCTACAATTGGTAAGATGCAGCACCTGAAAAGATTTTCTACTTTGGTAGGGCTGCAGAATGACCAACAATTTGATTCTCATCACCTGCGCCTAGTACAGGGCCATTTTCAACAAGGGAAAATTTCACATTACAGGATGGTCCTAAAGAAGTTTCTCTACTCACTTTTCAAAGAAGTATCCAAAAACATGCACTCAAAAACTTTGCTAAAATCCTTTAAATTCTATAGGCTCAGTGCAAATACACCTTACTATCATTTGCTACTGTAAAAACAAAGTAGAAATTACGTACATGGCTCAGGTAGGCCCTTCTCATATATTCCACGCACATGTGTGTGTATAAATACGCACATACATATACATACACATACACATACACACACACACACACACAACTATTTGTTACCTTTGTTTATATATCCCTGGGCAGGATTATAGCCCAACCTTCTTCATAACAGAAGAGTGTGGTTTTGGTTTGTTTCTTTTCCATAAGCATAAAATTTGAACTTTATTAGGATGAAGCTAGAATAACCAATAATTCATTTTATCCTGGTGCTATATTTTCATGGGGCTTGGGATTTAATTTTAAATAGTTTGATTTAGCTTTCCATCTTTTCTTTTTTGTGTGCTGAGGAGAAATTGACATTAGTTTCAGGTGTACAACATAATAATTCGCTATCTGTACATGCTGTAGTGGTCACTCTAATGTCTAGTTACCATATGTCACCATATAAAGTTACAAAATGTTTTTTTTCTTGTGATGAGAACTTTTGAATTTTATTCTTAGCCATTTTCAGATATGCAACACAGTATTATTAACTAGAATCCCCATGCTGTACATTACACCCCCGTGACTTGTTTATAACTGGAAGTTTAAATGTCTTGACCCCCTTCACCCATTTGGCCCTCTCCTTCTGGTAACTAGCCATTTGTTCTCTGTATAAGTAAAACTCATAATGGAATATAATGTTTTGAAACAATAATAAAGAAAACCCATAGGATATGTGAAAATCATTACACTACAGATTTTCCATTTGTGTCGGGGAAATCCCTGAACTTGTGATGCCCATCACTTGCCACAGAAACTTTCAAGTGCTTTACATGCAACATGCAGTGTACCCCATTTATGTGATCATGGGAAGAAGAGAGATGAGAAATAACAGAGAATTATATACTGGTATTCTGTTGATCCACTGTATTAGTTTTCTATAGCTCTGTAACAAATTATCATAAACTAAGCCATTATGACAACAACTATTTGTTACCTCACAATTCTGTAGCTCAGAGGTCTGGGTTGACTTATCAGGGTTCTCTCTTCTGGATCTCACAAGATCGAAATCAAGGTGTTGGCTGGGCTGGGCTCTTATCTAGAGGCTCTGGAAGAGAATCTGCTTCAACCCAAAGTTTATTTAGGTTGTTGACAGAATTCATTGCCTTGCAGTTGTAGGACTGAGGGACCCATTCTCTTTCTGGCTATCAGCTAGTCATGCAGCTCCTAGTGGCCACCAGCATTTCTTACCAAGTGGTTCCCTCAATTTTAAGGCTACAAATAGCATATTGAATCCTTCTCATGGTTGAATCTCTGAAATTCCCTTCTGCTCTCTTCTTCTACCACCAGCTGGAAGAAAAGTTCTCTGCTTTTCAGGGCTCATGTGGTTATGTTGGGTCCATTCTGATAACCTATCTTTTTTAAAGATCAACTGTGTCATATAACACAATCACTATAGTGATATCTAATTACATTTACAAGTCCTGGAACCTAAAAGGCCACTTCTAGAAAGTCTACCTACTGGCCTACCACATCTGTCAATGTACATGTTGACATATACTGTCCCCTTGTGGACAATTCACTAGTACAGCATTGACTATGTCCACTGTTAGCTGAAGAACAGCATTACAAAAGCCCAGTAAAGGAAGCTTCATCCTGCTAGTAGACCATAAAAATTTGACATCCCCCCACAACTTGGAGGTTAGTCAATAAACCACAGTCCTCAATACCTAGCTATCAATACATGGTATCCAGATCTCCAAGGAACACAGACTGATGTACAAACCTAGGCACAGGGTGCTTTTTTTAAAAAAGTCATATGAACTATATATACTCTACATTGCCTCAGCCTTTAGGTGCTAATTTGTGCTTAATAAATGATATTGAGATTTGAGGGGTAATTAGCCCATTAATTTCCATAACAGATATCTAAATGAGTTCCCAAAACAAAAGTGGATTCTAAATATACTGTAATTTTCCAGTTTTTAATACATGTAAATGTGGCAGATTATATCTAAAGACAATATTTCCAATTACATATGCTTTTCTGTCAGTTTTTGCTTCACATATTTCAGGGCTCTGTGTTAGGTACATGTGTGTTTTTAATTGTATCTTCTTAGTGCATTGACACTTTTATCATTATAAAATGTGCTCCTTTGTCTATAGCAACAATTTTCTTTTAAAGTCTATTTTATCTGGTATTAGAATAACTCACTCCAGCTCTCTTTTGATTAGTTTGCATGGTTTTCCATTCTTTAATTTTCAACTTATTTGTGACTTTGAATCTAAAGTATTTCTGTTATAGCCAGTGTATAGTTGAATCATGTTTTTTTTACCCATTCTGCCAATTTCTGCATTTTAATTAGAGTGCTTAATCTATTTACATTTAATGTTATTACTGATAATGTAGGATTTACACCTGACATTTTGCTATTTTCCTTGTGTCTTATGTCTTTTTTGTTCTTCTATTCCTCCACTACTGCAATCTTTGATGTTAAAATATATTTTCTAGTGTTGATTTCATTCCCTTGTTATTTATTTTACTATATTTGAGTTATTTTCTTAGTGGTTCCCTTTGCAATAACTATTATCATTGTAACTAAAAGCAATCTAGTTCAGATTAATACTAACTTGATTCCACTAGTATATAAAAACTGTTCCAATTTATCTCCAATCTATTCCCATCTTTTGTTCTATTTATCATACAAATTATAGTGTTATATACTGTCCACCCACCAACACACAATTATAATTATTGCTTAATCCAATTGTCTCTTAAATCAGATAAAATAAAAGTTATAAACAAAAAATACATTCATATTGTCTCATATTTATCAATACAGCTACACTTACTGGAGCTCTTTATTTCTTCAAACAGATTTGAGTAATTGACTAGAGTCACTGCATTTCAGTCTGAAAGATTCCCCTTAATATTTTTTTTCCTGTGGATAGGGCACACTTTCCTCTTCCTTTACATACCTCATAACTTCGTTGAAAACTGGACATTGTAAATAACAATTTGGCAACTCTAGAGATCAATTTATCCCCTTCCCCAGATTTGTAGTTTAATGGCTTTTGTGCACTAAACTGTAAAGTCTATATTGCTTGTCATGTGTTGCCACTAAAGCGTCTGCTGTTACCTTAGTATTCAGTTAATGACTGGACGTAAATTTCCCTAGATGCCTGAAACCAACATGTTTCTTATGTCTCTTAGTCTTTGTTGAGGGACTGTGTGTAAATGTCAGGCATGCCTTCAATACTCAGCCAGTTTACGACTCGACCTTAGCCTTTATTTCCTGTTTGCACAGTGCCATAAGGTTAGTCAGACATAAGAGTTTAGAGTCTTCTCAGGTTTTTCTTGAGCATTTTCATAGCCCTATATTTGTGCATGACCTTCTAGATTTCCAGGAATATGTCAGAATTTTTCGGTCTCCTACAGACATCTCCTTTCCCAGTTTTCCATTTAAACTTTTTGATTAGCCTATTGTTGACCCAAATGTTATTTAGCACATCAGGCAGCCACAAGGTTCAACAATTGCCTCTGATTTTTTTTTTTCTTTATAAATGATCTGAAGGAAAAGCTTTGCGCCCTGGGCAAGCTCCAAACCAGGTCAAAGAGAGTTTTGAAATTGGAGTTTTCTAGCGAACTATCAAACAGAACAAAGGATGTTTCTCTGATAATGTGGCTTTGAAAGTGCTCCAACTCTGGTTTACCCCTTCTGGTATCTTTTCAGTTGATTGTTGCCTATTGGGTTTCACAGCTATATACAGAGATAAAGAGCAATATGGAAAGTTAAAATAATGCTGCAAAGCTCACTGTTTGTTATTGAGATTCAGCCACTGTTCATGAACAAATGCCCCCTGGATTGTCACAAGCCTGTTGGTTACTTTACAGAGTCATGAGAAAGTTGATCCTGACCATTTTTACCAGTGTTCTCACTGCTTTTCTGGAAGAGTAAATTTCCAGAGGTCCTTTCTCTGCCATTTTCACTGACATCTACACATGCTCATCTCAATGTGACATGGACACCGCCCCATTAATAGGTGGCATCTGCATCTCTGTCCTTTGAAATCTGGGCAGTCACTGTGACTGCTTTGACCAACAGAATCAGTAGAAAGAATGCTATTTCAGTTCTACTTGTAGGTCTTAACTGACCTTGAAACTCCTGCTTCATGCCCTGAAACCACTATGCTATTAGAATTTCCAGTTACACGAAGAGGCCTTGAGGAATCATACAATTCATGGAAAGTGAGAGGCCAGAAAGCACTAAGATATTAGACATGGAAGTAAAAATATCCTTCTGGGAAACCAAAATTCCAGTCCCAGCTATTCTAGTTCATACCAACTGAACCAGAGACAACTGCCCTGCCAAGCCGTTGCCAAATTCCTGACCTAAAAATAATGGGCAAAATAAAATGGCTGTTTTAAGCCTCTAGATGTTGAGATAGTTTGATAGGTGGCAATATAACCAAAATGATGGATAACTAAATCCAGAGACAGGAAATTCTGTTACGGTGGGAACCAGCATCTCTGTGATTGCCACCACTGCTATTGCAACACTCTCAGTGGGTACTTTCATTAAGTCTTTGAGAACTGTTTATTTGTTCCCTCTTTCAATAAATTTATAGCAGGAATTCCACCCTACTTCTTCCTTAATGTTCCCTTCTTTTCCCTCCATAGTTCTGTCTTTGCCCATCATAAGGTTTGTGGAGAGACGGAGTCAATTTCAGTTTTGGAAATATGGAAAGGTTTATCTACCTCTATAAAACAGTCTCCTACCTCCTCCTTTTTGTTCAATCTCTACATTTCCTGTGTTACACCATTATCATTCTTCCTAGTGATAGCAATACCAGCAAATAGTTGTCTCCTTGTTCCTTCTCTGAGATTCAAATGTTTACTGCATCATACTTCTTCACATGTGCATTATAAAGACTTTGTGGGGACAATGTGAGGCTCTAAGTTGCTGAGAAGATGTGTTCAGAAAAGATCAGTTACTGTTACCTTTTAATTTTTTAAATTTATTTTTAAATTAATTATTCAAAACAATAAAGTAACAATGGCCTAGCCTACCTTTAAGTGTTCAATATCAATTTAAAAATCCCATTATATTTATTAACATAATAAATTTTAAGTCACTAATAAGTTTTTTTAATTAATATTCAATCAATTCAAGTTGAACATACTGAATTCAGACCCAATTGGGCTTGTTTACAATTCAGTTCATTCACATATGAGATTTTAATTACACTCATAAATGCATTATACTCAAAATTTTTTCAAGCATTTCAAATGCATGACCTAAAAATAAAAGCTTCATTCAGTCAGTCAGTCAGCACTTTTTTTAGCACTTTTTATATATCAAACTCTTTTATAGGTGTTCTGAATACAGCCACAAACAAAATAAAATTCTTGCCTTTATACAGTACATTTTAGTGGGTAAAACTGGTAATTACAAAACATATAATGTAATGCCAGACAGTGAAAAGTGCTCTACAGAAGTCAAAGTAAGGAGATAGTCATTTTTTTAAGAGCATGGTCAGGAAAAGCCTTTCAGAAGAGCTAACATTTCAGAAGAGCACTAAATGAACAACACAAGGGTTAGGGGCGTTGCCCAAGTTGAAAATCAGAGTATAACTTAAATCAGCCCTCTGGATACATGGATTCCCAACCGCAGATCGAAAATACAGTTGACCTTTTAACAACACAGGTGTGAACTGTGCAGGTCCGTTTATACATGGATTTTAAAAATCAGCATTTAAGTGGACCCGCACAATTCATACCCGCATTGTTCAAGGCTCAACTGTATTTTCAGAAGTGCTTAACCCTAAAAAAATCTAAAAATTCAATTAAACATAGTAAATCTCAAGTTCTCTTAGACTTTCAACATTGTTTACCCAGTAAAGGTTACTTTACACCTTCAACTATAAATCAAAAGACTAAAATAACAAAATTATACATTTGAAATTGGAATCACAATCTAGCACATTCTCTAAATGCAAAATTCTCTTCAATACTGAAAATGCATTAAATGCCAAATATAAAGATTACGATGACTATGAAAACCTATCCCCAAATTTATTGTAAGCTTATTTTGAAAGCATTAGTACAAAGTTTAGAGTAATTGCATTAATGACCTCAATTCTTTACCTATTTCTGTTTCCATGCCTTTTGCTAAGTGACTTGGCAGCTTCTCACATCAAGAGAAAGGATATATTTTCCCTCCTCTTGATTCTGAGTCCAAGTATATGCCTTGCTTTGGACAATGGAATGTTAATCATAAGATAGGTAGAGGCTTGAAAAAGTACATGTTCTCTTTCATGCCTGGGCTAGCTTGTTGGAGGATGAGGGACACATGGGAAACAGTTGTTGTATACTAATATATTGTGATTATTTGTTACACAGCATTACAGTAATGATAAAGGATACAACCTCTATTTTGTTCTATATGTTCCATGCTTTGGAAATGTACTTACCAACTAAGACAAAATATTTTTATTTCAAGTGAATTGAGAGTACGTTCCTATATTTATCAGGATTAGGTTCACCTGCAGAAGCCAGCTGAAAAGGTAAAAATTTATCCCTCCTATAAAAGTCTAGAGAAATGCAGTTACGTTAGACAACAGTTTCACAGTGTCAACAACCCAGGCACCTTCTATCTTGTGGCTCTATTGGTTTACCTTATTGTCAAAGATGACTGCTCCAACTCCAGCCAGCAGGAAAGTAAAAATGGAAAAAAATAAATATAGGTCCTCTCTCCCTTCAAAGATAGCTTCTGGATGCTGCATACCACTTCTTATAAACTTACAGCAAAAATGCATTCACATGATCAAACTTAACTACAAAGAAGACTAAGAAATACAATCTTTATTCTTAGCATCCATGTGTCCAGCTAAAAAGCTGGGGTTCTATTAACTTATAAAAGGATAAAAATGAATATTTAAGGATAACTAATTGGCTCAATATCTGTCGGGAGTCATTTTGAGACACTGAAGAAGTCACGTAGCTTATAGCCATAAAGCAGTTGCTGAGACAGTTTAAACAATGGTTCAAGGAAGCAGGGTGTTGAGTTTAACATTACTGACCCTGGAGGAGAGGTATGCCTCCTAAAGTAACCCTTTTAAGATAGTGGAATGTTTAACAGAAAGCAAGGATGTTTGTACCCTGAGGGAAGGATGTATAGGAACTTATGTAAATGTCAGCATTCCTATGGTAATGTACTCTGTGCCTTGCTATTGTGTTCGAAAAGAAGCATAAGGGCTATGCTAAATAAACTCGAGGCTGCAGCATGGACTGTATGCCCTCCCAAAGCGCTTTCCTGTCTTTTTTTTTTTTCCTTAGGCTTCACTCCCCTCCTTTTAGGTGCTGTTCGACTTTAGTAGGCTGGCTCCGGCAAATATCACAATCACAAAACTTAAGTGTATTGAGATTACCAATTAGTCAAACTGGGGTTACCATCTCAGAGGACAGGCAAAGTAGTCAGAACACAGGATCCAAGCTTTAGAATAATCATCCTGTGTGAGGCCCTAATCAAAGCTTTTAGCCCTTTTTTACTTGCTAGGAAATAGGAGACTCTCAATCATCAATACTTTTTTGAGGGGAACTTGCCTCAGCTGGCTTCAGGTTTTACTCTAATTTATCTGTTTGACTTCCCTAGAAGTCAATATTAAATTCCAGTTATTTTTGTAGCTAACTTCCTTCACAGTTAATCTCTGTGCAGCAGCCTGATTGAATCCTAAATTCATGCCACGTTTTTCTTCTTTAGAAGGGTCAAAACCCAATCAGTTATATTTTTCACAGCTGCCATAACACTAAGGTCATTCTAATAACTGTATGTGAAAGTGCTTTTTGTATGCAACTCTAGATTTCCAGCTTTCTGAGATCCTTCTTTTTGATTTAACCAAAGGGAAAAAAAAAAAAGTCAGTTCTTTCCTCAAATGCTTCTGAGGTTCCCCAAAGGTGGCCGCTTGTCTTGGTTCCTGCTAGGATCACTTCTTCAATCCTCCCCAGACCACCTTTGTCCATCTTATAACACCTCCATCCTATTTTCCTCTACATCTTGCCCTCCTCCACTTATGCCAACAATACTTGACCCAAACAATTGTCACAGCCCTGTCCATTTTTCACCAAAGCAGAATAAACACCACACTACTGTTTCACTAACTTTATTAAAGGCTTGTGGTAAACAGAGGGATTTCTAAACATAAATCTGGAAAGCTTTAACACCTGCTCTTAGACATTTTTTTTCTAGAGCCCACAGGTCACACTCATTCCCAGAGGTCTCAAACTTACCTCCTTCCTCTCTAGCCACTCAGTATATCATCCTGCTGCTGAGGAGAAAAGTCCCTTTCTCTCCAGATTGGAGACCTCTGTCTTATGCTCTCTCCCACAAATTCCTGGGCCTACCACTCCCTTTTTAAAAGAATTAGAAAGGATAAATGTCCATAATGCATAATAATCATTCAGAGACACAACTGTGCTTCAAAGAAGACAACATTTTACATTTTTATGCACAATAGAATCTGGATCTTGCCTCTGAATAACTAAGAGATGCATTAAAGAGGCATTTTGCCCACATACATAAAAGCTCAAGAGTCCCAATGCTAAATTCTTTGTCCTGGCAATTATGAACACTAACGATAGGTAGCTTTTAAAATAGGAATTTTGGTCTGGCTTCCTATATTCTAAAGCATCATTCAACATTCAGGCAGGATAAATATTGCATGTTAACTTACCACTTAAATTGTACCTTCCAAATAAGAAATTAAGTGGCTTACAAATTTTTTTTAAAAATCATTAACACCAAGATAAAGACAGAAAGTTAATGATAAGGGGGAAAAAAAAACAATGTGCTAGTAATCTGTAATAGGTTAGTATATTCAAGATTAAATTTGCTATTGGACTTTTTAGATGATGATCAAAAGGGCAACATGTTTGGCTAGTTAATGTAATCTAATGTGCCTTAAGCATGTTGAATAGGTTCAGAGAGAAGTCATGCTGGAACCCAGGGGCTGGCAAACGTTTTTTTCTAAAACTGGCCAGAGAGGAAATGTTTTAGGCTTTGCAAGTCTCTATGGTTTCTGGTAGTTATTCAACTAGGTTGTTGTAGTGCAAATGTAGCCACAGACAGTATGTAACAAAATTGTTGTAGCTATGTTCCAATACAAAAACATGTAGTAAACCAGATTTGATACAGGAAATAGTCTGTTGACCCCTGAACAAAGGAATGTACTAGGGTAAAGGACTGCAGTGAGTAAATGAAAGGCTTCTTCTCCAAGCAGGGGGATTAGTCAGGTTAAATGAAGTATTTACTCCATAATCCTTTACTTAAAGGCAGCCACTTAAATTGTACATGCTTCAGGTTCCATAAAACTTTGGATATTTCCCCTGTGTATAGGCAGCAGATGGGTAGAAACAGTATGGAAGTGAACTAAAATAGGGAAAGATTAGGGACAGGTACATGTGTAACACGCTTCCTCTTTGTAACGTGTGTAAAATGTTTAATAGAATCCATTTTCTTTTTGTAAAATCAGCTCATGCAAGGTTTAAGCCAATGACCTTGGCATTTCCATTGTCTTTCTCTGACACTACTTTTGAAAGTAATCTAAAGTTGTTTTAAGGATTAGCCATATTTTCAGACCTTTTTTCACACCCAATAAAAGTTAAGATGGTGTGACTGATACTAAGCAGTGAAATCCAGAGGAAGCACAAGATAACACATGAGGAGTACTTGTGAATTAATTCTACCAGGGAGGTAAAACTGCATAGAACCATTTCCCCTATACACATTCTAGTAGGTATTTTATCAGTCTGGATTGCCTTTGTTTACCTGAATTCGTCCCTCGTAAGGATCAGTCCTCGTAAGACAGGCAACCAGTTATCTTAGGAAGAGTTGGGGCAAGGGAACAATTCCATCACCTTTCACATTGGCATGCATTGGCTGCTTCTTGCCGACCCTTAGGAGTTTTTAAGGTGAGGAAATAAAGTCAAACAGCAATTTGGGAATTGAGTTATGAGTGTCTGTGTCACAAATCAGGTTGTTTCTGGATCTCATCAAAGAATTCAAGGGTAAGAGAGAATTTAAGGGTTTAACTTTTCTCATATGGGTATAGACAATAAAACAAAGAATCTCAGAGCTTAAGAAAAAAACAAAAACATCCTTGCCAGTCAGGGAACACATGCTAGTAAAAGATTTCATTGACTAGTCAACCATGGATTAAAGTCAGTGCTTTTTAAGAGCTAGGAAAAGGGTTTCTTGGTGGTTGGTGCTAATTAAGGATGGAACTCAAAAGTAGCACTTAGGACAGAGTAAGCCTTCAGTTCTAAAGACAATTGGTTAAAACAGATCCCATTGTCCACTGGTCAATAAAGAGATTTCAGTCAGGTCAAGTAAGGGTCTAGGGTATTCTAAGTCACTCAAAGTTCATGTTCTTCATCTGGACAAAGTAGGTAGAACATTCTGTGTAGTTAAACACAACATTTAGTTTTGATATTCCTAGGCAAATGCTACTATCACTAGGAAAATTTCCTTTCATATGTCCCATCCAGCTAGAGCAATTATACATCTACATTTGCCTAAACAGTCTCGCTTTATGCCTATCATGCTGGAATAATCATTAATAGCAACCTCTTTCATTCTTGAACATGTCCTGGTTTTGTTGAGGTCACCTTAAACTACTCCTCCAAACCAGAAAGCCTTGAACAAAACTCACAAAGATGCAAACTGGGGACCATGATTATCGATTTGTTGGTAAGAATCCAAATGTATGGAAGAGTTCCTTGAATATTTGGGAAATTGAATGGCATAACGAACTGCCTTTTAGGTTGATTTAAATATACCTTTTAAAGCTTTACAGTGTATAATACATCCATCAGAAAGATTTCATAAAGAATTTGCATTTATGTGAAGAAATGGTGTCAGGGCCTTTTGTTCAGAAATAGAATACCTCCAATTGTGCCATATATTCTTTTTTCATTAATTTCAAGTATATAATACATTGGTCAGACATTTATATAGTTTATGAAATAATCCCCCGATTACTCATCTTCCCTTTGGCTCTACACCTACCCATTATCTTACTGCTGACTGCATTCCCTACACCATGTTCCCCATCTCCATGACCACCTGTCAACTATTAATTTGTACTTCTTTAACCCTTCACCACTTTCTCCCAGCCCTCCAAACCTCCTCTCCTCTGGCTGTCATTTGATTGTCCTCTATAACTGTGGGTCTGTTTTCGATTAGTTTGTTCATTTTGTTCCTTAGATTCCACATATCAGTGAAATTATATGGTATTTATCTTTTTTTCTTGCCACCTTTTATTGGTTAGTAAGATTCAACATAGGCTTTCTACAAGCAGAGGGAATGTTTTGCTCTTCCTGAATTCTCTTCAAGACAGAACATTTTCCAGAATAAGAATCCTCCATAAATAGAAGATCTGCCTGTATAAGACATACCAGATACTGGCACCTACTGGCGAAAACGTGACAGAACAGCTCTTACACAGAAACCACTGAATCAGACAGAAAAAAAAAAAAACAAACAAAAATCTGGAAATTAGGAATGTGGAGTCAGGGATGCCCCTGGTAGGAAATAAATTAATACCAGAGTTCAGAGAGACTGATAAGGTCCATGGGTAGAGAGAGATTCTGGAGACAGGCAAATAGGACATAGGAAACATTTTTAAACAGCTAAGAAATGACCATTACTGACATGGAGCTGCAAAACCTTAGTATCCAACTTACCACTGATACCAATTCACTTTCAAAAGTTTTTCTGTATTACCACAAAAGCCAATAGAAAAACTAAACTTGCTTTGATTAAAAGTTCTCTTAATACCTACAATCAGTTATTTAACAAATATTTATTGAGCATGGTCTATATGCTAATTACTGTTCTAGGTCCTAGAGATAGAGTAGTGAACTCAAAGGCGAAGCCCTTGCTCTTATGAAACATACATTCTATTGGGGAGGCAGGGTTGACAGCCAGTAAACAAGTAATTATGTAATATTTCAGATGATACATGCTAGGTAGAAAATAGAGTAGAAAAGAGATTGAAGAGTACTCTTATTATATATAGGGCAGTCAGTGAAGGCTTCATGATAAAGTAACTTTCAAATATGTTATAATGCTTTGATGGCTTTAGATTGGAAGATGTGACTTCCTACTTCTTCTATGAATGATCAATAACTATTCACACAGTGGGGCACTTAAATCTATTTGGTCCATCTATAGAATGATGGGAGAAGAGAAGACACCTACTGAGTACCTACTATGTGCTGAGCACTTTATATACTATATGTGTTATCTCACTTAATTCTCACCATCACCCTCTGAGGAATTACTGACATCATTGTATAAGTGGGGTTGCTGACCTCAGTGAATATAAAGGAATAACCCAAGGTCATATCATTGTTATGTGTCACAGGCAGGATTTGAACCCAAGTCTGTTGTGATTCAAAGATGTGCAGCTAAATTTGGATGCCATAGGTAGCTACTAGAAAGTGTCAGAGAACTTACACACTGGTCTTGAATATTAACTGATATAAATTCACTTTTTATTAAGATCTCTCTTAGGGCACACACAACTTTCCACCTTGTATTTATTTATATGTATGTCATTCTCCCGGAGGTTATATAAGCTTTTCAAGAGTGGGATGTGCCTGAAATCATCTTTGGTGTCTTATAGAGTGTCTGACCACTCAAACACATGTCTAAAACCTTGACTGAATGAAATAAACTCAGAAGCTTAGAATTAAGTCAGTAAATATTAAGTCTCTCCTCAGACATTAGTAATGATTTTCAAACACTAGAAACAATCTGTATGTCTCCTGCTTCTACCAGGGTAATTAATAAAGACCTAAATCAGAAGCACTTAAATAGGATGAGAAATAGGATTTGCACATAAAATTCACAGCGCTGTATTGACAAAGTGGGCTTAATTGTTCTTTGTTGGTGGTGGTGTTGGGGGGGGTTTGTTTTTTAAACACATGGAACCCCACCAACTGCTAGGCACATGAGTTCTATGAAATCTTGAGAGCTTAGATCTTTGGAATCAGACCTTGGTGTTCTTGAGAAGGTGTGCAATGTTTTCATTTTTGTTTTTTTTTTTAATGTTTTATGTTTACATTTCTTCCAGACTCCAGTCATATCCACCCTTCTAAACCACTAGAAAAGGGAACAATGAAAATGCTGTGTTGGAACCTGCAGCCATTCTCATTCTTCAGAGTAGAACCCAAAAGTTCTTTCCTTCTTGGAGACACTACTTTGGGGAGCACTTATAGCCAAGCCAAGTGGAAGATTTTTACACACAGAAGACTGAACTAGTGGGAGAAAACCATAAAATGATGTTTCCAAGTGAGACAAGGGGTTCTGTAGAACAGGGCAGGGGTTCCCACCCCTGGGCAACAGAGCTGTCCATGGCCTATTAGGAACAGGGCTACCCAGCAGGAGGTGAGCAGTGGGCAGGCTAGCGAAGTTTCACCTGAACTTCAGCCACTCCCCAGCGCTAGCATCACCACCTCAGCTCCACTTCAGATAATCAGGCATTAGATTCTCATAGGAGCAGCTGTCCCTGGTGCCAACAAGGTCAGGGACCACTGCTGTAAAATGGTGCTTTTTTATCACACCCAGGATCCATTCAGCAAAGCTTATAATGATTATAAAGAGGTTTTGGCTTCCTCTAGCACGGAGGAGAAAGGATTTAGGATATGACAAGGATGATTCTCAAGGAAGGAGCATATGTGGGCCTCTGCAACAAAGCTATAGGCCAGGAGGTAAGGAGAATGAAGACTACAGAACTCCTTGAAGAGGGGAAGGGCCAATGGACTAAAAGCACAATATATCTGATACCCAGTTTAAAATTTCCTTTCTGCATTGTACTTCCCTGATGTTATCTCCAAACCTTAAGCAAGACAACTTTCTGTTAGCTGGGATTTGAACAACAGGCATCTGTCTATAGTTCAGGGATGGAACAGGTCAGAGAGAGTCAGTGACATGGAGAGTCAGACAGCAGAGGGGACTGAGAGAAGCCAATGTGTGATCAGCTAAGTGAGGGTACAAGAGACAATTGGGTCAGACTTGTGACACATGTAATGACACACAGGGCTCCTCAAGCATACTGGGTGAGGAAAGTGGCTCCCAGCATCCCAAATAACCATGTTCCTGGCTTTTAAAGGGAGAAGTAATGCCACCCTTCCACCAATCTCTGAGGACGGAAGAACCTAGACACATTTGGATGACACAGAGGCGGTGCCTTGTTTCCAAGGGCAATAAAGGCCATTGCTAGAAGGTACATGATGTAAGACAAACATGTGCAGATGGAAAGTGCATTCTGTAGCCCCAGGTAAAGCATAGCACAAAATGGAAAGAGAATCTATATTTAAACACTCCATAAAGTACATCTACATTTCCCTAGGCTAGTATTTACTTATGTTATTACTTCAAATTCTCCCCTATAAAATGGATCAACTGTTAAGTCCTAATAATTTTGTTTTACTGTCCTTTGGAATTTCCCCCCAAAACAATTTAGTTTTATAATTGCAGAAAATTTGAGAATCTTTGTCTTAGAAGCTCTCTACCCAACATCTTTTTAAGAGAGAAGTGACAATTGCCACAAAAAAACCTTAATGGTCAACCCCCCCATAATAAGCCCATGTAATCTCAGAAGAGAAAGCACATGCCAACATGTCTGCACATCCAATACTTCTGAACAATTTTGGAAATTTGATTTTTGGTGTTTGAGACAGTGATGAGGTGGTAGGGAGGGCGAAAGTCTGGCTAATGTGTTTTAAAGTGAATATCTCAGATATGAAACTCAAAAAATCGAAAAAGGATTGCTGTTCCCCCAAAAAAAAAGAAATGAATAGCAACAGGAAATAAGCAACAGTCATAAAGTAATCAATTAAAACAAACCTTAAATTGGTGGCATTTCATTGCCAGAGTGATTCAACTCCTTTTCCTTACAACTCCTCATTCTATTAACAAAGGAAGCAAAGTCGCCCTGACATCTAGGCTTCTTGGGTATCCATCTTTTTCATCATCACTGTTCCCTCTCACATTTACAAAAATGTTTATTTAATTCAATAAGGTGGAGGCAATAGCTCTCTACTTGATGTAAAAGTGAGTTGCACTGTATTTTGTTATCAGGCAGGAGAGAGGGCTATGGAAACATTGTGGTATGAAAATAATAGCTAAAACTTATTTAGTATTTACTGTCACATAAGTGAGGTAAAGTCCCATGTCCATGTTATAACCATTAAGTGGCCAATAGCAGAATTCCAACCTCCATGCTTTAAGTGGTATGGATTCACATACTGGCTCTGCCTTCACAGACCAGATTTGATCTTAATGACATGGATGTTTCTGAAGTCCTGCATTTTGTGACCTTAGTGCAGTACCATACTTAATTTCCACCCATTTGGTTCTTCCACCAAGAGGGTGTTCTGGCATTCTTGGTAGCACAGTGAGAGTAACAGAAGTCCCTGGATTAGCAATCCTTTCCATTTGCTTAAACTTTCTAATATATACCAACAAGGCATCGAGAAAGGCAATGCAGTGTAGAGGTTAACAACACAGACTTAAGAGCCAGAATGTCCCTTTGTGATACTGCCTCGTCCACTTAATTGCTTATGATATTAGGTTACTTAACTTCAAGTCTCAGTTTCCTCATCTCCAGATATGAATAATAATGGCACCAACCTTTTAGGGGTATAGCAAAGATTAAATGAGATAATAATCCAAACCCACAGTTTAAAGGCCACACTGCTTCAGTTCCTCATACACATAAAGCAGAAGTAGGCATTTGGAACAAAAGACCTTTGCTCTGCATTGCTGGAGAGAAGAAAGGAATCACGTGACCCTTTTAAAGGTAAGAGAAAAGTCAAAAGTCAGAAATACCAGTACAGGAAGCTCTAGTGAAATACAAGGAATTTTGCTGCCCTAACACTGTAGCTTTGTGCTGAAGGTTCTGGGCACCATATCCCATCAGCTGAAGACTGTATCTGTATGGCACTAATGTAAGGGCTGATGTTATACAGAATTACAAGTCAGTCTATTTGTATTCCCTAGAGGCTAACATTTTGGCTGTAAGTAAACACCTTTGAGGGAGTGGTGGACAAAGGCTGAGCAAACCAGGAGAATTCTGGATTTAGAATTAAGCTTTACCTTGGTCTAGATCAAGCCTTATGTAGTAGGTCACAGATGCACAGAGAGGGCCAGGGAGGTCCCCTTGGCAAGGCAAAAAATACAAAGGTAAAAATGTATATATCATCAGTGACCACCAATTATACCAGTCGGCTAGAGAATATTCTATAGGGAGGGGACTAGTGGGAGACACGGTGAGAAGTGTAGGTGGGGGCCTATCTGTGGAGGTAGCTTTTTCCTGGCCCAAGTCTTAATTCAAATCTGGCACTTTTGTGAACTTTCAGACTTTGTCATTAAGTTAATTTTTTTTTTGGTAACATACAAGGAAATTTACTTGGAAAGTTACAAGAAATTTTTTGATAATATACAAGGGAAATAACAATAATTATTGGCTACCACAAACTCCTAGTTAGCTGAGTGGGTTATTATTCTCTAAGATTTTCCAACAATATGCAAGGGATATTAAACCAGATAACTGAATGTACAAAATTTATATGGGTCAAGTAGCATCTTGGCAATATCAGAATATCTTTTGACCTTCCAAGTAAATATTCTGGTCACATTACCACAGTTGGGAATGTTTATAGACTACATGCACTTCTGAAGTACACACACACACTCAGATGCATTTGCTCCTACTTTTACTGGTAACTAGTCAAGGATCCAGATATTGGCTATACAAATGAACACTTAATTTTTTACCCAGATGTATCAAAATCCACCTTTTAAAATACTACACAAATGTAATCTTTTTCAGTGTTTGCAGCATTAGCAACATCATGGTTTGGCCTATTAAAACACAAAAAGATCACCAAAATGTTCCAGCAAATATTTATTTGGAACAAGGATAGAAATAAAGATTTTCGTATGGCCAAGCTCCAACTGGCCCTTTACAAATAAATATACCTAAACCCAAAGCCTTTCATTTAGTGGAAATGTCTTCTATCAGTCGGTAACTGTCACGTGACACAGACCACACTTCAGAGGGCCATTCTAGCTTGAGTTGAGTTGGAGGGTAAGGGTAAGCTTAAAATCGATAAGCCCAATTCTGTGACCCTTTGGGTGTTTAGGATACTTAGGTCAAAGAAATTGGTATATGAGTGTGGGGGATGAACAGAGGTATATTTCTTCCTTTATATCTTCCCCACATAAGAGCATTAATATGCTTTTCCATATGTCTTTGCTTGTGGCTTTTCATTTATTACGGAAAAAGTGAAATGGGGTCAACCTCCTTGTTTACAATGTCCATGGTAATTAAATAGAGTGTTGTTTCACTTGGAATTATTCATATGCTACTCACTCTGCCAGATGCCAAGGAGAAAAGGCAGGGATTATCTTCAGTTAACAATATCAGACCAAACTGCTTTCCTGGAGCTAAGCCAGACATAGCAAGTCTTGTATAAAGCAATTAAAGGGTCCAGGGTGCCTCTCCTTAGAATTTCAAGTCCTGGGAGCATCAACACCTTGACTATCCCTATGCAGATGGCAGATAATCAGGGAATAAGGAAGTTGAGTTCTTTTTTCTATGCCTCTGTGACAGATCCTGGAGAATAACTCACACTTACTCTAAATCCCTTTTAGCAAGTATTTTGTACTGCAGAGGCTAGAAAGCTATGAAGAAAGCACACCTTCTAGTCTCCCTTGCAGCTAAGGTTCCAGGTATGATTTAGATTCTACCAGCCCGATGCATCCACACGAGGACTGGAATGAAGAAGTAAACTGTGTGAGGGATATTGGTAATTCTTGTATGCAATGGACTAGAGAGGCAGCTGGTTCCTCTGGAAAAGTTGGTGAAGGTTATTCCTACTCTCTAGCATCACAGGTGCTGAGTACTAGGAGGCAGCAGTAATGAAGTTTCTGCTATATGATATAGTTGGCAGTTCTCCTGGCCAAGTAACATCTAAACCATGTCCTCTAGCCCTCCTAGGGATTCTGTAAACTATCTGTATCAGTTATTCATGGACACAATAATGCTGTATAACAAACCCAAAATTTCAGTGACATACAAAAATAAGCATTTATTTAGCTCATAGGTCTGCAGGGCTGAGACAAGTTAGGCTCATATGTCTGTAGTCAGCTGCAATTGAGCTCACTCATACATTTGGGGTCAACTGGCTGCGAGCCAATCTAGGATAGCTTCAGTTGGGACTTACTGGAATGACTTGGCTCTGCCACACAGGAATCTCATCCTCCAGCAGGCTAGCCTTGGCATGTTCTAGCAGATGACAGAGTAGCAGAAACAAAGTATAAATGGCATATGCTTTTCAAGCCTCGACATGCAACATACCTACTAACATTTCATTGGTCTCGTGGTCAATCTCAGAATCAAGGAACATAAAAATATTCTCTTTTAGTGAGAAAAACTGCCAAGTCACATGTCCAAAAGATATAGGTAGAGAAAATTGGGGCCAGAAACACCCTACCACCTAATACCTCTAAATAAACCCTTCTGCTTAAACTAGGCAAAGGATTTGGTTGTTTTCAACTAAGAAACTTGACTGATACAGCCATACTGCTTGATAATCAAGGTTTAAAACTCACAGATATGGCAAAACTCCACCAGAAAAAGACCTTGGAAAACTGAATTGTTTCAAACAAATATAGTGATTAAGAATTCTAGGATGGACCTAATCATCTTTGGTCTGCTCCTGCCCTCACCTTTCTTATTTCTCTTTCATTACCCTACTGTCCCTCTCTTGAACCTTTTCTTTAGAGTCTAAAGAAGCAGAATGACAGATATATGCTAATACAGACATTGAAAATTTCCGGAAAAATATCAGTAACAATTAAGAGGGGATGCCTCTGAATAGGGATACAGGAGTGTAGAGTGGAAAGTAGTTCTAATTTTCACTATGTGCCTTTTGATAATTAAATTTTTTTACCATGTTAGTGAATTATTCTTTTTGTTAAAAAATTAAACCAAATTTTTTACAAAAAAATGGAAAGATAGTAAAACAAAATCTATGTATAACCATTGGTTTTACTCTTTTTTGTGCTTAGAAGCTGTAAGGCTAGCCATAGTTAGGTACAAAAATGCATGCCACTGGCCATAAATAAGATTGGGATTATTTGATTAAAAATGTATTACCATGAGTCCACACTGATATAAATAAACAGATAATTAAATGGGAGAGAAGAGACAACTTTCCCATGCAGAATTCCAAATAATTTACATATATACTCCACAATCAAGGAGATGGATCATATTTCCCTACATCTCAAGTGCAAGCTGCACACAATGAATTCCTTCCAAAAAGGACAGTATGTAAAAGGGGGAAATAAGTAACTCTGCAGTGGAGAAATTTGAAAAACACTACCTCAGCCAGGTGGTCAAAGTCAACATCAACAGTGACAAGTCATGTTGACAATATGTGCACTTGAAATGGTGTGGTGAGAATGGCATTTCACCTCTGTGGTCTTCATCCCAAATCATAACCCCAGCCTAATCATAAGAAAAAAAAAAAAAACACCAGACAAATCCCAATTGAGGGACAGTCTATAAAATATCTGACCAGTACTCGTCAAAACTATCAAGATCATCAAAAACAAGAAGTCTGAGAAACTGTTACCGTCAAGGGAAGGCTATGGAGACATGACAACAAAATATGTGGGGTCTTGGCTGGGATTCTGGAACAGAAAAAGAACAGGTAAAAAATAAGAATATGTGAATAAAATATGGCCTTTAGTTAATAATAATGCAACAATACTGATTCATTACTGTAACGAATGTACCATTAGTGATGAAAGATTTTAATAAGGGAATTTCAGTGCAGGAGCATGGAAACTCTCTGTACTATCTTCACAATTTTTCTGTAAATCAAAACTGTTCCAAAAAATAAAGTTTATAAAAATATATTAAGTCTAGAAAAGTTAAAATGAATCCATCAATAAATCAATCAGTAGGTATTGTGGGGGATACAAATGTCATTAAGTACCTAATCAGACTCATACAGACATTTCAAACTGGAGCCAGGTGTTTGTATAGCTCAGAAAACCGACATTAAAAGGTCTACAGATCACTAATGAGCCCATGTGAAAGAGGCTATGGGATGAATAAAGAACTGTCTCTGATCTGCATAGTAATTTTACAATACAAGGTTCACTATACACTTGAGCAGCCTTTTAATTTAGTAGGCAGGGGGAAAGTGTTTCTTTTATCCTTACGTTTTAAGACTGGGCTATCACTGAGAATGTTTTTACTGGGGAGTTAGGAGGGGTGCCTGTGTTCTGCTCACTACAACTCACCAGAGGAAAGGCCTCAAAGGTGAGACTCAGGGAGCCAAAGCTCACCCTACATTGTTATGTGGGAGTCACTAGACAGTTATTTGGAGATGAACAGCTCTTAGTAAACAGAGTGGAAAAGGTAGACTGATAAATGCAAAGGTAAGACCAACTGCTTTTAGAAGGAGGCAGGATATCCTAAAGTGTGAAGACTTGTCTATAGGGCACTAAAAAGTACGGTAATCTTAAAGAGATCTATGAGGTCAGAATGGGAATTGGGATACAGTGGCCCCTCCCTCAGCATCCATGAAGAATAATAATTATGTGCTTTTCTTATAGACTGTGGTTTAGATAACTTGGGTATTCACTTTAAAATTATCTCCTTCATCTGTTGAAATTTCTTTATATTGCTTAGAGCAAGCTTCTCAAGGTGGGGTCTATGGATTCCAAAGGTATATGGATAAAATTTAGATTGTCCATGAACTTGGATGGGGAAAAAATTACATCCTTATGTTCACTAATCTCTAACTGAAATCTAGTACTTCAAATATGAATGTAGGCAACAAACCACAATAGTGTTAGTACCTGTGACTTTGTCACCAAGAGAAATCACAGATACTTGTTATGTCACATTAGCTACTGCAGATAATGTGAAATATTTCAATGCTCTTTTCTATTTTAAACTTTTGGTGGCCATTAGAGCCACTGCTAGATCTTGTTGTTCAATAAGTTTAAAAAGTATATATATTACTATATCACAAATTTGGTTGTTTTAATAATCTGATAAATGTATTTCAATATAATTTGTTTATTTTGTAATCCAGTGTATTTATCTGGGAGGCCATAGGCTTCCTCAAATAGTCTGTAGCACAAAAGTATTCTAAAGGTTATAAAGCATGGTCCAGAGTTTAAAATCTGGTACAACTTTACAACTTTGTGTGGTAGCGTTATCAAGGAAAACAAGAAGCAGGTTTGAAACTGTAAAGAGAAATGTCATGTTAATAGCCTCCCTACTCCCTACCATTATACTGCTTCCCAATACATGCTTGAGTGCACAGACACACATACATACACACACAGGGAGCAGAAACAAGGGGGATTGTAGCCCATGAGTGCTGTGCCAAGACCAGCAAAAAATTGACAATTGGATCGTGCACAGCAGAGAGCAATGAGGGACCTCCAGACATAACAGGAACCACAGGCAAGTGGATGCTAGAGCAGAAAGGACACAACAAACTATTGTTTTCTAAATATACTAAGAACTTGACCCTTAAGGGCCATAAGGAAAACTAAATCTTGTGCACTGCCACTCTAATTAATTACAATACACTTGGGAACACAAAGGGAAAAAGTTATATCACATGATGAAGAACACTGATTCTGACAGCCATTAGTTCAGAATGAGAGTTAGAGTAGGTTTTCACTGAAGCCATCTGATATTATATATATATAATATAATAAATATAACATAACATAATATACTATAAAAACATGTAATATTATAAGTTTTGTTAGCACAGCATCTTTGTTGGTGTTGGTTTCATTTTTTTTTAATGTTATGTCTTGGAGAGGTGGTAATGTAAATTGCTGGTGGTAATGTAAATTGGTACAGCCACTATAGAAAACAGTATGGAGGTCCCTCAAAAAACTAAGAATTTATCTACCATATGATCCAGCAATCTGTCTACTGGGTACTTACCCCAAAGACTTGAAAACTCATATCCAAAAGATATTTGCACACCAATGTTCATAGCAGCATTATTCACAATGGCCAGGACATGGAAGCAACAGAAGTGTCCTATGATAGATGATTGGATAAAGGAGCTGTGGTACATATATACGATGGAATATTAGTCATAAGAGGAAATACTGCCATTTTAAAAAACATAGATGGATCCTGAGATTATTATGCTAAGCAAAATAAGTCAGAAAAAGTTGAGAACCACATGATTTCGCTCATACGTGGGATATAAAACTGAAAGCAACAAATGAACATGACAAACAAGCAGAGACTTATTGACATGAACAATAGTTCAGTGGTTGCCAGAGGGATTAGAGAGGAGGGAAGGAAGAGGTAGATAGGGGTAGAAGGGGTCAAATATATGGTGACAGAAGGAAATTTAAGCTTGGGTGGTGAACACACAATCAAATACACATTTGACATATTATTGAATTGTATACCTGAAACCTATATGATTTTATTAACCAATGTCACCTCAATAAAAAATGTTATGTAATATCTGATATTATATATAAAAAGAACCTCTTGCGTTTAAATTATAAAGAATAATAAATGAGCTTCAAAGACCCCATCGCCCAATTCAAGACCTAGAACATTACTAATGCTAGCGCATCTATTTTATCTTCTTACCTTACTCCCATCCCTGTCTCCTCATCAAAGCAAAGCACTAGCCTGAATACTGGATTTTCCTTGCTTTATAATTTATCACGTATGTACGATTCTTTACAATATACTGTTTAGTATTGCTTGGCTTGGGGCTTATAAAAATTATGCCCAACTGCATGAAGTCTTTGGTGACTTGGTTTTTCATTCAGTATTTTGTTTCTAATATGTATCTATGTTCTTGAATATAACAGTAGTTAATTTTGTTCCATTATAAAATAATAAACAATTCTTTATTTTCCCATCAATCAACGATTAGGTTATTCCAGTATTTTTGTATTATGAACCATATCGCTAAGGACATTCCTAAAGAGAGTTCCTGGTTCACATGCAGAATAATTTCTCTAGTGGGTATACCTAGAAATAAAATTGCTGGGCCATATGGTATATGAATGTTCAATTTCACAAGATAGTGCCAAGTTTCCTTTTTCAAAGTGATTTCCCCAAATTTGCATTCCCATCAACGAGGTGTATCAATTCTTATTAATCTATGTCCATACCAATACTTGATACTATCAGATTTCATATATATTGTCATCTTTGTACGCCACAGATAGCACACTGCTTCACTATGTAAGGAGCATAAAAGTGTCGGCAAATTCCAAAGTTTTAACAATAGAGCTTAATTCAAGGTCATACAATGTCATAACCTGGAATGCAGAGCTGAGACAAGGATTTTTATGCAAGTAGTTTTTTTTGGGGGGGGGGGGGCCTGGGGGTAGAGGGGATTGATTCCAGGGAATAAAAGTAGGCAATTGAGGAAAAGGAATAGGAAAAGAGAGAAAGTCAGTAAATCAATACAAAGTGTATTATTGAGTTGGCGACATCTGTGGGCAACTGGGGCTTAATCATGCTTAGACTCTCTGAAAACCTCTTAGAAGCAAATCATACTAACATGCAGTTCAGAATTATCTGGCTAAGAATGGAAAAAGGGAACTTTTATCCCTGGCTCCCATCCCACATTATTTAAGGATCTTTGGACCTTTAACTTCCTCATATTCCATAATACACGTGTGGGTGCCAGAGGGTTCTAAAAGGCCTTTGTGTTGAAACATCGAACAAGTCCTGGGGTGGAAAATGAAATATTCACTGCAAGGCTAAGGCAAGGTGCTATCTGGCTACACCCACATGAAACTGGTTACTGGATCAGTGACTTGACTAAAAGGTGGGCTGAAAGGATGTACAGTGAGGCGGGCACAAGATGTGCCCAATACATATAGATACTAAGTGGCAGAGATGGAACTCAAACACATATCTATCACAGTTCAAATATTAGGCACTTGGCACATAAGTGTGTAAACATTGTCCACTGCCTTCAAAATAGCCATTTCTTCTCTGCTAAGAGAACACTAATATGCCACCACAGACCCAAATCCCTTCTTCCACCATTCTAACAACCTCAGCGCTGGCATACATCCAAGAGATCACACTCTACAGTCCAAGATGGCTCTATACATCATGTCTGCATTCCAGGGTAGCAGCTGGAGAAAACAGGAGTTATAAAAGGACCCTCCTTCCAGTCAAGTCAACTCTCTAGGCAAGCTTCCTAGAAGTCCCATAAAACACAACTTTATCTCTCACTAGCAGAACTCAGTCACAGGATCGTACTTTGATGCAAGAGATGCTGGGGAGCAGAGACTGTTCACTGGGTGAATTGCCACCAGTAATAAAACTGGATTCTATCACCAAGGGGGAAGGTGAGAAAGGATACCAACTAGAAGTCTCTGCCCTAGTATCCATTCGATTAGGGACAAGTTTTTAATCTATACCTCAGTCTTCCTATTTGTTAAATGGAGAGAAAGTATTACCTCACAAAGTTGTTATGAGGACCAAATGAGATCATGTAAATAAAACTGCACAATGCCTGGTATGCAGAAAAATGATTAATAAATGCTAGCTAGTATTAATTCACTTTGGTGACTCATCGTCACCAGGCCTGACATTGAGCAGTACAACCTCAGAAAACTGATCTTATCAGTGTTTCTGCATTCATCAGGCTTGAAGGTGCTGGATGCTGACTCACACCCACAACACTACTGTTGAAAGCCAGAGTACTGGCTTAGTATCTGACAATGAGAAATATAACTTCTGGGCAGAACAGACAGCCTGACCAGGTTATTCTGTCCCAGAAAGCAATAAACATGGGGAATCTTAAGGTTGATTGCTGAGCGTGAAATCAGGAGAAATGGAATTCATTACACAATTCAAAAGTTTAATAGCATTGGGCTTTCTAAAAGCCTACTGCATCTATTTCTAAAACTGAGCTTATCTAATGTGGTGGGTCTTATGATCAGGCTGGAAACATGACAGGTAATCTGTCCCCTGGACAGTGCTAGGAGGTATACTACCAATTGTTGGCAAAATTCACCAGGACTGTGGAAAATGTGTGAAAGCACTGAGGGTAAAGACTTATGGAAATGGCAAATCCATTCTAAATAGAGGTCCTATTACACCTAGCAGGATTTTGGAAAAGTCGTAAGTGAGGGAAATATTTTAGCAAGACTCATTCTTTTGAAAAGATCCCCAGAGTAAACAGGGCAGCAAGAAACCTTTTATCTGTTTAAAAATGTTTATTGGATTACAAGTTGAATCCATTTCTAAGTTTAAAATGAAAACATTTTAGTTGTTTCATATAGACATAATAGAGAATAAAAATTTAAAACAAAATGTTTTAAATTGAGCAAATAGGAAAACATGGCATAATAATGTATAATATACATACATATGTGCATAAAAATCTCAATTGCCATTTAATGTACAAAGTTTTTTTTTATCCTCTAGGCTGACCATATACCTTTTGCTGACATATTATTCTCTAAACAGGGTACAGTAAAATGTAGAAAAGCCATGTAGTATGAAAGAAAGAGTATTAACCTTTGACATCAAAGCTAATTTGAATCTTGGCTTCACTTCTTAAAAGTTATGTGATCTGAACAAGTTATTTAATATCTCTGAACTTTCTTTTTTCCTCATGATAGACTGCAAAAAATGGCCCCTACTCTTCACCGCTCCCTACATCCATGCTTTTTGCCATGTAACTTTGTAGGGTCCTCCCACTCTGACTCTGGGTATGACCACATGGCCAACAGAATAAGGTGGAATTGATGATATGCCAGTTATGAGCATAGGCCTCAAGAAGCCTGTGTATTTCCATTTGTTCCCTCTTGCACCTCAGCAACTGCCTTGAGAACATGACTGGGCAGCCTGCTATAGGATGAGAAACATGTGAAACAGAGCCTAGGCATACTAGTTACTTCAAAGTTTGCCTAGATCAGTCAATATCCAGGTATCCCCAAGATATTGTAAGCAATCCTAGCCAAGATTAGCTAAGCAGTCTAGCCAGCCCTCAGCTGACCCTAGACACATGAGCAATAAATGCGTATCGTCATATGCTTCTGAGGTTTTGTGGCAGGTTGTTATACAGCATTATTATGGGAATATATAACTGACATACAGGCATCTGATATATTATAGGTTACAAGAATTAAATGAGGTACTATAGGTACAGTGAACAGCGTACCACAGTCAACCAAGAAAAAATAGCTATTCTTCTTCTTGACAGATTTCTTCTTTATAAAATACAATCACATTCTTGAGATTATACCCATTTCAGTAGTGTAAAGTTTTGGATAATTCTAAACCATTTAGTCTCACATTTATAGATCGCCTCTTGTTTTACTCCCACAAGAGAATAATAACATCCACGGAACATGAATTTTACTAATTTAACTCTCAAATAGCAGGCCAACCATTTTCCCATCTCCAATTATTTTGGAGAAGAGAAACTGATGTAGCTCTCTGTTGCTCTCACATAGAAATAAAAATATAATTAAATTGGAAGTAATTTAATGTGTTTTGAGAATTTTGTAATGCCCATTGAGATTGTACAACCTCTAGAAGAGTTAATCCTTCAAAAAACTCACATATAGGAAGCAAGCAACTAGTCTCTTAAAATCATCTTTGAACTGATATAAGAGCAAGCTGAAATTTAGCTCTGCAGTAAGAGAAGGCACATGAATAGAAACAAATGGGCTGACATGTAGACTCCATATTCATTCACCACAATTTGTGCAAGAAATTAAGAGAAACCTCAATGAAGCATTTTCTCCCATTTCCTCATCCTTTGTCCTATGATCAGAAAAAAAGTAATTAGGCTTGGCAAAAGAAAAAATGCAACACAATCAGCAATTATGATAGAAAATACTGCAGATAAACTTCACATACATTGATCTATGTAACGAGCTAGACTCCTACAAGATCATAGTCTCAAAATAACCAGAGATATGTGGTTCACAAAGTATGGTCCCTAGACAAACAGCATCACCATCACCTGAGAACCTGTTAGAAATGCAAATTCTTGGGCCCTACTCCAAACCCACTAAATCAGGAATTCGGAGGCCAGGACCCAGCAATGTTTTTAACAAGCTCTCCAGGTGATTCTAATGCCTGCCAGAGCTTCAGAACCACTAATCTAGACAGAACCATTCTGCCTAAAGTATCTCTGAATTAGTAGCACTGGTATTACCTGGAATTAGAAGTGCAGAACCTCAGGCCCCATCTAGACTTACTGAATTGAATCTGAACTATAAAAAGGTCTTCAGGTGACTTGTATGCACATTAAAGTTCGAGAAGTGCTGTACTCATGCAATGGTTCCTGTTATAGGCTGAATTATGTCCCCTCCCCAAATTCATATGTTGAAATTCTAACCCCTAGTACCTCAGAATTTGGCTATATTTGGAGATGGGACTTTTAAAGTGGTAAGGAAAAACTAGGTCACATGGCTGGGCCCTAATCCGATATGGCTGGTGTCCTCATAAAACAAAATTAGGACAAACATGCACAGAAGGAAGACCGTGTGAAAATAGCGAGAAGGCAGCCATGTACAAGCCAAGGAAAAAGACTTGAGAAGAAGCCTACCCTGCCAACACATTGATCTCAGACCTTCAGCATCCAGAACTGTGAGAAAATTAATTTTTGTTATATGAGTCCCTTAGTCTGTGGTACTTTGTTATGGCAAACTAATAGTTCCCAAACTCAAGTGCATATTGGAATCATCTGGGGAGTTTTAAAAATCCTGTTACCTGGGTCCATTCCCAGAGATTCCATCCAATTTAATTAGTCTGAGGATTAGCCCATATATCAGGATTTGTATAAGCTTTCCAGGTGATTTGCAAAGTGCAACAAAGTTTGAGCACCACTGATAGCCTACATCATTCTTTTTACTGGTGAGAAATCTAAGACCCAGGATCCTGAGACTATCAAATTCCAGTCTCTCAATACTTGCTTAGCTGATCTCCCATCATTATGTCCCCAAAACTTCTGTAGTACTTCAGGATTCCTCTTAGAAAGGAGACTCAAGAAAGCTGGCAGTAATATATGCTCTCTTCGTTTCATGCATCAATTTCGCGTGCGTGTACTAGGTATCATCTTGAACATTTGCTGTAGTACATCTTCCACAGTACAAGAATAGAGAACGCACTCAGAGAAAATCTGTTGCCGTAAACTGTCATTACTCACTACCTCTCTTTATGTTCTTCTTGTCCTTCCTGTTAAGTTGCCCTCCAGGTTCCTGGATCCAAATTAAGGACTGTAATATTGTGTAAACCAGCATTTCAGGGCATAGGTACCAAACCGCTAATTAGTTTGTTTCTTGCTAAGCTCTTTCACTTGTCCTTGTGAAGTTGCGAAGCTCCCAGTCTATAAAGGCACACTTCATTTCATTGTGCTTCACTTTACTGCACTTCACAGATATTGTGGGGTTTTTTAACAAACTGGAGGGGTTTTTTATAAGACCCTCTACTAGCAAAATGATTATAACTCACTTTATTGCGATATTCGCTTTATTTCAGTGGTCTGGAACTGAACCAGCAATATATCCAAGGTCTGCCTGTAGCCTACTCACAGGATAACTACTTAATGAATATTTACTCTGTTCCGGAAACTGGAGGATCTGACCCATATTTAATACAGTGGAAACCATATGAGCTATGTCTTTACATTATTTTCTATCTGTAGTCTCTAAAAGTTAACACACTCTACAAAAATGACTATTTAGCATCCTTAAAATACCATACACCTTAGAGGGGAAAAACCCCATTCTGAATGCGCTTTTGCTACAATGATATTTAATTTTTTGCTTGGACCAATCATTAATACAATCACCGTTTAAAACAGAACCATTTTCATGACAGTCAAGCAGACTTGCTGGTTAGCTCCCCAAAGACATTTCCAACCCCCATCTCCCTGGCCTCCTTTCTACTATAGAAGCTGAAAAGCTTGATATTTTCCCAGCCTCCCTTGTCACTAAGGACTGCTATGAAGCCCACCTCTGGCCAATGAGATACAAAGGAGATTCTGTTGGGGAACTCTGAGGAAAGATGTATCTTCTCTGGTAAGAGAAAGTGGCATGAGGGAAATTATTCTACCCCTTTCCAATCTCTATTTCCTGCCTTTGAACATGAGATAAAAATGTAATGCCTGGAGCTGTTATAGAGCCATCTCAAAACCATGAGAGCAAGGTACTGACTCAGAACCCTGACATTGCTGGGCCACTAAACCAACAACTCCAGTGCTCGCCTGCTGTCAAGCGTCTCTGTTAAAGCCACTTTTAGTTGGCTTCTGTTACCTGCAGCAAAAAAAAAAAAAAAAAAAAATCACGATATAAAGATATTTTCTATATATGTCAAACTCTAGTTACAACAAAGTGGTCTGAGGATCCACACCTTGAGAGCCACTGAATTATAAGGACTACCTATCTTCTAGGAGTGAAGAAAAAGCATGCCCAGGTGGTGTTAAAGAAATGCTGAGACTACCTGGACTGTTGAATTCATTTATCCATTCATTCTACAGACCCACTTTAGTAGGCTCGTGAGACACAAAGATGAGTAACACGGTACTTCTGCCTTTCAAGAAATTTTACTATCTTGAGCAAGACTGCTCTGTAAAACAAGATGGTAAGCATGAAGATTATGCAGATGAGAGATGTTACCAGGTGGGAAGCCTAACTCACTTTGGGGCGCTCCCTGGAAAGAGCTGTAAAAAAAGAAAAAAAAGAAAGAAAGAAAGAAAGAAAAGAGAACCATCAAAGCTTCAATTCAACTCTAAAAAGTTATCTCTGTGATCTGAGTAAACATGTAAGATTTTATTAATCTTCCCAGGGGAGGGGTTTTCTATAATCACAGACTATAAAGCAAATAACAATTCAGGAAAAGAACAATTTATGATAGGCGACTCAATCAACTGCCAGGAAAGCTTCCCCCATCCATCTTCCTCTCTCCCACAGAGCAGGATAAAGATTCGGTAATGTGGGGGAAGGGGAGGAATACTGTCCTCCCATATCAGCAGGGATGCTTGCCTAGAGCAAAAGAATTCTGTGCTGCGAATAAAGACCACCTGTTAACACTGCAGCAGAACAAACAATATTGATGATAAAGCAATCAGTCAACGTTAGCCACAAATGCATGCATTCTAGGAGGTTCTCTCCTATGCTACTTTTAAGCAAAAGCGACAGCAATAATTAATACCTATTTAATAGTTACAGAAATGCTGTGCTTAACGGTAGAAATGGGGACTCATCCTCCCCACATTGATTTTTCTAAAGGCAGTGGAAGCGCAACACACACACACACACACACACACACACACACACACACGTAGAGGAAAAGGAAAACTAACATGTAGCTTTACATTATTAAATCCTTTTAAAAAACAGAATAGGTCCTCATTGATTTTCTTGCAAGGGAAATAATAGGTTTGGAAGCATCTCTGAAAATAGAGAAAATAAGACTAGCAGTAATCTCCTAAAATTTTCCTGGAATACATTAAAAATAAAATATCCAACAGTTCAATGAATTGTTTCAACATTATCGAGGCATCCACATTAATTGTGCCTCTGGAACATTTTTGATTCAGCCAATGGTAACAAGATAGGCAGCCCCGGCATGTCCTGGGCTGGGGAGGGTTGTTCCAAGATACCAACTCAAGCTACAGTAAAATATCTGCCACCTCGCCGAGAATGAGGACACCGCCCTGGCAAAGGGTTCTTCTCGCTCCCCACGCCCCACTCCACGCCCCGCCAACCTCTAAGAATCACCTAGGAATAAAGTGGGGGAGGAAGGAAACCCACCAAACAAACCAAACATTCCTAGCCCCATAAAAGCCACATCCGGACGTTTGAAGGTACCCGGGAAATTAAGAATATGGCCCCAGAGTTTGCCTTGTTTGGGATATGAGCATGGATTTGATATTCTCCGTTGCGTTTTAAAAATCTAACTTTCTGTCTCTAATGGAGAGAACCAAAGGGAGGAAGCAAAGGCAGACAGATATACAGACTGGAAGATCCCCTCCCGCCGAGTCACCACCAATGCACGAGGCATCAAAAGACAAGAAACTTACCTAGACGGAAAGGCGGTTGGTCCAAGCCTCCGGAGGGGGACAATATTCGTGGGAGAGTCGTTGAAGCTGGAGATGAAATGAGGACCAGTGCGAGAGACGAAGTCCCGCTCCTAACCCGGAGGACCAGAGTGATTCATGCGCTCCGTGCCTGCCTCTCGCGCCATGCGCCCCTCTCCCTCCCCGCCCCGCGCAGGTAGAGGGGCCGCGCGCTGGGAGGCGGTCTCCAGCCGCCCTAATCAACCGTGTTCTCTGCCGGACGCCCCCAAGCGGCGGCGCCAGAACCCACCCAGCCAGACCCACTCCAGGCATCACCAGCCTCTCCAGACAACCGCCAGTCACCGCAGGACCAAAGCCTCCGTCGCGGATCTCGCCTCTCCTCTGCGCCCCCCGCCCCTCGCCCCTCGCCACCCCAGGACCCGCTGCCTCTGGGCTACCCATCTGAGCTCAATACACGTTCCACATGCCATCTGGACAGTGCATGGCCAAGGTCCTCCTTCCGGCCGTGCCAGGGGTGTTCCAGGATGCACTGCCCCCCAAATCCGCCACTTTCGATCGCCCCCTTTTGGTGGCATCAGAACCCACCCAGCCCAGAGACAGGTACAGCTGGCTCTTCAAGATCCCAGGTTTATCCTTTACCATAGGTCTCACCTCTTGTCAGACCCAAACCTTGCAGGGACTCCTTACCCCTCTAGGCTACCCATCTGACACACCTTACACCTGCCAGCTGGGTTTGGCAATACCCAGATCCTCCCACAGTTGGTGTTTATGGCCGGAGTACCCCTATTACCTATCGCAGCAAATGCACAAATTATTCCTACCTGCTTAGAGTCCCCTTCGCAGAGCTGGCTGTGAACCTCCCCCGTCTCCAGAGTCCGAAAAAAATGCAGTGGGGATAATGGGACCCTGGTGCCAAGGGGTACCCTCTTATGGGTTAAGAAAGAGCAGCTGAGGCCATAACCCAAGCTTTATTAGGACAATTGAGGCACTGTAGGGTGACAGGGCTTCAAGAAGAAATATCTCCAGCAAATAAAGATTGGGAATTCTGCCCTGGGGCCTAACATTTTTCCTGGTAGAGGTTATCTTATTCTGCTGGAGGATGGGAAGGGGAGTGATGATATCACAGTCCTGCCTCTATTATATCAACTGGCAGGAAGAGTATGTACGATAAGAATCCCATTAGACTTAGTAAAAGCGAGGGATGATAGAGTTCAGAGAGAAATAAATACAAATGGGGAGAGAGTAGAGTATTTTCCCAACTTGAGGACAGCATTTCAGCTGCCATATTTACTACAACTTGGGTAAGTAATGGAAGGTAATGTGTTCGGAAATGTAGGCAATCTCACCCCAACATCATCCGTTGCTTTTTGACCACCGTTATAAACCTAGATCTCCCCCAGGATGAGCAGGAACTATGACATTCATTTCAATGTCCGAGTAACCCAGAACAAGCCCTGACACCCAGTGGAAAATTAATCTTAATTGAAAACTGCAAGGTCTAACATCCAGAACCTTTCTACTCCTGCCTTCTGCCTCCACCTCTATACTTTTCATTTTTCTTAACTGTTTTCATTTGTTATCATCCCTCAGTTTTCTGCCTCTACTCTCTAAGTCTATAAGGTCATGTTTCTTTTCCAACTTTATTTCTTCTCTTTTTCTAAAGTCTCCCCTACTCTGCATTCTCCCTTTCTATCTTGTTTTCAAGTTCAACCCCAATGAAGAGCTTTTGCTGCTTTTTTAAGCTGGTAGGTACTCAGATCAGAATTCTCATCTACAAAAATCCTACATTCCTCAGAATGTGTGTGTGTGTGTGTGTATGTGTATCTATCCAAGACAATGTGTCTTTTCATGAAAGGTGATCAACCATAAGTATTACTAGAATTTCTGTCATCATCCATTCATTCAACTCACATTTACTGTGCACCCACTATGTGCTAAGCATTGTTTTAGATTCTGTGTTTATAGAGATCAATAAGGCTAAGTCACTACCATCAGGAATATATCAAGGGATAGGGGAAGGGGAGGAGAGACAATAAACAAAGTATGTAACAATGCTGTTGTAAGGAAGTGCACAAGGTGCTATAGGAATAAGAAGGGAGCTCATAGCACTCCATGAAAGAGGTGGGAATGATAGTGAAACATTTCACCATAAAGTAACAATTGAACTGAGTCTTATAAAAAGATGGAGTTTCCAGGAAAATAATGGGAGAAGTACACAGAACATGAATAATTTACTGTGGATTCTTAATTTGTGTCTCTTTTCTCTTGTGATGGCATTATTCTTTAGGCAGATAGTGTCTAAGAAATCCAAAATTAAGAGAGTTCTCATTCCACATAGCTCCAGCAAAGCTCCAGGGATAAATTCCACTTGGATCATGTGTCTGTCCATCCCTGAAACAATCACCATAGCCAGGTAGGTAGTAAATTCTGATTGGCTATCCTGGGTCATATGCCCATCCCTGTTTGTTTGTTTGTTTGTTTGGGGGAGATGTGATTGATAGATAGTCTGACCTGATGAGGAAGGTACAGCTAGTTAGTTCCTAAAGGAAAAGATGCTAGGGAAGTTGTCGACAAAAGTAAATGTCAAGTACATGTATGCAAAAATTTCCCTGAAAAACCTCTCATTTTGCAAAATAACACACTAAAATTAACAAGGCTTATAGAAAAAAAATAGGGACAGATCACTCAAAATTTATGCAACTTTATTAGCAGAGCATTAGCAGTGTATCTTAGGCAATAACTTGGACAGTTCAGACACACAGCTTGGTATGGCTAGAGGCTATCTCAGGGAATATTAAAAATGCAAGAAACCAATAAAGAGGAAATTCTGGCTCAATAGAGCTGAGACAATGCATATGGAAGCAAAGCTCTAAGACAGCAAGGCTACCATTAAGGTGGGCAGAGAAGAAAATGCAATCTGCAGGAAGCAAGAACTATACAAGGCTGAAGATGTACTTCTTGGGGAGGAAGCCCTGGGTGCAGACCCTCACTTTTAATTTTCTGAAAATAAAGCTAAAAGGCTCTTGACTCTGCAACAGCCAAATTCAGTCTTTTTTAATCTCATGATGATGGTTATAATTATTAACTCCGACACAACTTCTACATTATGTTGACATTGTTCCCCTATTTGCAATTGCATATAAGCTAATTTTATAGAAAATGTGTTCTAACAGAAGAGATAACATATATTTATTTGTTACCTATCAAATATTTATCAAGCACCTGTGATCTAAGCCAGTCTCATATTTTTAAATCCAATGATTTGCTAATGACTCCCAAATTGATGTCTTTGGTCTGAATAATTCTGAATTCCAGACAGTTATCCAGCAACCTGCTTAACACCCTCACTTGGATGACTAATAGGAATCTGAAACGTACCTTGGTACAACACCCAACTCAATATTTCTCCCAAATCTTCTCCTTCTGAGGTCTTCCCTATCTTGTTTAATGGCAACTCCATCCATACTGATGCACAAACTAAAAATCCTTAGATCATTTTTTACTTCTTTCTCTTACACTCCACATCTAATCTATTAGCAAATACTATCTAGTCTACCTTAAAAACACATTTAGAATCTGACCACTTCTCACAATCTGCACTGTTACCATTCATGTTCGGCCACCATTGTCTCTGCTGTGCTATTACAAATAGACAACTGGTCTCCTTGCTTCTGCCCTTTGCCCCCTACAGTCCTTTCTCCCACAGTAGCTGAATGACCCTTTAAAAGTCCAATTCCAAACTTGTCATTTATCTGTTCAAAATCCCCTATTGTCTTTCTGTCTCTCTCAGAGTAAAAACCTAATTCTTACAATGGTCATTAAGTCCCTGCATGATCTAAGCCTTTTCATCTTTCTAAATCTAGCCTTTTCCATAATCTCCCTAGTTTACCTCACTTTATTCATGCTTGCTTCCCTTCTATTCCTTCAACACACGAGGCTGTTGCATTGACAGTTCCCTCTGCCTAAAACTCTCTTCCTCCAGATAGAATCAGGACTCACTCAACAACTTTAGGTTTCTCTTCAAAAGTCATCTCCCTTGGACCTAGAGGATATTATGCTAAGTAAAATAAGTCAGACAGAGAAAGACAAATACCATATGATCTCACTTATATGTGGAACCCAAAGAACAAAATAAATAAACAAAACAGAAACAGACTCATAGATACAGAGAACAAAATGATAGTTGCCAGATGGAAGGGGGTTTGGGAGGTGGGTGAAAAAGGTGAAGGGATTAAGAAGTACAAATTGGTGGTTACAAAATAGTTACAGGGATATAAAGTAAAGCACAGGGACTATAGTCAGTAATGTAATAACTATGTATAGTGTCAGGTGGGTATTAGACTAATCGGGGGGATCACTTTGTAAATGATATGCTGTACACCTGAAACTTACAAAATAATATTGTATGTCAACTGCAACTGAAAAATAAAACAAACAAACAAACAAAAAGTTGTCTATCCCTGAGGTCCTGCTTGACTACCTGATTTAAAATACTGATTCTCCCACCGACCCCCAAACATTCCCTATTCCCTATTCCTCCTTTATTTCCTCCATAGTTCTTACCTCATCTAATATACTAAATAATGTATTAATTTATATATTGCTTTTTTTTTTCTGTCTCCCACTTATACAATATAAACTCCATGAAAACATAGATTTCTGTTTTATTCAGCATGGTATCCTTAGTGCCTAGAACACTATCTGGCATGTAGTAAGCAATCAGGAACTAATTGAGTGCACATTTTCCTACTATGTGCTAGGAACTGTTCTAGGCATTAGGAATATGGCAGTAAATAAAAGAGATAAAGCCTCCCATCACGTGTGTGTATGTATTTTCAACTAAAATATTAGCTTCTAGAAAGCAAGACCTATTTCAATATCTTTCAGCCAATCCTGTGCTGACAAGCAAAGTTGTAATGCTTAAGAGAATAAATAATGTATGTTAGGTAATAAGGATTCACCTACTCACTAAATATTTGTATATAAAGTCTGTTTGATGTGTTGCTTGATTTTTTTTTTAATCTGAAAAGTCCAATTAATCATTAAGTCTGATTTCACTGAACACTTTTTTTTTTTACTGGTAGATAGTTCTATAACATCTTGACATTAAATTATCACTAGCTGAGTAAATCTGTATATCTGTTTTGTCATGGAACTATTCCATTCTTATCAGTGCCCAAAATAAAAGAAAAATGTCTGAAAAGTTAAATTACAATAATGCTACATGGCACTGAAATAACATGATCATAATTATGGAGTAGCATGCTGGTGTCATGGGGCAGCACATAATAAAATGGCAAATGAAATGAGGAGAGAGAATGTGTAATAAGTTCAGAGGTGAAGCAATAACTGGTGGGTAGAGTGTCTGGGTGTAAGAGTTGGGTATTTTCACATTTCCAGCCCATTAAAGGTAGCTCCCTTGGATTTGGGAGGGATCACACTAAAATAACCTGTGGAATTTGCTCTTCCTATGCCTCTTTTTATCTTTTGATTCATTTCTAGGCCTTTGACCCACCAAGGGTGGCCAGGAGGCCAAAGATAACTGCATTGCTTAAGATGGTTCCAGATTCTCCCTCTAAGTATCAGGAATAGCTTCTTACTAAACCAAACACCAGAGCAGAATTGTAAAGTGTGGAGGTATTAATTTTGTCCACTTGAATTTCATTATTGTTCTTGAGGGTCTTTCAATCTGCCAGCTGTTCTCACCACCATTGTGGCCCACCATTCCCTCACTAAAACTTTGGCACAAGGTAGAACAGTTGAGACAATGTGGAATTTTAAATCAGAACTCTGTAACATACCAAGGAAGAAAAAAATATTTTAGAAAGAATAAATTATCTTCAGTAATAAAGAAAAAACATTCATCTATTATATATTTCTGAAGATCTTTACATGTGTCTTGGATTTTCCTCTTAATAGCCTTAAAAGATAAGGTAGATAGTATCATAACCACTTTACTAATGTGGAAACTGAGGCTCAGAATGTTTAAGTGCTTTGCCTTTGGGCACATGAGCCCATCAGTGAAAGAGCCAGAATTCAAACTAAAATCTATTCTATAAGTTTGGTGCTTGTATCAATTAGCCACAGCCACAAAATGCTGCCCCAACCAGAATAATTTACTCTCATGCATCTGTGGATTACATGAGAGCTGATTTAGGCTGAAGCTGATTTAGGCTGAGCTTGGTAGGAGGTGATTCAGTTTCACTGAGTTTGTTAGCATGAGATTAGAAGCCTGGGGGCATGTTGTTCTTATGGTAATTGTAGAAGGGCAAAACACAAAGGAAAATTTGCAAAGCCTCTTGCTAGGCTCAGAACTGGGGTGGAGGGGCACAGCATCATTTCTACCTCATGCTATTGCCAAATAGAGCCTTTGGCCAAATTCAAAGTTAAAGGACAGGAACACCGCATCTGTAGAAGACGCTGCAAAATTGCATGGCAAAGGGCATCTGTATAGGAAGGAATAAGGAATTGGAGCCATCAGTGTTTTCAAAGACAGTGTTTTCTCCCATTGTACCAAGCAACTTCTCCATATGGGTTTCTCATCTACATTTTAGCTCTCTATGGCTGATACAATGGATGCCTAGTGTCCTCAAACCAGAGTCTGTTAAAGAGAAAAATCACAGCCTCAAATGGTGTCACTGGGACTAAAAGCCCATGATAACAAACCTAGATTTAATACCTGATATAATCGCAGTTTCAACCTCTCTCAGAAACATAGTCTTCATCAACTGATCTGAAGCTTTCTGGTCAAGCACCAGGAAGGTAACCTGTCACATAGGCCCTTTTCCATTTCCCATAGAAAGCAGCAGCAATCTGCATGATAAAAACACTTGCCATTCCCTTCCCTCCAGAAGAATATGTCCTGGTATAAAAATAATTCTGTCGTTGTTGTTATTGTTGTTGTTGTTGTTGTTAATAATTCCCTTGCCCCACCCTTCTTCTTAGAAAAACCTTCCATTGTATACAACCCCTGGGAGAGTCATCCTAATGCTAGATGGAATGCTGCCCAATTCATGAATTGCTTAAAACAGCCAATTAGATCTTCGAACTTAGTTAAATTTTTTAAACATATACATACTTAAATTTGCATATCGGGTTTTGCATTTTAACAAAAATTTCAACCCCAAAAGTGACCTTGTTACCAGAGAGTGGGTATCCTCTCCTGGCGCATTGTCCAGGTTCTTGGTGTCTCGAACAAAGAATTGAACAAGACACCGAAATACAGTAGAAAACAGAAGCTTTATTAGAAGGGTAAGTACACTTCCAGATGTAGAAGCAGACCTGGCTCAAAAGGACTGGTAACGAACCCTTCGGGATTTTTATCCCTTTTTGCTGTGGGTGGTTACTTTCCTTAGATGAGCGGGCTTCCTTGATTGACAACTAAGATTGACAGGACTCAGTGATTCATCATTTTGCTTACTGCGCATGTTCGTTCCCAGAATTCAGTCTGTTATAATCATATTAATGACTTCCGGGCATATGTATCATATTATAATGATGGTGTAATGAGGCTCAGGTGAGTTGAAGGGTTTGGGGTCTTCATTGCGCAGGTGCGAGTGACTGTCTTAAACTGGTACCTCATTCTCTGCCTACTGGTTTCTTTGTGTGACTTATAAAATGTCCTCTGGCTTGCTTAATTGTGGGTGGATTAGGGCGGACCCTTTCTAGGATAGGATGACCTCAGTGTCTTTGCAGGCAGACCTGAAACCCCTAACTAACTTTCCTGCCTACCTCTTTTCTAAGAGCCATGAAACTCCTTATTAGTATGGATGTTGAGGGACAGGAGGTCTCTTCTTCTGTATCTGCTTCCTGCTGAGAATGTTCGTAGTCCCTGCCTACAGGGGTTTCATGGAGCTCTTTCCCTTTCTGCTTCAATCAGGGTGGGTCTTGGGTTTCCTGCTGAAGTGCCACCTCAGTCCCTAGACAAGAAAAAGAAGATACAAACTTATTATTTAAATAACATATCTATTAATTTCTATTATTGATTTGCCTAGTGAGTAAAGGGAAACAGGTTTGGTTAATCGTATTTTTTACAGAGTAAAAAAGATCTTTGGCCTAAAGTCCCCTTCCCCTGTCTGGTCTAACATCATTTCTGCTAACAATGGACTGATAACCCTTATCAATAGCCAGAGGATCTGAGTCTCCAGGGCAATTATCAGGATTTGAGGGAGAGGACCTTTTTTCCAAAGAAAGGAGGGAAGAAAACAAAGTTTACTAAAAAGATTAACTGCAAGAGGTGTCCCATTTCATTTCCTACTAAAAGATTAAAAATTTTACAAGCGATGTCCCCTCTCAACCTATTTTGTCATGTGTGGCCCTGATGGGATAAGAAACACTTTCTGAACTGAAATGGTTTTCTATAATCTTTATGTCACACCACCTAACTTGTCACTGATGGTGTTAACCAAATAATCTTAACTTCCAAGGCTGAAAGTCTTTTTAAAAGAAAGGGCTTATTTGGCCATTGCTAGCAAAAAAAGAAGAGTGGTCTTGGGGCATGGAGTGTAAACCACTAGTAGCATGGCTAGGTAGAAAAGACAACATGTTCACTGTTTCCAGAGTTTCGCAAGCATTTTTGTACACCACGTAGGGAGCAGAAAGATGTAAGCTCTTTGGCAAGGATTTACATTAGCTATGGATAAAGGGGATGAGAGAAGGTGAAGCGGGGCTAGTTCTGGGATAGGTATTAGGTCGGCAGGGGGAGGGCCAGCCGGGTGCCTACCTGGAGATTCCCAGCCTGATATCGGAATCCAGACCTCCCAGCCTAACATCGGAATCCTGACGCCAAACTGATAAAGGCCCGCCCTAAAGACCTGGTGCCACTACCCCAACCTAGATGCTCAATTGACACTCCCCATTCTCTACCATACCCCCACATAACCCTATAAAAACTACGCCCTCCCGTCCCAGAGCACGACTTCTCTGGCTCCTCTCCTCTTGGGACCAGTGAACCTCACCCGGGAGCGCCCTCCCAATAAAGGCTTGCTTTTAAAACTTTTCTCAGCATGTCACGCATTTATCTTACGTCTGTGCCGAAACCCGGGAAGATTGTGTCCCTCGGCCTCGCCTCCCGTCCTTGAGGGGCCTCTCCTCCCTCTTCTTCCGGGACCTTTGCTGCCCACCTCCTACTGTCGGATAGGGTAAGTTCCTTTTCGGCCTCCCCACCCTCTCCAGCCTGGCCCGCTGGGACCCTGTTCGTAATCGCAGCCGCATCAGGGTCACCACCCCCGCCCCCATCGTATTTGACTCCTGACCTGGTAAGTTATGAGAGACGTCTCTAACTTTCCACGTCCTTTCTGCCATTGGGTTAAATCAGAATCTCAGGGATGCCTGATCTCTGGTTTCACCTGTCCAGGTGGCTGAGACCATGGGAAGCTTCTAATTCAAAACCAGACCCCAAAACTCCACTTGGGTGTCTCTTAACAAATTTTAGCTGTCTAGGCCTCGGTCAAGATTTAAAACATAAAAGACTAACCTTTTACTCCACCATCGCCTGGCCTAGATATCCATTAGACAATCAATCTAAGTGGCCTGCTGAAGGCACTTTTAACTTCCAAACTCTGACAGATCTAGACACTTACTGTCATAGGACAGGAAAGTGGCTGAAATCCCATATGTGCAAGCCTTTTGGGATCTACGCTCCCTTCTCCTCTGCTCTCAATGCTCCACTGCTCAGGTCCTCTTACTCGGGAGGCTGGCCCTAAGCCTTCCACCTCACCGACCCCTGACACAGAAGGCGAAGCTGCAACCGACTCATCTGCCTCTCTCTCAACAATCCTCCAGAAATCCTTTCTCCCCCTCCACCCGGCCTACCCCGCACCTCCCTACCCTAGTCCCTCAGCTCCTCCTCTGCCACCCGTCTCGCCGGACTCCACCACTCACCCGATACACCCTTCTCTTCCTCCTCCCTCTGCTCCATCCCCATCTCAGCCCATACCCACTCTCGCTCTGCCCTGCCCCGACTCTGATCTCCTCTGCCCTCTTCGAGAGGTCGCCAGGCTGAAGGTGTTGTCGAATCCACATTCCTTTCTCTTTACAGGATCTCTCTCAAATAGAAAAGCGTTAGGGTCTTTTTCTTCTAACCCCACTAATACATCAAAGAATTTCGCTATCTCACTCAGGCCTATGATCTAACCTGGCACAACGTGTTTGTCATCCAGGCCTCTACCCTCACACCTGAAGAGAGAGATTGCATCCTCACCGCTGCCAGGGCCTATGCTGACCAAACTCACCTCACGGATGCCACCATGCCCATTGGACCTCAGGCCATCCCGGGAACTGACCTGGAATGGGAATACCAACTGGGCAAGATGGCCACGGTGACGTGACTTAATGCTACAATGCATTCTCAATGGCATGCAAACTGTCTCCAACAAGGTAGTTAACTTTGATAAACTTTGGGAGGTAAACCAGGGGGCCGACGAAAACCCAGCTCTCTTTCTTAATCACCTCACCAAGGCCCTTACTCAATACACCTGTCTAGATCCAACTTCCCCAGCGGGCAAATGGTACTAGCCACCCACTTTATTACCCAATCAGCCCAGATATCAGAAAAAAAATTAAAGAAGGCTGAGGATGGCCCTCAAACCCCTATACAGGATTTGGTGAAAATGCCTTTAAAGTTTTCAATGCCGAGAGGAGACAGCTGAAACTCGCTGCCAGGCCCATCTCCACCAGCAGGTAGCACTCCAGACCCAGCCTTGGTAGCTGCCTTGAGGCTGACGGGCCCAGGGACCGAGGAGCTGGGGTCAACCCAAAATCAACCCCCTCTGAGGCATGCTTCAAATGTGGCCATGAAGGCCACTGGGCCCGTCAGTGCCCTAACCCACAGGCTCCCATGAAGCCCTGCCTGATCTGCAGGCAGACGGGCCACTGGAAATCTGATGCCCAATGACTGGATCATCGTCGGCACCTCCACGTGGGGGATCATCCAGTCAGGCAACACCATCACTGGAACTTCTCGGGTTAGCGGATAACTGACGAGGCCCAGACTCGGGGACCCCTCTCACTCTCGCCAAGCCCAGGGTAACGCTCCAGGTAGCGGGTAAGTCCATCTCCTTCCTGGTGGACACGGGGCTACCTTCTCTGTTTTGCCTTCTCACTGGGTCCTACATCCCTCACCTATCTCGGTTATGGGGATTGACGGCACAGCCTCATGCCCACCTAAAACCCTTCCTCTCTCATGTTCCCTGGATGGCTTCCCCTTCTCTACTTCTTAGTCATTTCCTCATGCCCAGCTCCCCTTTTAGGTCGAGATCTCCTACACAAGTTAGGTGCTCTTTCTATATAAGGCCACAAATACAGGTCTCTCCACTCCTGCTACCTCTCCTAGCGCCAGATTCTACTCCTCTCCCTACCCTTTCTGACCCTGTCAATCCCTCTGTCTGGGACACATCTACCCTGTTATTGCTACTCATCACGCTCCTATCCATATTTGCCTCAAAGACCCTTCTCGCTATCCAGCTCCCGCAATTTCCTATTTCTGAGACCATCGTAGGGGCCTTAAACCTATCATTTCCAGACTTCTCGGTCAGGGGATCCTCATCCCTACTAGTTCACCCTGTAATTCTCCAATCCTACCTGTCTATAAGCCCTCCAGAGCCTACTGGTTAGTCCAAGACCTCTGCCTTATTAACGAGGTGGTTGTCCCACTCCACCCAGTAGTCCCCAATCCATATACTCTCATTTCCCATATCCCCCCTTCCACGACTCACTTCACAGTATTAGACATAAAAGATGCATTCTTCACCATCCCGCTCCACCCTGACTCGCACTTCCTCTTTGCCTTTACCTGGGAAGACCCAGACACCCGTACCTCTGGACAGTTAACCTGAACAGTCCTCCTTCAGGTTATGGGGATTAGGGATAGCCCACATCTATTTGGCCAGGCTTTAGCCACTGACCTGACTTCCTGTCCCTTGCAACTGAGCACACTCCTTCAATATGTAGATGACCTGCTCCTTTGTAGCCCTTCATTTGAACAGTCCCAACATAATACAGCAATCCTCCTAAACTTCCTAGGGTCTAAAGGATATCAAGTTTCACCTTCTAAGGCTCAACTCTGTACCTCCTCTGTCACCTACCTCAGAGTAGCCTTAACTCCTACTACCAAATCTCTCACAACTGATAGGATCTACCTCCTAAGAGATCTGCAATCTGCCCCCCGCCCCCCACCCCCCGCAAGACACTGAACAGATTCTCTCCTTCTTGGGCCTCATAGGGTTTTTCCAACATTGTGTTCCTAACTTTGCCCTGTTAGCTAAGCCACTACATCAGGCGGCCAAAGAAACCCCTACAGGCCCTCTTATTGCTCCTGCTCTTGTTAAACAGTATGTTTCTAAGCTCCGAGACGTCCTGGCCTCGGCACCCTCTCTCAACCTGATCTGTGTCTCCCTGTAACTTCAGTACCCCAGCTCACCCTGTATAGTCAGGCAGAATTTCGCATCCTCTACACCCCTCCTCCCAGCACCGGCCGTCCTCGCCGAGCTGTATTCCTCCCTCTAATAGTCGGAGTTTCCCTAGCATCCTTCCCTAGTCGCCACTGGCCTGGGAGGGGTGCACTAGCCCATTCTATCACTGCCTCTAGAGACCTGCAGTTGATGCCTCAGCCCAATCCCTAGCTTCACCAACTCCAAATCACCTCCGTAGCTCAGGTAGCCTTACAAAATCGCAGAGCCCTAGACCTTCTGACAGCGGATAAAGGGGTACCTGTCTCTTCCTTAGAGAAGAATGTTGCTACTATATCAATGAATCAGGCTTAGTTGAAACTAATGTAAATACCCTTTCTAAGCTCAGTGAGGACCTCGCCAGTCCCACCGAGAGGACGAGGCACTCCCCTCTTGGTGGAGATCCACTCTCATTACCTTAATTGCACCAATTCTAGGGCCTATCCTTATCCTCTGTATATACTAATAATAGCCCCATGTGTACTCCGATTCATTCAGGACACATCCACGAAGTCTCCCGGATCACGGTCAACCAGCTACTTTTACATCCATATGCTCGCCTCCCCACCGAAGTCCCGGCCTCAGACCCCCAACCTCTTCACCCCTGGTAGCAGGAAGTAGCCAGATTTGACTCGCGCCCTACCAAAGAGTCCCCTACCAAAGAGGTCGGGATGTTAGGTCGGCGGGGAAGGCCAGCTGGATGCCTGCCTGGAGACTTCCCAGCCTGATATCAGAATCCTGATGCCCAACGATAAAGCCACCCTAAATCCGGATGCCCAACTGATAAGGGCCCACCCTAAAGCCCTGGTGCCACTACCCCAACCCAGATGCTCAACTGACACTCCCCATTCTATACCCTACCCCACGTAACCCTATAAAAACTATGCCCTCCCGTCCCAGGCGACTTCTCTGGCCCCTCTCCTCTCAGGACCAGTGAACCTCGCCAGGAGCCCTCTCCCAATAAAGGCTTGCTCTTAAAACTTCTCTCGGTGTGTCACGCATTTACCTTACAATAGGCACAGAGTCCTCAAGGAAGAAGGGTCTGCCCCTGTGGATTAGCTGTGGGCAGCAGATTCAGAAGTTCAAGTGTAAATAAGAAGCATAACCTCCTGGTTCCGTGCTGCTTGACTGTTCTCTTTTTAATTGCAGAAAGAGCCACCTGGAAATCAATCTTAAATTCCAAACGGTACACAGGAATGTGAGCGTCTTCTGTCAGAACTATTAACACAGCTATTAACAGGCTAACTGTTCTGTCTTTGACTCTCTGGCTCTATAATTTTAATTTAGAACACCTCAGAATTTTTTTCTTGTCGTAAATAACTATAATGAAACCTCTGTACACACAGTGGAGGGATGCTAAGGAAACCCTGCCTGGATGTTAAAAGCCAGTTGATCATCCCAGGACGTGATTTTGTGGGTACTTAACACTCTTCAATTAATCAAAACATAAAGTATCTTACTTACTTATGTTTTGATGGGGGGGGCGGGTAGATGGGGTGAAGGGGATCAAATATGTGGTGACAGAAAGAAATCTAATTATGGGAGGTGAACACACAGTGTAAACATATATATGCCTTACTGTTAAAATGTACAGCTGAAACTTACTGGATTTTGTTAACCAATGTCACCATAAAAAAATAAAAAATTAAAAAAAAAACCTCATAAGTATCTTTATCCAGCTAAGTGCTGGGTCCTGAAAGAATATAGGCTCTGAGGTGATAATGTAGGGAGGAGGCAAGAGAATTAAAATGTTAATCAAGCTACATTCAGAGACTGCAATGTGCTGATCAGCCCTGCAGCCAAGCCAGGAGGTCACCTGCAGAACAAAGGAAGATTTCCGCTGGGATTGCTAACAACCCATTCCCCACACCCTGAAGCGAAAACAGGAAAAACAGAGACTTTAAATGGCATCCTACACAAAATAAAATTATTCGTTCCTAAGGCTAAAACCATGGGGGAATTTATGGATGAAGGTTGAAAACTGCCGGCGGACCTTTTACACCACATATTCTTACATTGTCACGTATCCTAATCCTTTCTCACTGAATGTTCATAGAAATGGGGAAAGAATAAACTAAGTCTTTAATCTGTAATTTACAGGAACTAAAGAATGATATATAAACTGTATTCCTCACTCTGGGGCTTTTTTTCCTTATCTCGGCTTTTTGTCTTTACTTTTCCTCTTGTCTTTTTTTTCCTCTTCTCCAATAAACTTTCCTTTGACTCTAACTTTGGCGCGTTTTTAATTCTTTCTCACACTCAGCCAAGAACCCTTTTCTCTCTCAGTGCAGGGCTTGAGTTCCTCTACTCGGGAATTTGCCCTGCCCTGCATCAATGAGGTTACTCAGGTTTGAGTCTACACTCTACAATTTACAAGCCATGTCACCTCTCTGGCCTCTAGTTCTTCATCTGTTAAAATGGAAATAATCAAGAATAATTATTCTTAGAATTATTGTGAAGTTTGAACAAGATAATCTATATGAACACTTAGTATATATAGTGCTTGACGCATTGTAGATGCTGAATGAATACTTAGCTGTTATGCTATCCTGTAAGTATAGCTGGGTAGAGGAAGGACAAAAAATAAAATTGAAATTAGTTCTGTCTCTAAGGAACTAATAATCTATTTCAGAAGAGAAGACATATATTAAACAACAAGAAATAAATCACGAGATAATTATATTAGTTAAGGTTATTTTATTTGCAAGCAACAGAAATTAACTTTGCCTTATTTAAGAAAAAAGGTTGAGTGTTAGAGCAAATTTACTGTAATGATTCAGGGGTCTTCCATAGCCTTAAAAAACAATTCGGCAACTAAGACTTAACACAGACAAAAAACAAGCCAGCTCCAGAAATTCAATAATTACAGCAGGGTATGAATCCTGGGTCACCTGAGTTCAGCCAGCAAGGTGACTTCAACTCCAACACATAGCAATCTCTGGGTCTCTAAGTACCAAGTTTCAAATTTCAAGGAAGAAGAACCTAATTGTCCCAGCTCATCTCACTTTTCTACCACTGGATTGATTCATTATCATGGCCTCCTATCAGACATGGCAAGCCATGGGGTTGCCACCTCTTGTGTATTGGAAGACTCTTCTCAGATGTTAATAAGGAACTCCTGGAATATTTGGTCTCCTGTTATCTCTCTGCCCTCATCCACCTACAAAGAAGCTCCAGAGAGGCTGACCTTGTTCTTCATCAAAAAACGCACACTATGCCTCAAGGGACTCTCTTCTTGATATTCCCTTTGCAAGCATGTTTCTTCTCTTAAAAACCACATGAATCACTCTTTCTTATCTCTTTCAAATGTTTAGTTAAATGTTATCAGAGAAGCCTTCTCTGAGAAGGTTACTTAAAATTATAACACATCCCCATTCCACATACACATATACACTTCAACTCCTTCCTTTTCTGCTCTATTTCTCTCTGAAGCATTTATAAACTTCAGTACCAGTTAGCTACTTCTGCCTAACAAAACACCTCAAAATTTGTGGCTTAAAACAACCACCATTTTACCTAGTTCATGATACAGTGGCTGGCCTGGGCAGTTCTTCTGACCTGGACTGACTCAGCTGATCTCTCCTAGGTTTGCACATGCATCTCTGGTCAGCTGGCAGGTAAGTGATGGCTGAATGATTCCGAATGGCCTCATTTACATTCGTGGTTGGCAGTCTGAGGGATCTCTGTTCTCTACCATGTAGCTTTCTCACCTTCCAGGTATCTTCCTTGGATGTGTTCATATAGTGGTCTCAGAGTTCCAAGAGCAGTAAGGAGAAAGCCCCAGTGAGCTTACACTTTTCAAACCTTTGCTTGTGTTTGTGTCTTATTTTAATGTTCCTATTAGCCAAAGCAAGTCACATGGCCAGGCTAGACTTAAGGAGTTTGAAAAATGGACTCCAGTTCTTGGTAAGAAGTGCTACAAAGGCATATTTCAAAGTAACATGATAAAAGGGTATACAAACAGGGATGAGAAGAATTTGTGGTCATACTTACAAACCTACCACATTTTTTTACTGTATCATGTGCTTTTCTTATTTATTTTGCTTATTATAAAAATGACTCTCCATCCACTTGTGAATCTCTGCCACAGGAATAACGCCAGGTGGTGGAGATTTGTGAGGAGGAATTAGTTTCAATTTCTTTGCCCACACTGAAGAAAGGATGTCTATTCATGCGAGAAGCTTTCTTTCCACTCAACCCATCAATTGCCACATTTGTATGTTACTGCTTCTGTGTAGTCTTTTAACTGTTTTAATAGTGCAATGTCTTAACTGCCCTAGTAATTGCACAGACTAAATCAAAGTCCCACATGAACAATTAAATGAATGCAAATCAACCTAATGGTCTCTCCTAGAGAGATCACTATTATGCAATGAAAATTTGCTCTAACTGACATTATATATGCAAATGAGATTTTAATTTTGATATACTGTCACATGGACATATTTTCAGCTCAATACAAATCTAGTTATAGTCTATCATTAAGGCTGAATGAGTCTATTTTCTGGTGTGCATATGTATGTGCTTAATATCGATATAGACAATGGGGTTTAATTTTCAGAATAGCAGGTGTTCTATTATGCTCACCACCTCCCCTCCCAGATGCCAGCGTTATTAGGATAACTTTATTTTAAGGATGGGGACATAATGTCTTGCCCTCCTACATTTTTTATTCTTTTCTCTTCCTCAACCATTCTCTACCCTCCCACTTTCACTATTGCCACTCCAGACTTAGTTTGTTAAGATAATTATAAGGACACAATGCTGTCATCACTCTTTTTTTTCTGGCACATATGAACTATTTAATTATGATTAAATACCATTTCCAGTACTGTCTATTGCTTCCTCCTGTGCCCCCCACTGTGCCCCTCGCCACTGAGCCCAGGAGGGAGTCTCAAGTAGATGATGGGCAAGATGTGACCTCTCCCCAGTGTCAGCACAGGAACCCATTTCTAAAAATGCTTTGGCACAGGCAGTGTCGGTGGGGGTTAAGTCCTTCTTGGCTGCTGCCTTTCTCGTGGCCACAAGGACATTGCTCAGCTCCTTCTGCTTCCTCTTGGCACAGATGTGTGTCCCCACCTTTTTCTTGATGATCTTCAGGGCCCACTTGTCCTTGGAGACCTTGAGCACCTCCATGGTATACTGCTCATAGGAGGCAAAGCTGTACACCTCTTGGATCATGCACTGCATGAACTTGTTGTGCTTGGTGAGGTGCCTATGGTGATAGCTATGCCTCAGCTTGCCCACATTCTTGGTCACCTTGTGACCTTTGTTGAGGCCCACAGTCATCGGGTAGAGCCATGCTGCCTCTCTTTAATGGCTGCCACTTGACCTCTCAAAGTAGAAGAAAGGAAGGAAAAAGAAAAAAAAGGAAAGAAGGAAAGAGAGGAAAGGAAAGGCGAGAGCTAGAATTAGTTGAACACTTGCTCTGTGCCAGGTATCAAAACCCTATACTAATTCTGTGAGATAGATATTATTGTCCCCATCTTACAGCTAAGGAAACAAAGGCACAAAGAGTTTAAGTATGTACTAAAGGTCATAAAATTACTCAGTGGCATATCTGGCTTTGAACCAGGTCTATATGAACAAAACTTTTCTCAAACCTTAGCAAAGGTGGACTGAAGCAGAACTTTATTAACAACGTCTCCTGGAAAGCATTTATGTTTCAGATAAAAATGTTTGAGTAGCTTTCTGATAAATGTTGTGAAGTTTAGAGCCCTGTCTCAGAAGTTAAATTTATGCTCATAATGCATTAACCACAGAGCCAACCATCTTTCCTGTCTGTATGCTAGAAGCAGACCTTCTTTGTATTACCTATTAACATCAGTATCTAACCATACTCTCACCTTATTAAAAATATTTTCTGCTGGCACTCTCATACATTGCTGGGAGAAGTATAAATATGCACAGCCACTTTTGAAAACTGTTTGGCAGTCTCTCCAAAAGCTATACTTATGCGAACCCTACAATGCAGCAATTCCACTCCTGAGTGTGTACTGAAGATAAATTAGTGCATGTTCCACCAAAAGACTTGTATGAGAAGGGTCATGACTGCATTAATTCTAATAGCCAAACGCTGGAAGCAACTCTAATGTCCAATAAAAGGTAAGTAGACAATTGTGGTATATTCATAAAATGGAATACTACACAGCAACAAAAAGAAATGAACTACCACTACACACAAAAACATAGATGATGCTCACAGACTTATATTTTTGTAGAGCAAAAGAGGCCATATGGTATGATTTCATTTATATGAAGTTCAAGAATAGACAGAACTCATCAATGGTTACCTGGGTGAGATTGGGAAGAGGCATGAGGGAGCTTTCTGGAGTGGTGGAGATGTTCTGTACCCTGAACTGGATTGTGGTTACACAAGTGTAAAAATTCATCCAGCTTAAGATTGATGTATTTAACTGTATGTTATCCTTCAAAAAAATTTCTTTTTAATAATCCTATTCCAGAAGGTTCTTTACCTTTACTTGCTACACGTTTGAATAAAACCTTTGATACATACTGGCAATCAATTTGAGAAATTGCTTTAACATGTGACTGGCTCATATGTTACATGCTTTACATTCACTGAATAAAATTGTGCCCTTTTGCTCTTAATTATCTAGCCAGAGGGCAATATAATTCTTTATTGTTCTGCTTAAACTCCATCTTCATCATTAGTATGTCCATGAATTATGTTACATTTAGCTCTCAGATTAGTAGATTTCTATTCATTCATACACTGTTAACCAGTTAGATAATAATTTGTCTCACATGCCTTTGTTTCTCCCACAGTTCCTACCTCAGTGCAATGCTGATTACGGGACTGAAGTATAGTTGTTGGATTAAACCACAGCATAAGTTTCTTTATATATTTCACCCACATCTTATTTCTCCAAAGAGATAAACAATTTGGGACAAGTTTAGCATGCATAAATTTCTTCTTAAGCATTCCTTACTCCAAGATTCCTTTTTCCTACATCTATCAGATGCCCAGAGAAAGCAAGGTGATGTTAAAAGACAGTTGCAAAGTATTGCCAAGAGGCCTGTGAAAGATAAAAACGATGGCATTCTTTGTTATGGGTAAATCTGAGATATTTGTCTTAAAACATATAATCACAGAAAGTCATTTGGATTATATATGGGCATATATGTATTTATGTACATATACATATGCATATCTATCAGATATGTATATAGCACATATAATTTACACACCATGAATTCACCCATTTAAAGTATACAATTCAGTGGTATATACTATAGTCACAGAGATGTGTAACTATCACCACAATCAATTTTAGAACATTTTCTTCACTCCAAACTGGAACCCCTTAACCATTAGCAGGCACTCCCCATTTCCCCCAATCCTTCAGCCCTAGACAAGCAATTATCTACTTTCTGTCTCTGCAGAATTGCTTATTTTGGATGTTTCATATGGGAGCACACAATGTGTGGCCTCTTGTGTCTGGCTTATTTCGCTTAGCATAATGTTTTCAAGATTCACACAGGTTGTAGCATGTGTCAGTATTTCGTTTATTTTACTTATTTATATTCCATTGTATGGACATATTACATTTTATTTATCAGTTTATCATTTGATAGACATTTTTGGTTGTTTCTACTTTTTAGCTATTATGAATAATGCTCCTATGAACATTTACATACATGTTTTTGTGTGGACATGTGTTTTTATTTTTCTTGGGTGTATGCCTAAAAGAAGAATTTCTGGGTCATATGTTTAACCCTGTGTTTTGCTTTATGTCAACCTATCAGGTTTACAATTTTTGCACATCCTCATCAACATTTGTTATCATCTTTTTTTTTTTAATTGTGCCATTCCATTGGGTGTGAAGTGATATCTCATTATGGTTTTAATTTATCTTTCCCTAACGATAAGTGATGTTGAGCATCTTTGCATGTGCTTATTGGTCATATGTATATCTTCTTTGGAAAAATGTGTATTTAGATCTTTTGACTATGTTTAATTGGACTGTGTTTGGATGATTCTTACACAGAACAAAATAAAATGCAAACTTAAGAGGACTTGTGATTCTCATTTAATTTTCTTTCATAGTGGCAAGACCAATATACAAATAGATTTGGGGATATCAGGCATCAGTATAACATAATAAAGGTCATATAGAAAAAAATCTAGAAGTGTAATTGTGATATATTTTTACCTATCTGGAAAACAAGTTGAATCCAGTCCTGCAAGACTGCACATTTACCTTAAGCATTAGCAGCATTCCATTTATTCAATTTTCTTTTAGCTACAAACCAAAGAACTGTTAAATTGCCAATAAGTGTTCATTTTGTCAAGATTGAGATTAAAGCACCCAGGAGAAGTTAAGGTAATTCCTTTCCACTGGGTGGGCTATTATTAGGCAAACTTCGCTTTGCTTTTTCTATACTTCTAATAAAGGCTTTTTGGATGATCATCCCCAAACAAAAGCCTATCTAAAATCCAGGAGTTATTTGGCTTCATATGACCTTACTATAAAAACACTAAAACCTATGTATCATCCAAAAATGTCTCTAGGATTAATAATAGCTGTAGTAGAGGAATCAACTTAACTTCTTTTCTTTTTTAGTATTAAAAAAACTTGAGAATTGTCTGCACCGTATAGCTCAATAGACTGGCACAGACTCCCGAACCTGAAGGAGCCCTGACCACATCACAACACAAGAGATTTTTATGATAAAGAAATATAATTCAACTAAATAATCTGCAACAAGCCAAATACTGCAACCTGAAGTCCCACGGGGCCTGATAGTATCTCAACACTCCACTGTGAGTATTCTCCAGGTCACTTACAGGTCCTGTGACTCCCTGCAGAAGCACTCCTGGTACTAACAGTGGTAAGCAGAGTTGTAGTTAATTCAGCATCCTCTGCCAGCCTTATGTCTTTCCTTTAACATCTGGGGCATCTAAGTTTCCCTTGATGCAGCATTGACAAAGGAATCAGCAAATGGTCTCTTCTGTCTTGCTCGTAACTCCAATTCTTTAGTGGAACTCACAATTCCTTGCAGTAAAGTGTCTGATTAGAGTTTTTCACTTCCTGAGGCCTCTCTCTTTATGGCATAATTGCTTCTGAAAACTAGAGAAATTGACTCTGAAATAAGGTCAAGGTGGACCTTTCCCTTTTCTTTCTAAGACCTTAGGATCAAAGAGGTTAGAGTCTTAAAGAGTCAGACCTAACTTCAAACCTTAAATCTGCCCTTTACTGGCTATAATGCTTTAGGCAGGTTAATTTGACAGGTTATAGGTTACATACTTCAGAATTCATTTTAAGCAGGAGAGAAATTGTAAATGAATGTTAAAAGCTCACAGAATGAGCTTTGGAAGGGTTTGAGGAATAGTCTCTATGCTGAACTTCTAGTAACACTCCCAGGGTACATGGCAGAGCTGTCCCCTTCCACCACTGAGGCTAGCAAGACAGCTGCCCCACACACTGCCTTTCTATCTTCTGTCTTGACATTTATGGTAGGGAAGTGTTTATCATTGTTCAGTGTAGTTTGAATTACAAAAGACAACTGTATTTAACAACATAAAAATACTAATAGAGAGGCTCTCACATCTCCCATCTTTAATTGCTTGTGAAGATGGACATATGGAATTGACTGGGGGCACAGTGAAAAAATGTTAGATGAGACACGAGGAACCCCAAACTCTGTGTCTAGGTCTGCCCAATTTACTTGCTCTGTGAGCTTGTGCAAGGCACTGGACCTCTCTGATTGTAATAATCTCGTCCAGAAAATGAAGGAATTGGCCCAAACAGTTACTAAGACCAGATCTAATACTAGGCAAGCGATCTGTAATTATTATTATTTTTTTTTAGTATTCAAACAGCACAGAAAAAAGAGAGAAGAAAGCTGGGTTCCTGGATGACTTTTGAAAGCAGTTTCCCTATCTCTCCATCCACCTCCCAGTCAGACTTTTCCGTGAGAGGGAAATAAATTGTCAGTGTTTCAAAAAATTGTTATCTGATCTTTGTTAAAGCAGCCAAACTAACACTGAGTTTGCTACCAGAAGCAGGGCTATATAACAGAATCTGAAATATGTGCTACTTGCCTAGCACTTTGGGCAGCAGGCAAAGAGGAAACAGATAATGCAGGCTGGATAGACGGTGACCCTTATTATGTTATAGTAAACATTTGGTAACCTGTTGTTGGTGCATTCGAAGGAAGGCCATTTGCCTACTGAGCTTGAAGCTCATGAGGAGGTAGTTACAAGTCACTTTGTTGGTATGCCTTGGCTTCTTTTAGCAAAATACTATAGTTAAGAACTAAAAACAGGCAAAGGTTAACCATTTTGCAAACAAAGATGAAAGGGAATACAGTTCTACTAAGAGATGCCTTCAGCATGTAGTCTACAATCTAAATTTACTGAGAATCTGATAATGTAAGGTTTTGTATGTTTGGAAAAACTATACACCCAACACCACAGAGATAAGACTGTGGCTCCAAGCCTTTCTCAAGAGCATCTCATATAGCTGTTCTTTGACAGGCAACAGGAGCCAGACCAGCAGGAAAGTCCAGATTAAGAGTATTGTCATCTCTCCCAAGCTCAGTGCTTCAGGGGCTTTCAAGGTAGCCACCATTATACTAAGGAAGAAGAAAAATAATTGAGGAACAGGACAAAAGTTGAGCACAGATGTTAGTAAATAAAATAAAATGTTCGCAAACTTAAGAACTACTGTCCCTGGTTATTTTCCATGGAATTGATTGAAAGCAAATAAACTAGTAGTTTTCTAATTTTTTGGTGGAATTACAATGCTAAAACTTGTTTAAACCGTAAAACAACCCTTAGTCCCTCAAATCAGTACCAGTAGACATTGGGCTATAAAAAATTGTGCAAACCCCAACAAGGGTATACTTTTCAATACCCATTTCCAATGCAGTCCTGCAGAATGAGAGACAAGGGAGTCACTCCCAGAGTAGAACCAGTGGCATTCCACTGCCAGGGCAGGAACTTTCAAAATTGCTATGCAGCAGAATTTGATAACTGCAATGGACAATGAGTGTTGTGTGTTTCCTATTCTTCCCTTTTACAGAATGAGAGCTGTAAGTGTGCTTATCCTATCCCTCCTCACCATTTGTCTTCAAGTTTATAGATTGCCAGACTATGAGAATTCACCTCCAAACCTAATAGTCAGAACTATACATCACCCAGAGATGCTGGGTTTTGAGTTAGATGAAGTAACTCTAGGGCTCTTTGGGTTGTTTCCTTGGTAAAAGTGATATTCATGGATACTTAAATGGCCAGAGAATGGACTATAGCCTGGACTGTTAAATGTCCCCCATATTCACTTTCTCATTTTTTTAGTACTAGAAATCTCCACTTTTTAAACTGAGTAGCCACCCAGCTAAAGTCTACATTTTCCAGAACCCTTTGCAGCTAGGTGTGGCTACCATGTTCTGGCATGCAACTCTTGGGTCATATCCTTAAATGGAAGTTTCCTGGCCTGTACTTCATTTTCCCTTTTTTCTCCATGGGTTAAAAAAGATGTCATGACGATGAGCCTCCTATGACTCTGAGTATGAGGAGGATCTAAGGGGTTATCAGAGCAACAAGAAAAAAGGAATATTAGTCTCTTGATAATGTTGTTGGCCATCCTTATGTTCTATTAGCTTGGACTTTCATATAGAAGAGAAATAAACATTCTTTCTTGCTAAAGCCATTGTTGTTTAGTCCTTGCTAAAACAGCTGAACCAATAATATACACAGGCCACTTCCAAAATTAATTCCAGTTGTAACAATTTAAGTAATCAAGTTATTGAGACATCGATAAGACCAATATAGTTTTTCTATGGAAAGGCATGGTCCCTATGCAATCTCATGTTTCTTCTCAAAATATGTTTTAATTGTTTGGTAAATATAATTATGGTAAAAATCACTATTTCATATGTGCTGAAGGTTTTCAGATAGTATGTAAAGTTTGGGAAGTTTGTGCTGACCTATTTTCCAGATTCTTTCCTTAGCCATGTCCAGTCTACTGATAAGTCCATCAAAGGAATTTTTCATTGCTGTTAGTGTTTTTGATTTCTAGCTTTTATTTTTATTTTGTTATTATTTATTAAACTTTCCACCTGTCTACTTAAATTACTCATCTGATCTTGCATGTTGTCTGTTTTATCCATTACAGCTCTTAACATATTCATCATACTTATTTTAAATCCACTGTCTGATAGTTCAAAACTCTGTGTCTGAATCACGTGAGGTTCTGATGTTTGTTTTGTCCCTTCAGACTGTGATTTTTATTGCCTTTTAACACAGCTTGATGTTTTTTGTTGTTGAAAACCAGACATAATACATCAGATAATAGGAATTGTGGAAAATAGATCTTTAGTGTGAAGTTTTATGTTAATCTGGCTAGGAGCTGGGCTCCGATTAATGTTTGCTGTACCTATAGGTGCCAGAGGCTTCAAGTGCCTCTAGTGTCCTTGTTTTTGCCTTTCCTATTGCCTGTGGGATTTCTTAAGTAGTCCTACTCAGAGTCTGCATCTTGCTGCTCTTTCATCCCAAACCTATTATTTTATTGGAGCCCTGTTGGTGTGCAAACAAGGTGTTGGGGAGGGGAAGCATTCTGTGATCTTATGATGAAGTATTATGATGGGCTTGTGTCTCCGGGCTGTGACCTTTATAAGCATTTTTTAGCTTTATTTCTATTTCTCTCAGGTGAGAAAGAAAGGATAAAGGGGAATGGAGTATGAGAAATACCCTTCCTCGAAGTGGGATAAGACTCTGGTAAAGTTGTCTCTCCCTGGAGAGTAGACTTTGTCATAGGGAATAGTCTGGGCACATCTCATAATGGTTACTCTTCCTCTCTCACTGTTCAGAGTTACCAGGAGATCTTTTTCAGTTCTTCACCATGAGAACCCCGTGGCAGTTCTTGGAGGTAAATCTCAGGAAAATATGGGCTCCCCACAAAACTCTCCCAGGAATTTCTCCTTCTCATCCTAGCTCCATTCAGCTTTCAGTAATTCCTCACAATTACCATTTCAGTATTCCTACCAGTTTATGGCTCAACCCACTTCTGCTAAGGTAAACAGGTCTTGACTGTGACTCTGGATTTGCCTATTTCTCCAGACTTTGGGGTGGTAGTTGGCCCTGTAACCTCAGTTTTCTGATGGGTCTGAGAAAAATTCACTAATCTTCCAATTTAGCCTTTTCTTGTCATAAGGATAAAAATGAAAACTTCTAAACTCTTTACATGTTGAAGTTGAAACCAGAAGTCCTACAGTACAGCATCTCAACTTTTAATATTATGTTTGGGTGCCATATAGAATTTGATGATAATTGCAAATAAGTATTTTATTTTAACATAGATTTGGCCAAAATGGTTTTTTATTCCAATAGTGGGAATTTGGGATCTTCTGGCAAGCCGTTCATATAAACATCTGGGTCTGTCATCTTAAAATCATGCTACATAGATGGGAACCCTCTGGGCTAGCTCTACTAGGGCTGACTCTACTAAAACTACCCAATAGGTTCTTAGCATACTTATGAAGTTATCAAATGAATTTGAATTTTATCTTAGGCTAAATGAATGAATTTCTACTGATATCAGGGTGGACTCATAGTCTCTTGGAAACTTGAGTACATTGGGTTGGGAAAGGGGCAGGAAACAAAATGGGCATCCAAAGTTTAGGGCCATAAAAATCAGTGGAGTCAAGGAAGGTATACACTGGAAACATCAATATACCAAGAAATTGACTAGCCAGGACTTCCATGAAGTGTGTAATGGTGGCCACAGTGTAATGTCATGGTTACCGGAGTGATCTTAGATCCCACGATGTGAACTAAGGTTGTGGACTCAGCGATGTGACCCTGAGTTGAGGAAAATCTTGACTCCCAAATGATCCAAGATGTTCTAGTTTCCTTGGAATAATCAGCCTGTGTTATTTACCTCAATCCACTGTTAACTTGTATGAGTTCACTGTCCTGGACTTATTCAATATTCCCTTTGCAGCCATATGCTGTTAGCACTGTTAGTTTCTCTTTCCAAGTCTAGCAAATGATCCAAATCTATTCCCACCCACCTGCTCCCTTTTGTACTCTGAGAGTGGGCTATTTCCACTAAAGAGAACCTGTCAGTGCTAATTAGTGAGGAAAGCCTATGTGGCAATGTGCAGGTTTAAAAGACAAGAAAACTCCCCCACGGACGTGCTATGGAACACTTTGGATACACTGACAAGTTAATAAAAAGCTTGATTCAGTGACATTTTTAACACACCGCCATGGAAAGTACCACTGGAAATAAAATCTTTCAAGGAAAAATATGTTTCATTGAACTGCGTGAAAAGCTGTGATTGCTCTTAAATATCCTCTGTTTCATGGTTTCTGAAATGATGCATCAAAGAATAAGTGGCAGGGGAGTTGAGTTCCCCCTTAGGTCCCACAACCTGACAACAGCTTTTTTTGTGGCATTTGCTAGCGTCATTATTAGAGAAACTCATCCAGAGGAAGCGGACTGAGTGTTCTGCTTTTACTCTTTCCAAACTTGTATTCACACAGAGCTAACTTGGAGAGAGGGAAAGAGAGGAGAGGAGAGAATGAACCACACTGACACAGATGGATATGTGTACACTCTGGGTGGGGACAGAGTCAAGAGAACATTTGGTATTCACAACTTCGAGAACACCAGGCTTGTTATTGTTTATTTCAGATGTGTGAAGGATCACTAGATTTACAAAAAGTTCTCTTTTCTCTCTTTCTTCACTCTCATAGAAGTAGTAGAAAGTCATCACTGCCTGCCTGAGTTTCATCAGGGTTCTAACAAGTTGCTTAATATACCAGGCATATGATAGTCAAGCAATTCAATGATGAGTCTGTACATTATTACATGACTGGTGAGATGAATGGAAAGTTATTATTTATGAAGTGGCATAAGAGCTCAATGTGCATAGTAGCTAGTAGGGTTAGCAATTCAACCTGAAGAAAAACACTGTCCAAACTTCTAAGTGACTTATGTCCATTCATATTTGTGACTACACATCTACTGACATTCTGAATCATCCCATCTAATTAATCTAAGGGAAGCCACTTAGATTAAAATACTTTATTTTCATGAAGAAAAAAAGTATAGTCAGACTTACCATAGCCATGAATTTCAATGAGTAACTCAATAAAATCAACAATGTGGTAGATTGATAGCAAAAATGGTTCCAATTCTGCCCTTTCTGTATCTATGCCCCTTTCATTGTGATATTTCAGCTCCTCCTACCAACAGGTGAAGTCTCTTCCCCTACCTTTTGAATGTGGGCCAACTTTGTGACTTGCTTTGGTCAACATAATGTGGAAGAAGTGAAATTGTTCCAATTCTGAGCCTAGGTGGCAAGAAATCTTGCACATTTCTGCTATTTATCTTGGACTTTTTCCTTTGTATGAGAATGAGTCCAGGCTAGATTGATGGAAGATGAAAGGCCATGGGGAACAGGACCTAGTCATCCCAACTGATACTATCCTAGACCTGCTAGCCACCAGCTGACTTGCCAGCTGAACAGAGATGTGTGAATGAGCTAAGATGAAATAAATTGACCCCAGCCCCAATCAGCAAAATGCAGATCACTCAGCCAATCAATAGACTTCTGTAAAAGTATAGATGGTTATTATTTTAAGGTATTGCATTTAGTAATAGCGAATTGACATAGTCAGTGAATATTAACTTTCTCTTGGGCCTGCTGTCTGATTTTCTTTGGAGTCATCCTGATTTCATTTAAGTTTTAAACATGTGTCATCTCTCATTGCTTAAATTGTTTCACCCCAGAAATTTTAGCTTCCGATATCCCTTAGCCTCCTCTCATTTCTCACCATACCTGCTTTTCAAGTTTATTGAAATTTTGTATTTGGTTTCTCCATTTTCTTGCTGTGTGTCAGCTCTCTCTTGATTTCATTTCTGTGGCACACACTACGTTGGCTTACTCAGCTTCAATATTAAACCCCTCTTCCTGAGCCTCCTTGTACAATAGAGGCTAGAAAATGAAGATTTTGAATTTTCTGTCTCTTTTGCAACAAGGAGTGCAATGGGATGCAGTTCTGTCCAAAGAAAATAGGGCAAGTCCCAATGGAAAGTCCCTTTCCAAACAGAACCTCAATAAGAGAAAGTCCTTGATTCCTTGCTTTTCCTTTCTGCCTGGAGCTCAGATGTTATGATGCACTTGTTCGGCAGCTAAACTGCAACCACAAAGATCAAAGCCATGTTACAAGGATGAATAAGAATGACACATTGATGTTAAAATGATGATATTGTGGAGTTACAATATGACCTGACATCCCTTCTTTAGGATTTTTATTATATGAGAAGAATGGTCTCTTATTTAAGCTGTTATATATGGTAGTGTTTTTTTGTTGTGCATGGCTGCATTGTATGGCTGTACTGATACAACTTCCTTCCCTATTTTGTCCTTATGTAATTAATATATTTCACCTTCTATCACACTACCCTGTGACATTCAAAGTAGAATCCTTCCAACTGCCCATCTTTTCCTAGACCTGAATCATGAAGCCTATCTAGAGAGATCATGCAAGCATATATTCTTACCACTATAAACTTATAATCCTTAGCTTTAGTTGGTAAAACATCCTGACCTTTACTCAATCCTGGAATAAGCCTTCCCCCTCTTTACCTAATAGTAGCAATTAATGTTTATCATTCTTCTCACTCTTTGCAATGTGACTTTGTAAAGTTCCCTGACCAATATCCTTTTGTTATGCATAGAGGCCATAATATGGGAACTCCCCATTTCACTTCTCTTTATCCTATTTCTTCTTTTTGGGGAACTTATCTTTATTCCAACTCTTATTTCTATCTTCTCGGTTCTGTGGAGAAGTACCCCTGCTTTTCACCAAGGTGATTTCCTCTTCCTTTGCCCTAGTGATCATCTCCTTCCACTTGCTCAGGGATCACTCTGCATAAGTCATTCTCCTTTCTTCTGTGTTTTTAACTACTCCCTTTTTGCTGGTCTGTTTCCTCAGTATGTAAAGGTATTCACATCTCTACCATCTTCAGATAGAAATCTTCTAATTGCATAATTCAATGTACTATTTTCAATCCTTATTTTCTTTCTCTGCCATTCTATACCACTGATCACTCTCTCCTTGAAACTCTGTGTATTGGTCATCTCTTGCAGCATAACAAATCGCCCCAAAACTTGGTGACTTAAAACAACAATCATTATTTTAACATAGGTCTGTGGGTCAAGTTGGGGTTGGTTGAATTAGGTTGGGCTCAGTTGGGAATAGTTAATCCCTTTCCTGTGACCAGTGAGCTATCCAGACTAATCCTTCTCATGGCAGAGATGCAAGAGTATAGGCTCAATTGTACAAGCTGCTTTTCAAATGCCTGTGTCACATCTGCTAACATTTCATTGACTAAAGTATATCATGTGATCAAGCCTCGAGTCAGAGTAAGAAGGCTCTGAAAATATACATAGTAATAGGAGTAAATACAGAGAGCAGTGAAAAATGAAAGGCATAAATGCAATTTACCTACTCTTCAGTGTTTGTATATGTTTGTGATTTAACTTCTATGATTGTTCTTTCTCTGTCTTTTGGGTGCTATTCTACTGCTTGTGCCTTGGATATGAGTGTTTCCTAGTATTTTAAGCTTTGTGCTCTTTTTTTCCCCCTCATGCAATACCCTCCCTGTCCCACCCCACAGGTGATCTAATGACCCTCTCTATATTAAGGACTCCCAATTTTATATTTCCACAAGTACTCATTCTGTAGTCAAATGGAAACATTTATAATTTTTCTCACACGTTTTGCATTTCATGCCTCCATAAGTATACTGTTACTTCTTCCTGGCGGTTTCATCTTCCTTAGCTTGGTTAATTTCTACTCTTCTTTTGAAAATTAGCTCAGCTAACGCATCATTTTGCCTTCTTACCCTATCCCTCAAGGTCCAGGCTAGTGTTAGAACATAGCAGTTCATCAACAAACATTTTATTGAAATAGCTACTTAAAATAAAAATAATATGTATTTAATTTTTATTTAAAAAGTTATAGTCTACTGGGCAAAGACATAGCACCAAAATTTGTTTAGACTACTTTAGATGAAAGGTGACACAGAAACAGACTATGTACTGCTTTTCCTCCTACTCCTCTTTAATGGAGATTCACAGTGTGATATGTGATAGCTAGGAGCGAATGATTCATTTTATTTAGACCTCAAATATACCCTTCAAATGATAGGCCTTAAATATATTTTTTTCCTTACTGGATGACATACTGTATTCTGGAGTTGACCTTTTGTATCTTCACTTTCATTTTATATGTAAATGGGTGAATGCTTTTCTTTGGGGAAGACACACTAAGTTCAATCATGCCTTTGTTATCTGACATGGGCATATATTTTGCAATGCTCCAATAAATAGAATAGAAGAATAAATAAGTATAATTCTATCAAAACATTTTCTTGTACGTTTCCCTTTTTCAAGTTGAGTTTTATTATTTAACTTTATGATAAACAATTCACTGGGAAATTTACACATTACTAGTCCCTGGGTAACATAGCGTAGTATGAATGCCATAAACCTGACAACTGTTGGAGGACATAGACTGTGTTGAGTTAGAAGTAGACAAGGAACTACAGATAAGTATTTCAATAGAACCACTGCTTTGTTGATGAAAGACTACCTATCAGTGTAGACTATACAGGGTAATTCAAAAGGAACAAAATTATTGAAATTGAACCAGAAAACACTCTGGGTTCCATAACACCACTCTGCCTCACCACACACCCCTTTTACTTCTCGTTCATTCATTAAAAACCAACCAACCAACCAACCAACCAACAAACAAAAAACTCCCAAAGCATTATTGAACCAGACATTGATCTCTGCCCTAGAAATACAATGGGGGGAAGGATAGACCAGTTCCCTGCCCTCATGGGATTTACATTTGAGTGTGAGATACAAGACAAGCTGGTTGGCAGTTACAATAAACCCTAGAAGGAGTAAGATTAAAAACAGAGAAGAATGCAGCAGAAAAACATCTTTCTATAGTCTGTGAGCAAGCAAAAAAGAATAAATGTCAAAGATTCAGTAGAGGGATTACCACTTCTGTTATAAGAGAAGCAAAGAATGGCAGGCCTTGGAAGTGTCTTCTCAGGTGGCAAGAAGTCAAAGGAGGCCTCATATGATGGATTCAGTTTCTTGGTCAAGTGGGAAACAATAAGCTTATAGTGGTAGGAATGTTCTGGAATCAGAGGGTTGGAGAGTGGCAGAATGTTTGTACTGGTCATGGTGGAGAACCAGAGTTGAGCAGTCCAGAGAATTATCAGAGGATTCACCTACTGCTTCAAAAATCCAGAGTTATAGAGGCCCCAGTTTGTCCATTAAGAGACTTTTACTTCCAGCCTAGATTTCGTCAGAGAAAGGGCAGATGAGTTGGCCCAATTTAAGTGTTTAGCTGTATTAAGCTTTTAGACAACAAAGAATCAAAGAAAATCATAGCTTTCTTTCCTTTGTAATGATTCCTAAAATAAATAGCCAAAAACCAAATTCCAAAATGACTCCAGGAGAGATATCTCTCGTGAAAAGCCCCCAGGGAGGGCCTCCTTCACATCTGAACAAATTCCTGCCATAATGACTAGGGCGCTTGCCACAGTGACTGGCAATCTCCAGGCTCTGAATCCCCCATTACAGGAAACATTAACAAAGGGTGCAACAGAGATAAGACTCCATAGGTGAAAACCCTTTATAAATAGCTTTTATTGTTCTCCACTTTCTTATCTGTGTCTGGGAAGAGACAGTTGAGCCTTGAACATTTCAATCAGTGCTGATCCTTAGTTTTTATACCTTGGAATAAAAGAATAGAAATATGTTTACTCATGTTTCTTCAGCACATTGTTTAACTCTGTATCATCCATGTCTTTACCTAAGGAGGATGGAATATAATGATGACTGCACAATGAGAAATCTATCCGCAATCCCTTAGTGTTGACTGATATCAATCTATACGTTTATATTTGATTATGCATATGTAAACCAGGATTGCATCATGTCCTGAATAAACCTATATGCTTAGTGCTAGCACTTAGCAAATGCTTTCTTATGTGGAAACCATGACACAGGCTTATTCTGTTCATATTCATTGTCATTTTCTCCCTGTCAATAAGTTGTCTTGTTTTAAAATTAACCACTTTAAAGGTTCTCATCAGGCCTATGAATAAATACTTATAATGCACTTTCATTATGAAAAGGGTCATTAGCATATAAACTTGAACAATGAATGATTTCCTCTGACAAGCCTGCAGATTTCTGATGAGCAAAATGGCTAAACTTAATGAAGCATTTTATACTTATAAATACTTACTCCAGTTCCTCAAAATCATCAAGAAATGTCTTCCATGAGGCATGGTTTAGAAGAATCACAAATTAAGAGCTGAGTGAGACTTAATGGGTCTCCTTACACCTGTTCTTTCCCTGAATCAGTACAGAACTGATTCATACATTTAGTATTTAAATAGTTTATTGTTCCCTTCAGTGCAATAAGGCACTATAAAGGACAGCAGGGTCAGATTATAGACCCCGAATCAAAAGGTCAGCATTTCTTTCCATTAAAATACAAACACTAAATTAGAAATAGATTTTTTTTCTCTGTGATAGAAGGAAATACAGGCATACCTTGGAGATATTGTGGGCTCAGTTCCAGACCTTTTTGCTGGTGGAGGGTGTTGCCTTCAATCTGTAAAAAAAAACATATCATCTGTGAAGTGCAGGAAAGCAAAGATCAATAAAACGAGGTATGAAAATTCTGAGAGTTTTGAGAGTTGTTTCAAGTTTGTAATTTCTAGTTGAAATGGAGCAGGGATTGCCCATAACAGAAGTAGAGTTTTTGGTTAAAAATATACTTCAAAAAACTACAAACTTTGCTAGAAATGGCAGGTACAGGAGGGACCAAAACACATAAAATAAATGAATCTTTCCGACCTTAGCCAATAGCGATTGTATGAACAAGCCGACCATACCAGAGACATAAGTATAATTTCACCATTAGCTACATGAAGAAGTAAAGGAAAAAGAGGAAGGGTATAAGATAGGTGTCTCACATAAAATCTATGAGTCTGGAGGAAAGAGATCAGCTTATATGGAAAAGTCTTTTTCTTCTCTGGTGCCTGCTTACTTCCCCCCAGATAATGTGGTAATCCTGGTACAGTACAATAGGCTTTGTACTCATCTATCCCTTTTCACTCACATCCCCCAGATCACCCTATATACCAAAAACTTGGGAAAAATACCTCAAGTCAAAACCATAGAATCTGATAGAAGCACTATCCCCTAGCTGTGACACTAACACAAAGTGTCTTGTGCTCTTAGTAATCCACCCATCCCCCGGCTTCAATGCCCACAGTGGGATGCAAAGGAAGCACCAAGTAGCAGAGGATCCTCCTTGTTCCTTAGATCTTGGCTTCAAAAAATATATATTTTTTCAATCATCCTACTTTCTGACCCTTACTCTCTTCCTTCCTATCTCACTTCTTCTAAAACTCTCACCACAGTAATTCTCTGCTCCCATTCAGACCTTGAATACAATAACCACTTTTTTGCTACTCATCACTTCTTACCCAATTTAGGATCCATGATCTATTGGCATGGCCTCTCCCCTGAAAATGCTTTTAAAGCCCATAATCCTCTCTTCTTCAGTTAAAATCACCTGGGAAAATCCCAATCCTAGTTAATTCTACTCTCTTGCACATGCTTCCAAGAGCTGAACAAGGCTAAAGCCCATGACCTCAATTTGAAATTATCACCACAAAGCCCAATTGGGCAGCCTGAAGTCTTATTATATTTTCCTAATTCCCTTCTTTACTTTCTGAGAAAACACATCGATCCCTCTCAACTAACTTCCAATTTCTAATCTAACTTCTAATCTAACTTTCCAGTTCTCATCTAACTTCTTTACATTATTCAATGATTGCTTAAATATTTCTTCAGAGGAGCCTTCCCTTATCACCTCATCTAAAATAACCTCCCCTCAGTCACACTTTATTGCCCCACTTTGCTTAAGTCATCTTTATAACACAATTACTTGACATCACATACACATATATACATATATATGCATACACACATACAAATATATAGTATTTGCATATTGGCTGACTTTCTTCACCAGATCATAAATCCATAGAGACAGGAAATTTATCCTGTTCACTCTCATCTAACACAATATTGACATTTTGTGCAAAATAATTTTTGCTGCAGGGGACTGTCCTGTGCATTATAGGACGTTTAGCAGCATCTGTGGCCTGTACTGCTTATATACACCCACCTAGTTATGACAGTCAAAAATGTCTCCAGACATTGCAAATGTCTCCAGGGGCCAGGCAGGGTCAAAATTGCTCCTAATTGAGAACTGCTGCTCTAATAGAATGCCTGGCACATAGTGTGTGTTAAGTAAACATTTATTAAATAAATGAGTGAAGAATGACCAAACCATAAACCACAAAAACACCAAGAAGTAATATAATTTATTGTTCTAACTTCCAGCAGAACTGTATTTAAACCTTACCAGAAAAAGTGTATTTACTTTGTTTTTATGACATCTAAAAGGGAGAATAAAAGTTTCTTAACCCTGAAGACATGGGGAAGCATATACATAATCATGGGGAAGCTCTTGAAAAACTACCGATGCCAGGTTCCTCTCCAGAAACAATTAAATCAATCTCAAGGGGTAGGATCTAGCATAGATTTTTTTTTTATTGCAGTAATATTGGTTAATAATATAAGTTTCAGGTATACAACATTCAATATCTGTACACTTGCATTCAAACCGAAACCGCAGTGAGATAGCATAGATATTAAAACAACAACAACAACAAAACAACAAAAGAACTGCGCCTGTGACTCTGATTTGCAGCTAGCATTCAAACCCTGTTTTTTTAATCCTCCAAAAATTACTGCACAGCCTAGCAATCCTCACAGATAGGACGTTTCTCCTCACACATATACATTAGGAACAAGTGCCTTTAAAATGGAAAAAAAGTATATCTCAGCATAGTAACTTCCTGCTCCATTTATTCTCTATTCCCTGCCCCATTGTTTGATCCGTGTTCATCCCAAGTAAGTCAATTTAAAAATTAATATTTGCTCTTGATCATCAGTTCTGGTAATTAGTAAAATTATATTACCTTGCCATTTTCTTTTGTAATAATTGTTTGAGTTACAGAAGAAAATTCATTCTGTCACACTGGGACCAGATGTTACTAAGGCCTTGAAATAGTACTGTGTGAAAGTCTTGAATTATAGTGACATACATACTAGAAACAGAAAGATTACACAAGCAGATGTCTGAAACAGAACCTATAGGGAAGCAGGGTTAGCACTACAAATTGGAGATTTCCAACAGTATTTACATATCATATGATGGTCTACTAGTTAGGACATTAATAACTGTGATTTGAAGTCTTATTCAAACACAGTAGTCCCCACCCTTATCCACAGGGAATGTATTCCAAGACTCCCAGTGGGTGCCTGAAACCACAGATAATACTAAACCCTATATATAGTATATTTTTTCTCTACATACATACCTATGATAAAGTTTAATTTATAAATTAAGCACAGGCAGAGATTAACAACAACAATAATAAAGTTGAACAAATTATAACAATCTATCGTAATAAAAGTTATGCGAATGTGCTCTCTCTCTCTCTCTCTCATAATTGAGACAGCTACTGACTAATGGGCAGGTAGCTGGACACAGGGCCGATTCATGTCACAGGGATGGAGTGGGTCGACACAAGATTTGAGTACGCTACTCAGAATGGCACATGATTTAAAACTTACAAATTTTTTATTTCTGAAATTTTCCATTTAGTATTTTTAGATCATGGTTGGCCATAAGTAACTGAAACTGTGGAAAGCAAAGCCACAGATAAGGAGGGGTTACCATATACAAAATTTTTTATTCCCAAAGTGGTACCTTGTTACTTAAACAATGAACTCTGGTTCTCAAACATGAATAGTTCTGAAGTGAAATAAATATTTTCTAATTCTGGAAAAGGTTTCTTGTGGGAGTTATGTGTTCATGATTTGAAATTGAAAGACTGTCAGCTATAAAACAAATAGGCATAATATCTATCACCATATTGCAATCATTGTTCATAAAAATAATGCTGATTAAATTCCCATGCAAGATAATCTAGTTCCTATAAAGTTTTGTTTGTACTTCAAAAGAATATGTACTCTGCAGTTGTGTTCAGAGTTCTACACATGTCAATGGACTTTGAGTAAAGCAGGTTGCCCTCCATAATGTGGATGGGGGCATAATCTGATCAGTTGAAAGCCTGATTAGAACACAAGGCTGACCTCTCTCAAGCAAAAGGAATTCTGCGGATGGTCTGCTGACTTCATCAGCAACATGGGCTCCTCCTGGTTCTACAGCAGACTACCTTTGGACTTGACTTGCACCTCTTTCTTGAGTCTTCAACCTCCTGATCTTTCTCATCAGATTTTGGATTCACTGAGCCTCCACAAATGTGTGAGCCAATTCCTTAAGATAAATCTCTCTCTCTCTCTCTCTCTCTCTCTCTCTCTCGATAGATAGATAGATATAGATATAGATATAGATACAGATATAGATATAGATAATTTCTCATTGGTTCTGTTTCTTTGAAGAACCCTGACTAATATAGAATATTAGGAAGTATACCCTGAGGAAGTAGATCATCAAACGTAACACTGGACTCAATTGTTTCTATACTCAAGGAGCACATGAAAAATCTTCTTGCTGAGAAGCAATTGGGCATGAGTAGTTAATGGCATGAAATGACATGATTATTCATATCACCAGAGGATGCAATGCAGGTGGAGGGCAAGACATTGGAGATCAACTGACTGTAGCACTTAATCTCAAAAGCAACAGAAGATTGTACAGTCACCTGGCATCTTATAACAAAGTATGAAAAATATACATATTATATATATTTTTTTCCATACTATCTATCTATATGTATGTATATATATGTGTATGTATATATATATGTATATATGTGTATGTGTGTGTGTGTGTATATATATATATATAGCTCTGAATATAAAATTAAGAATATGCATTAAAAAATTAGAAGGCCTTCATGATAGGTTTGAAGGAACTCCTTATCTCTCCAAATTATACAACATGACACTGATCCATCACGTTGGTGACATTACATTGCCAATCACAGGGCCCATATAAATGTAATAGGCATGTAGTTTAAAACATGCTCACTGACAATTAGAGGTGGCCCATCAGCTACTGTATTATTCTAATGTAAGAACAAGTTGGTCATATAACTACCTGAAGCCACAAACATTAGTCATGATCAGTCTCCTTTATATAAGACGGTGAAGTTCAAAGCAGGACAGGATCAAGTAACATAAAAAAGCTGTAATATTCCTGCTTCTATAGCTGGTCAAGAGGATGAATGTTGAGGAGCAAAAGAAGTATACTGTACCATGTTTCTGAACATGGTATATATCATTGTAAATCAATCCTTAATGAATTATTATATTTTAGTGTTCCATCTGCTTCCTATAGTAACTGTGACTAATAAAGTTCTTTCATCACTTATGGAAGATCTTCAGCTATTATTTCATCAAATATTGCTTAGGTCTATTTTCTCTGATCTCCTTTTGGAACTCCAATTATATATGTAAGACATTCTCACAGTATTCCTTGTGTTTCTATGCTTTCTCATATGTTTTTATTCATTTATTTCCCATCATTGATATTTTCTTATAGACTAATTTTAAAATTTTACTTATTAAATCTTCAGCCTTATTTAAACTACCTCAGAACCCATTCTTTAAGTTTTTAATTTTGGTTATGGTATTTCCCACTTCTAGAAATTCCATTTGGATATTTTTTATAGCTTACAGTTTTCAGTCTTGTCTCCTTGAACACATTAAGCACAGTTATTTTTAAGTCTATTTCTCATATAGTCCATCATCTAGACCCCTGGTTGGGCTGTTCCCATTGTCTGTGGATTATGATAATGTTGTTTTGTCTTTTTATGTGCCTAGTTATATTTTATTGTGCACCTGATGATGTATGTGAACAATTATATATCTAATTTGAGGCCTAGGATGATGTTTTCTTCCTCCAGAAAGAATTTACATTTGTTTCTGGAAGGTGGTTAGAGGCATTAGCAATGCCAGATCACCTTAATTCAATTTCAAGGATTGAAATGGTTTAAAACTGTGCTTCAGTCCTGGAAAATTCAAGCTTTGTTATTTTACACCTTTACCGTGGAGGGCGTGATCCTTGGAGTCTCAACATGAAGTATGATTCTTACTGGAGACCTCCCTTGGCAAGCCATGGAAACTGAATATTTCAACCAATGGCCCATGAGCGAAAGGCTTTGAATTTTCTCACAACCAGGTAAAAAGTTGTCCCAAACGCTCAGCTCATTCTTCTAGGTTTCATTCCTCTCCTAGGTCTTAGGTCCACAATTTCTACCCACATTGTTAAAGCTCCATTCCTTTGAACAAAAGCTTATTATATTTGTACTGCCTTCCTAGTTATCAGTGAAAGGGTTGGTCCTAATTACTTAGACTACCATTACAGAAGCCTTTAAATATAATTTGAATGATTAGTAAAATGGGTCTAAATGTTTTATCAGTTACTTCTATGAAGAACACTTCTCAACAATAGATTCTATTAAGATTTTGAGGACAAATAATTATTTAAAACTTTTAAACGGGATTTTTTAAGCATAAATCCGAATATAAAATGTTATGTTCATGAAAGCAAGATCGAGGGCCTCATTAAACCATTTGGAAGATTTTATTTGTAAGTTTTTACAAATTCAATTTTTAACATCTTTTCTACTTTGTTTTTTTCTTATAATTATATAATGTAAAGAAAATATTTTAAACAAAGGTGAAACCAAAGCTCTTTTAGTTTACCCCAATATACCATGTAATTATCATTTTTATATTTGGACCATGACATCAAAAAAGTTGGAAAGGACTGTCCTACAAATATTTCACTTCCTTTTCTCCTTTCTAGCAGAACTAGCTTTTCACTATAAAATATGAAAATGCCAAACCTATGTTTTCCTATACATTTTGCCAAGGAAGAAATCACCATGGCCAATGGAACCCTAGAAGATTCCTGGCCATTTGAGGGAAAGATTTGCCTTCCTAAGAAAAACCGATCAACTCAAGTCAAGGCCACATGTGCGCATGAGAATAAATATTGCCAGGGACTGTAGGCAGCTTCTAGAAGCTGAAAAGGCAAGGAAATGGACTCTACCCTCCAGCCTCCAGAAGGAACACAGTCCTGCAGACCCATTTTAGACTTCTGATTTCTAGCACTGGAAATAGTAAGTTTCTGCTGCTTTAAGCACTAATTTTATAGTAATTTGTCACAGCAGCAATATGAAACTAATTCAGTGGTTAAGAACTTGAGTGATGCTCTCAGACTACCTGAGTTTAAATCCTTCTTCTACTTACATATGCAACCTTAAGCAAATTAACTTACAATAACAGAACCGAATATGCTGGGTAGTTGGGGGTTTAAATAAGAAATCCTTGGAATCATCTGGAACTTAGTAATATTTAAATAAGTGTAACCATTGTTTGGCTAGAACTTATAATTTAATTTAGAGTATTTTTAACTTCTCTCTATAAATCAAATATTTCTTTTTATATAGTCAGTGAAGAGGTGTGTAGGAGCATCCACTTCAGGAGTTATGTACACAGCATGTCATTTGATCCTTACAACCAACCGTGAAAAAGGTATAATTTTAAGTTTTCATATAAAAAAAAAAAACTGAGGCCGTGAGAGGTTAATTTTTCAAAGTAAAATAGTGGACAAACCAAAGCGGCTTGTTCACCACTGCATTAACTACATTTATTTGCTGCATGATAATCAACAAATATATGCAAATAACCACAACAGTGGGCACTCAATCAATAACGCGAAGTTTAGACTAACATTAGGTCACCCTATCTGATCCACACTGGCACAATTCCTAGCTCATTAACAGCCATCCCCTGTTTCCAGAACGGTCGGGGGCATCAGGGAGAGGCCACTCCCCACCCCGCACCCTCCCCTTCGCCTGGAATTCTGCGGGTGCTCTCAAGAAAGCAGCGTCGCGGCGACACAAAGGCGGGTCCTACGTGAGGACCGCCCAGGGTCAGAAACCCAGGCGGGTTCACCCTGGAGACCAGTGCGCGGCCGCGGATCTGGACCCGCCCGTCGCTCCGCCCCACCGGGAGAGTCGGCGCCACCATGGAGGAGTATCATCGCCACTGCGAAGAGGTACCGCCCCTCGGCGCCTGCAACGACCCCCCGCCCCCGACCGCTTCGGTGCGGGGTCTTGGCCTGCTGGTCTCCCAGCGCCCGGCAGCCCCGAGAGTTGGGGGCGGTGTCCTCTGAACTTGGGTCCTTTTCTCGGGGCCGGGGATCTCCTCCGCTAGTCCCTGTTCCCACCCAGAATCCTGGAGGGTGGGCTGAGAGTCGGTGTGGCAGGGGTGGCCAGGAGCTCTTGAGGCCGGCAATGGGGTCGGGGCCGTGGATTTAAAGGCCTGACTCGCGGTGTGTGGGGTGGGGCTGGGGCGAAGGGCGCCGCCCGTCTGCGGGCCAGGCCTTGGAAACCGGTTTTCCCGGCTGGCTGCTTCCTTCATCCCTGGGGTCCCTAAAGCAAGTGCCGCCGCCCTGAGAGCAAGGCCCTGGTGGCAGAGCCACTCCAGCTTCCCTGGCACTCTTGCCTGGGTAGGCTGAACGAGGTGCTTTATGGATTACGAGCCCTTGCTTACTGACTCAGGCTTCCCTTATCTTCACCAGAACCCCATGATGTCAGTTGGTATCTTCCTGTTACTTATGGGGACTCTGACTTTCATGGTGGCTAAGTGACTTTCCCAAAGTTCAAACTGTCAGGAGTGACAGATCCTCCATTTGAACCCAGGCCTCTGACCACTCAACTACAATTCTGGATTCACATAAATCAGTAGGAGGATGAGGCCTGTTGGATCCCAGCATATCCTATGACAGGCCTGCAAGGGCGGAATAGACAAAGACGTTTTCTGTCCAGTGTTAGCCACAGGTGAATAGTTGGTGGGAAAAAAAAAGGGGGGCACATGGTGGAGGTATAGCATAAAATGATATATTATTAGATCCCTGAAAGGAAGGAGCTTCTGGTCCAGCCACGTTTAGGATCTGGGCTTCTGCAGAAGTTAAAACCACATTAAAATTAATTAGTTCTGTGATGCAGGTAGCACACATACTTACAAGTTAGTGGTAAAGTATTCTTCCTTTAGAAATTGATCCACAAGCAATTCCACCCTCAGGCATATCCCCCAGCAAGTGCTATCTCCTGATTCCTAAGAGGGCTCTCTGTAGGGTAGTACTTCCTAAATAAGTGTATTTAAAAAGAAAGAAAATTACATGTGTTACCATGGCCACCCAGTACATCCTAATTATTTGGTGATCTTCCAAATCAGAGTGAAATGGACAGCCTTTAATTTGTATAGATGAGGACCTTATTTTAAGGTAAAAGGATCATTTTAATAGGGTCAAAACGTGACACTTGTCTTCATATTCCTAATAGGGTATTTTTTATTCCTTTGTTGGGTAATTCTGTGGTGTAATTGAGTTGAACATGTTTTACATGTATATTACATCTATATTTCAAGACAATACTTATTCTCAGAATTTACTTGTTTTTTTTAATTTAATTTTAAGTTGTGCAGTGGGATTTACAAAACTGCTGACATCATAAAGCACCTAAAAATGTCTTCATGGAAACAGATCATGTATTACCTGAAATATGATGGTATCGATTTCAATCTCAATTGAAATAGCCTAGTTCTCTACTCTAGGACAGACATTTGGATGCCATTAATAGTTGCTTTTAACGCAGGGGTCCATCAAGTCACTCCAAAAGAAAGGCTGAGTTGCCAGACCTTATTATGTAGTATTAAAGAGACATTAATTTAGAATGATCAAGTATTTTCATAATCTTTAATTCAGGAGAGCCATATTTTAACTAGCATAAGTTAAAACAAAATTGAAGTAATCTATTAAGCATCCTGTTCTCATGGACACCTCATTCTCACTTCACTGCAGCCATCTCCCATATACTGATAACACATCAGTATACCCACCTTCTGCTGTTTCCTGCGCTTTACAATGCAATGGTTCTCAATCTAGGGTGTTCATCAGAATCACCAGTAGGACGTGGTTCCATGGGGTAGCGGTTAGTGTCTGCTTTACGCACAGAAGGTCCTGGGTTCATGCCCCAGTGGAGCCACAGTCCATGGTCTATGGCCATGCCACCCTGAACAAGTCTGATATCTGATCTCAGAAGCTAAGCAGGGTTGGGCCTGGTGAGTACTTGGATGGAAGACCACCTAGGAAGGCCAGGTGCTGTGAGTATAAATAATAATTTTTAAAAAATAAGAAAAAGAATCACCAGTAAAGCACTTTTTAAAAATACATGGTTACCCAGGCTCTGCCTCAGACCTAATGAATCAAAATCTCCAAGGAGGTAGGTGGGGAAAGTATTCTGTAATTTTAAGAGTTCGAGGTAAGATTCTAGCAGCCTCAGTAGACTGGATGTCCCTTATCGCTATGGTCTCCTCTCACTAACACTTGTCTAGGCCAACCTAGGGGATTCTCTGTATCATCATGGTTACAAATAAAAGGAATTCTGTTGAAAACAGCTTTATCTTTTGTTTTCCCCCTTTAGGTTGGCTTCAATGCGGAGGAAGCCCACAATATTGTCAAAGAGGTGAGTTATACATCTTGTTCATTTTGAAGCCTGCTGCATTGATTGCAGTTTTAAAAAGCTGTGTCTTGACTTTCAGAACAAAGTTAGAAACCTTAGTATTAAAACAAGATTTTTAATATTTGTTTGCTAACTCTTTATAGGAGTGCTTCTGTTTTGTTGTATGCTGTTAGGCATCCTGGGCCTTACTCCGAAGGTGATGTTAAGTATGAGTCTAGGAAACTGGTTGCTGTTTTTCTAAAACTGATGCCCTGTGTTTGAACAAAGAACTTTTATCCCAGTAGGTCGAGTATCACTTTAAATATCAATATTATAAAAGTATTATAGTACTTTTATACATATGTAAATTTGTATATATATATCCTATAGTTATCTGTGTGTGTATGTTAAATACATAAAAAGACCGAGAAATATCTGTCTTTTGGTCATTATATGCTTTTCTTTTACCCCAATATAATCAGAAAAATAATCACAATACATTTGAGACACTGGTATGATAGAAATTAAAATCTTAAGAAAAATATTTGAAACATCAAATCTGACCCTCCTGTTAGGCAAATAGACAAGTAGTTCTCTCTAGGAATCAATTCCGGCATGAAATTATTTAGGGGCATCACATGCACTATAGGTAAGATATTTATGAATACTTTTAATAGTCCTGAGTCATTTATAACTGTGCCAAATTCTAGGAAAAAATGAGCTGCTCTACCTGCCTTTAGTCTGGGCTGGATTGGCTTGCCCTCTCAGCATTGAGTCTGTCTGAGACAGTACCTCATCTTCTTAATGTTCTGGGACACAGACTCACCAGAATTAGATCAGGGCTGGCCTTGTAAAACTAGAAAGCAACTTGAGGCCTAGACAGGCACCTGAAAATTTTGCCACATTTTAATAGTTCATAATTATGTATTAGAACAATGTAGCCCTGGAATATTTAATTTTTAAAACAGAATGCAAATGTTTTCAAAACCTTGGCAATACAAAAGTACAAATGACGGCTTTTGGGAGGTGAAAGAGGGGATGGAGGTCATGGGAAGGGCAGGAATAATAACAACCTCATTGTCAGGAGGGACGGCCTTTGGTTGATGGAACATGAAGAAAGGATGCTGGGTTATTTGAGAAGCCTTTTAAATAGTGCCTTTTCCCTTACTATTTGAGCCAGATAAAAAGAGAGTCACTAGAAAAAATTTCAGCTTTATTATTGGTAAAGGCTGGGTTGGAGATTGGAGCTTGTTTTGTTAACTCTCTACCTGTTCAATTCAGACCTACCTTGGAAGAGGCATCCGAGGGAAAGACTGAGTCAGCAGAGAGACACACTTAGCCAGGCTGCTGCCTTTTGTTGGTCTGGTTGGAGAGGGAAAGAAACCAAATACCCACATCCAAGGCATTTGGGAGATTGGCTCTCCCAAATGAGAATGGTGTAATAACAATTGTCACTTACCTCCTGTGAGATAACTCACAGGAGGCCAAGAATGTTAAGGAAGAATTCTCTGTATGGAGGGAAATACCAGGAGTAGAAAAAAAAATCATGCTCCTAATGGTGCAAATATATTCAAGTAAAAATAGTGAATTCACTATATTGAAGGAAGGGAGGAGGAAGGTGGCAGGTGGTCTGAGGGAACTAAATTTTCATCTCTTATAGCAGGAGCTCTAGGGATGCTGTCTATAATTTGTAAATCAAGAAATAGTGATGTAAACATTATTTGGAGATACGTAAGTAACCCTTAGAAAAATTAAATAAAAATTAGTTGTTTTCTGATGGTATTTCCTCTAGGGAGTGACACTGGGGAAGGGCAGGGAAGGGATTCTCACTTTTCATTATAAGATCTTCTCTTCCACTGGAATTTTAAAACCATGTGCATGTGTTATTTTGATGTTTTCTTAAATTAAAAGAGCCATGCTTCTTAAACTGGGATACACATACTTGGTGGTGGCTGGATGAGGCTAGGAGGTACTGGGTGTCTTTTAGAGGATCAGTTTTACTTCAATAGTTGGCGAGAGGTAGTTAAGTAATACAAATAATTTAACCAAAAACATTTTTAATGAAAAAAACTGACACTATGAAGTCAAAAGCAGGCTTCACTTGAATTTTTATATGAAATATGAGACTTCAAAGAAATCTCATGTTTGCTACAAGTGACTTTCAGTTCTATGTCTATCTCTCCGTGCTCTCTTCCCATGAGCCAACTCTCTTTGCCTTAGAGGCACTGGAAAGACTTGAGAAGAGAGGGAGAGAGCACTATTTTAAAATGTTTCAGCACTTTCTAGATGCTTACACAGTTTCAGTAGGTATTTCTGTTTTCCTTATCGCTTGCGGATTTCTTCTTTCCTTAGATTTCTTGTTCTGAACCCCTATGCTAATATTTTTTCCTCTGATGTCTTGAAGCCACTCACTTATCAGTGATATGCATATATTTTATTTATTGTCAGTAATAGAATTTGCCCACAAACAAATTCTCAAAGAAAACTTCAGTTACAGATGGAGTTAACATGGAATTTAGTCTAAAATAGATTTGATTTTAGATGCCCAGATCGTCTATCAAAGACAGTATTACTCCAACGACAAACATTTACTGAGTGCCTGGCATGTGCCCACATTCTGAGTTTGGCCCTGGCAGTACAGACAGGTTAGGACCTCATTACCTAGTGAGCCTCCTGGTTAATAATAAAATTAAGAAAGCTAAGTGTTAATTCATAGTAATTAGCAGGCTTATTTACAGTGGGATCCACAACCTTGTGATGTTTTCTGAGGTTTAGTTAGCCCAGAAGAAAAACAAGTGCTCTTAGTTTCCCGTCAAGGAAAGTCAGTCTAGGGAGAGGAAAAGATTTGCCCAAAGGTCAACGGCTTGGGGATGGTAAAGCCAGAATTAAAACCCTGTTGCACTGACCTTTGGGCCACTGGCTCTCCTAACTCGGCCATGTTATTGAACACTCTAGGAGAATAATTTGAGCCCTGTTTCTTTCTTCAGTCCCTCTAAATTTAACTTTTTCTTAAACATTATCTCATTAGTGAAGTTTTTATGCTATCCAACTTAACATTCCATATTAATTAGTACCTTTATGAATTTTTATTAAAATCTAATTGTAGTAAATGATCTACATGTGTGTATTTTGTGATTCAGCTGAATTCTATAAGTGAATGAGTGCTTTATTATCTAGGCTCTATCACTCGAATATAAAACAATAGCTGCAAAATAAGTCAGAGAAAGACAAATGCCACATGATCTCATTTATACATGGCATCTAAAAAAGCCAAACTCACAGAAACAGAGAGTAAGGTGGTCATTGCCAAGAGCTGGAGGGTGTGGGAAATTGGGAGATGTTGGTCAAAGGGTTCAAATTTCCATTTAGAAGATGAATAAGTTCTGAGGACCTAATGTACTGCGTGGTGACTATAGTTGACAATGCTGTATTGCATACTTGAAAGTTGCTGAGAGTAGATCTTTTTTTTTTTTAATTATCAGAAATCTATCTATTTATTTATTTATTTTAATGCCTGCAGCACTTGGTATTCCTAGGTGGTCTCCCATCCAAGTACTAACCAGGCCTGACCCTGCTTAGCTTTCGAGATCAGACAAGATCAGATGAGATTGAGCGTGTTCAAGGTGGCATGGCCATAGACTGAGAGTAGATCTTAAATGTTCTCACCGCACACGCAAAAAATGGTGATATGTAAAAAGATAGATTTGTTAACCTTATCATGGTAATTATTTCACAATATATATGTGTATCAAATCAGCACATTGTACACCTTAAACTTACATGATCTTATTTGTCGATTATATCTTGATAGAACTTGAAAAACAAAATATGCAGTAATAATGATAATGACAACGAAGATAATATCTAACATTATTTATGTACTTACTCTGTGGCAGTCACTGTGTTTGAGCACATGGCACTCATTATGTCATTCCGTCCTCACAACAACCTGAATAGTTGAGGCTGTTATCTCTCCTTTAAGGATTAGGAAAATAGGGTCTTCAAGAAGTTAAGTCACTTGCAAATTGTCGCACAATGATTAGGTGACAGCGATGACCTTAAAACCTCAGATTGTGATACTCCAGTGCTCTTAATCAGGTCTCGGAAGTGGAAGCAAGTAAGCACTGTGGAAAATTATTTAACTTTCCCTTTCTAGAGCACCTGAAAAGTAGCGTGTTGATGATTTACTTTTAGTAGCAGGTATGCTAGTTTTATAGCTAAGCAATTCCTTAATATGAATGAGAATGTAATTATTATACATGAGAATTAAAATTTTAAATTGGTTTCGTTCTTTGTTTTAGCATCTGAAACCTAGTTCAAATCTCAATGGTTTCAAAACCATTCTCTAACCAATTGATATCACCCTTTTTAAATCTCCACTCTTTGTAATTCTTTTATGACATAGCTTATCACCCTTGATTAGTCTTCCTTGTGTTATATAGTTCTCTTAGTAGCTTCTCTGCTAGATTAAGTTCTTTACAACAGAAGCCATACCATATTTATCTTTATGTGGCCCATAGTATCACCTAGAGTGAGACAATACGTGCAGAAACGCTTTGAAAATCCTTAAACAATTGCAGTGCACAGTAAATACTCACCAGATGCATATTTTCTAAGATGCTTTAATGGGTTGTAAATGCATTTTATTTTGTGAATACATTTTTGCTGCAATTTGTGTTTAATTTGTTTAATTGTCCTTTGTCCTTTTAGTGTATAGATGGAGTTTTGGGTGGTGAAGATTATAATCAGCAACATCAACCAATGGACTGCAAGCATAGTGGAACAATCCTTAGCACATTTGGTTAAGCTGGGAAAAGCTTATAAATATATTGGTAAGTATTGGTGTCCTTCCTTACAAGTTTACTCACCTTTGTCCTTATGGGTTTTTTTTTTCTGAATTTAGAGACTATAAATGAATTGTAGACACTCAAGTTATATACTAATAGGATATGAGGGACTTCTCAATTATTTATCCAAAGATAATATATGGTAATACTTAAAAGATGGAGATCTTTTGCTACACCAAAGAAGTTTAAGCTCCTGCCAACCATATACTTGTCCTTGGTAGCATCACCTTTTACATCTGCATCAGTTATCTCTTTCCACCAAAACCTGCTGAGTTCTACTGTCTTCCTTTCAGTAGCCCCATGCCTCATTGTATGTAGGACTATGAAGTGCCACACAATAATTGTAAAGTGGGAATATTTTCTTCGTTTCTGTATCTGAATGTTGCCCATGAGACAAGGCACATAATTTGGCCCAGAATTTTCCTGCTCCAGTGGTTATGGGCAACAGACTGGATCCAGTGAGAACAAAATCATGGTAGTAATAAGATGAGAGACCCATTTTTTTTTTCAATCCATTTTCTGAATTCTCTGTTTTTTTTATTTTTACGCCTTGTAAAGCTCTGAACTCAAACACTGAGATTGTGGATATCTTTTCTTTTATTTGTAAGTGTCCTCATTCTGTGACTTTATTTTTAGTGACCTGTGCAGTGGTCCAGAGGAGTGCATATGGCTTTCACACGGCCAGCTCATGCTTTTGGGATGTCACATCTGATGGTAAGAGACCTTAAGCTGATTCAAACAGAATCCAACTTCTGGCAAAGTGAAACAGTGCACTTGTTATCAAATGCTTATTTACCTCTAATTAAATTCTGAAAAGACTAATAAAGTCTTTATTACAGTATTACTTTGAACCTAGTAATATGATTTTAGACAAATGTGAAATGTGAAGATTTAACAGATTATAGGAAGCAAGATATTAAAACCTATGAAAAATGTATATGCATTCTCTGGTAATTTTGATGTTTTGCTGGTTTTTCTAAGTTCTTTTCTGTGTATGTTTTTAGGAACCTGTACCGTAAGATGGGAGAACCGAACCATGAACTGTATCGTCAATGTTTTTGCCATTGCAATTGTCCTGTGACAGACTAAAAATGTTTCGGCTTTAAATTTGTCAGTGTATCCTTTCTAAAAAGAGTAACAGTTTCTTATTAATGTGCTAGATGACATGTGCAATATGCTTCCAAGCTATCGACAAAAACTGAATATTATAAGCAAGCAATCTCATAGTAAGTTGGCAGATTATCTCATATTCTCTATAGAATCACTTAAATAGGAAAAAAATAATGTCAGCAAAAAACAAATGCAGAATCATGGCATGACATGAAAATACAATCATATTTACACCAGCTTTTCACTAATGTTATGTACCTAAGGGGATAAGAAATTCATTCAGATAATAAAATTCTCTTTTAGTTTCAGAGAAGTTAACAGGGATAAATATAAGAACAAAAAGAACTGCAAGGATAAATCTGGAGAAAATAACAGTTAGCTAACACTTCTTAGCTTTTTATTTATTTTCCTCCGTTGTACATATGACTTAGTGGAAAGTAATTTTTTTTTCCTATCGACTAATATTATAGTAGCAACTATTATTAACTTGATTATTATGAGAACTGTTAAAACAGTTTGTAAAATTACAAATTCTTAAATTTACATCTGAGGGTGAATTAAATCTGGTAAACTGAATTCTCTAGTTAAACAGAATGAGTTATAGTATATGATCAAAAGTATATGACTAACAGCTGCCTTACAATTCACATATTCCATGTGTAACAAACATGTATTGAATGCTTGTTATGAGCATATTTCTCTGATACTCATTATCATTATCAATATGCTATTCAAATTCTAAGTTTCTTTTCAGTTGGGCAACTAACATTTATGTTTGGGGAATTAAAAAAAGTTCTTTTACAAGAGAGGAACAAAGTGAATCTGGTTATCCATGTAGAAGCAAGCAAAATGGAAAGCACATTGCTAACAGAAAATCATAGATGTAATATTAAAAATTGCTCCTAGCAAGTAAAAAAAATGCATAAAATATGCAACTGTTAACTTAAAGGCCTTATTAGCAGTCTAACTGTACAAGTAGTAAATTTTGTCATTGCTACATCTGTAAATAATTTTAAATACTTATGTGGGGTTCAAATTAAATGGAATAAAGCGTAAATTAAAAGTACACAATCATTAGCAGGTTATTGAAAATCTCAGGGCTTATGAAATGTAGGTAAATTTATTAAGAAAATAGAAGATGAAAAATTAAGGTACACAGCTGGTCACCAAATGCGAAGTTGATCTGCTATTTAACCTTGAAAACAAAATCAAGTTTGCATGTTACCACTAACACTAATATGAATAGGGAGTGGAACTATGATTCATTGACTTTTGGGGGGAAGGAAAGCTTGGTATTAATACTGACAATATTAACATAGTATTCTTGTAGGAATACTATGTGCATGTTTGATATTTTGCTGAGTAACTAATTGTTCGGTGTTTAAGAAGAATATTAAGAAAGTGCAAAGGTAGAGTTTAATGCAGTGATCTACATTATTGGCATGTCGAAAATTCTCATAGTCATTACCTTTATGTTACTTTATGCTGCTGGCTTTAGTGCCCTTGAAGATTATAATAGTGACCAAACTATCTGTGCAGTTAAGACTAATTTTGATTATTATTGAGGCTTGATCTTAAAAGAATAATAATCGGAAATACCTCGTGAACTTGCTGTCTGCTCTGTTTCTGGTTAAAATATAATAAAGATTATCTCCCTGTGCTGTACTTTTGCTTCTGGATGATCATTGAATAGTGAAAGAAATGGCATTGTGCATACTCTTAAGAAATTCTAAATAGGAATGAGGAAGAGAAAGGGATGTCAGACCATATAGATATGTCGTACAGGATAAATACTGTTAAAATAGCAGCCCAAACTCAGGATTCACCATTATAACGTAATTAATAGTTTCTAGTTTATGCCCTTTATTTTATGATATCAACACAAATTTCATTTTGAAAAGTCATTGTAAAACGTAGTCTATTACTATTTATTAGCTTTTAATGACTATTTTTGGCAAGGAATTTTGTCCTGTTTGCAATTTGCAATTGAGTTGTTGCATTTTTTTAATTAATGACTTTTAAGTATGTAAAATTAGGGTATTCAAATGTTAAGTACTAACTCAGATTTTTCAAAGCTGTAATTTTATGTTTGTAAAGTACTATTATGCTGTCCTAAATGATGGCAATATCTCATTATATTTTCTCTAGTAAACAGTAGTGTTTGCTCTTCTCTCCAAGTTGGGTGTTATCTAATTATGAGTCACTGAAAGCATTTCCACCACCTACATTCATTCATCATCACTTTTTAAAAGTAACCTTACAGTGCTATAGATTATATTTTCAAAGTGTGAGTTAGAAAATCCTGTCTATCCTTGATAAAACAGCTTTTTAAAAGTGGGAGAAAAAATCTGTGATTTTTTATGGCATAGACACTAGGCCCTTTCTTAAAGCAGACATGAAAGAAAAGTTTGAGAGATGAATTGAAAATTTCACCCCATGTGCTAGAATCTCTCCAAGGGGAATTTGTTTTATAATCCAGAAGGTAGAGCTATATTTGTGGCTTAAGAGGCTTCTAGTTCCAATGTATAGTAATTTAGTAAAATTGACCTTTGCATAATTTATTAAGTACCCTATAAAATGATCTTAAGCATTCAGCCCTTACAAGATTTAGATGGCCACCATTAATACATGTTAACCTTAGTGGTCCAGGAGATTCTAGCCCACCTTGTCTAATTGTAAACGCTATATTTCTCACTGTGGTCCCATGTAGTGTAACTCTATGTCATCCTTGGACATATGTAGAGTATATTGACAGGCTAATCAGAAGTAGCCTCCAATTTCTTCATGAAGAGTGTCTCTTCCCAAAATGGTTTCTAAGGATCTCAGGGATAGAGCTAGAACTTTGTACAGGCACTTGCAGCACCACTGGTATGGTATGTTTCTTCCCTATAGGTCACTACATGGTGGCAACTGCCCCACTCTGGAATCCTTTAAAGATGAAGGTTTTTTGTAGTTCTGCCTAACCAGGTCAGGGAATTTGATGCCAGGGTTTATCCAGTACTATGTATTCGATTTTCTTCATGCCACAAGACATACCTTTTTACTTTACTGAATGCTTCATCTTTTTAGATACATTTTATGTATGCCAGCTTCTAACTTGAGACATTTCAATCTGTATTTCTCAGGGCAGAGTTTTATATGTTGCAGTATTATTAATCAGTGAAAGTTCTGTCATTCACTTTTATCCCCTGTAGTTCCTTATGGAGAAAATCTCCATGAAAATTACTAGACTGTGGCCTGTACTGACCCGTCCTTAACCTTTAACTTTGTTGGCTAGGAATTTGGGTTAAATTGCATGAGCCAACACAAGCTTTCACATTACTGCTCATGCAGAATACACCCAAATGATCCCTTTTCCTGCCACCTGCAAACCAAGAAGCAGGTTCCCACTAGACACCAAATGTGCTAGTGCCTTGATTTTGAACTTCTCAGCCTCTAGAAATTTGAGAATAACTTTCTGTTGTTTAAGCCAAAAAATAAAAAATAAAAAGATTAAATTAATACAAACTTTTGCAAAGGGTCTAATAGTAAGTAAGTATTTGAGATTTTGTAGGCCTTTGCAACTACTCAAGTATGCTGTCCCAGTGCGAAAGCAGCCACAGACAATAGGTGTGACTGTCCTCTGATAAAATTTTATTTACAAAAGACAGGTGGCAAGCTAGCTAAAATTTACCAGCTCCTACATTAGATTAAGGAGTGTTTCCTAGCCAGTTAAAAAAATCATATCTTAAAAATAAAAATAATCGTAATTTAAGAAGAAAAATAACAAGGGTTTTGAAAATAACATCCTCTGTACAAATATGCAACATATACATATATAGCTAAAGAGATCCTGTGCCAGCTTTTACAATTATTCATTCTAAAATGGGATTAATCGTGACTCACAACATAGTCCCCAACAAAGCACAGAAATTATACACACTGGGCCTGCTCTTTTAGTCATGCTCCGGATACCATACCTGCCCAAGTCTTTATTTATAATTATATTTATTTGTTTATGTATGTTTGTGTGCGCATACACATGTGTGTATGCATATGTGTGCGCTGCATAGAACTTATAATAGTTTCTTCTGGATGACTGTCCTGAACCACAGCAATTACTATGGGAGTAGGAGAGAAATGTATAAATGTAAGAGATACAATGGAGTTTCAAATTCTCTAGAACTCATGACTGGTAAGTCCAGAGAGCCAGGCAGGGAGCAAAACTAAAGATGCCGTTGGGTCTGGTTTCTCATTTGTTGAGGCAAATACTGTTTATTAAGGTACCTAAATAACAGGGAGCATTATTCACTAGGATCCACTTCGTCAGTGTCCGTTCATAACTGCCTCTCTGATGCCAGCAATAGCACTTGACTGTGAGGAAGAAGGCCTCCATTTTGTCCTGGCTCTATCTCCAGTTGTCTAGGTTATCTTGAAGGAATCATTTTACCTTTCTAAGCTGTACTTTATTCACCTAAAAAAATGGAGGGAACAAATAGGTTCTTTTTAACTTTAATAACATAGAGTAAAAAATTATATAAACCAAGAATATCCATCTATCTAATGGATATTTGATGCCAAATTAACCTTTGTACCTGTCCAGGAGATTCTCTGGTACTCCCCCCCCCCGCCATATATATTACAGGGATTTACATAACTAAAAAAGGGACAAATAGAAAATCCCGTGCTTAAGACTGGCATCAAGCAAGGAAGCAGGTTCAAGCAGGATGCTTGGCCGAATTTGGCCATGATCCTGAAGCCAGGAAGACAGAACAAGAGTGATCAGTAGCTGCAATGAGAGATCTTTGCTACATTGGGTCATATTTGTCTCCAAGTCAGCAAACAGGATATATCTTATGAGAAGGCCAAATTCTACCTATGACATTTGCAAATTTATTGACTCTTTGCTTTTAAGGGTTCAGGGCTGTGTCAGAGGAGGGGCTTCAAAACCCTCTTCTGTTGTGCTACCATTTTGCCCCCTGTTTCCCAAGTGTCATCCACAGACTACTTATAATGGAGAAACCTGAAGTGCTAGATAAAATGAAAGTGCCCAGGACTCATCCTTGATGCTCTAAATCAGAGTTGGAGGATGAGGTGGGGAAGAATTGGAATTCTCCATTTTTGACATTCTCTGGTGATTCTTATGCATGTTAAAGTTAAGAGAACCATTAGCAGGGAGTCCACTGTGATCAGGACACATTTTAGAGATAAGGTTTCCATTCACACAAACTGAAGAGTAAGAACTTTATTGTTAAAAGTTAGAAGTACAAGGATTAAAGAATTCAAGGGGGTTGTAGATGCCGCCAGCAAGTGGAAGTTAGGGATACCCAACTTGGGAGTTTATAACTTTATGATGAGCCTGTCTCACTCCACTCCCATCTAGTCTCAGTTGGAAAGTTAGGGATGCCCAGACTCAGACTAGATGGGAGTGGAGTGAGACAGGCTCATCATAAAGTTGTAAACTCTTAAGTTGTAGGGTACTTTAAGGTTGCCTATGTCAACCTCCCAGCCACAAAAGAAATCCTTTCTATAAACACATTTGGCAGATGTTTATGAGAGCAGGTTATTTAGGGCCCGGATTAGGGTGGGTGTTTTATAACCAAACCTAGCTGTGCTAGGGGAGTATCTTCCATTCAACTAATCCCCTTTGATGCTGAAGTCACATGAGTAAGGAAGCATGGTCAGGTTTCATGGGGAAAAACATTGGGAGATCTTTATTCCAAAAAATACGTGTATGCACACACACACACATGATTGCTACAGGCTTTGAGAGCTATAACCTTGACATTTTTGTTTTGCCTTCTCTTCTTCAAAGAATGTATCTTTATGTGTAGTTTAACTGTGCTGCCACTAGGGCACAGAAGGGTACCATGGATTGGGTACTGAAGTATAAACCAGATTGTGCTCTTCTTGAGATTCAAAGGATGGATCTCTGCCAACTTTTATTCCTTACCCTTGATGTATAGTCATAGATCTCCAGCTTTTTAAATAAAACATATTCATTTGTTAAAATGGTTAAAATCTGTCAAACTAAACCCATTACACTGGAACTCACATTTCCCAAGCCTTGAGTATAAACAGGAGAAATAGCAGCAGTCTGGTTTGGAGGAACTCTTCCTCAGAGAAATCATCGACATTCTAGATCCTTTTGTTTTATCGAAGGAGTCTTTCAGGACTGTCTCATTTGTATTTCTCAGTGGCCCTTCCAGGCCTCCTCTTGACAAACCCCCAGTACCTACTCTCTTTACCTTTCTCTTCTCACACATAACACAGGGTGAGGTCAGTGGTTCATGCTGTAAATGTTTACTTAGTGCTCACTATGTGCCAGACACTGTTCCAGGCCCGGAGAGACAAATGAACAAAACTCTTCCCTCGTGGAGCTTACATTCTAGCGGAGAGGCAGACAATTAACATGTTCAGATGGTAATAAGTATTACATAGAAGTAATAATACATATGAAGTATTACGATGGTGAGAGAGTGATTCAGAGAGGGGACAGTGGCAGGGCTGCTGTTTTGGATGGGATTGTCAAAGCAGACCTCTCCAATAAAAAGGTGATATTTTAGCTGAGATCTGAAGGAGGTGAAGGAGTGAGTCACACAGATTTGTAAGAGAAGATGAATTCCAGGCAGAGAGAACCACAAGTGTAAAGATCTTGAGGTAAAGCCAATCTTGCTATGTTTGAGGGATGGCAAGGTGGCCAGTGTGGTTGGAGCTGAGTGAGAAGGAGAGAGTGATGGGAAGTAAGACCAAATAAGTAACAAGAGTTTCAATCATATAGGGCCATTTCTATGTGAGATAATATAACACTGATGATCTTGAGCAGAGGAGTAATATGATTACTGTGGCTACTGTAGTTGGGAAGGGACATTAGCAAGGAGCCCAGTTAGGAGGCCATTGCAATAATGCAGGTAAGAGATGATGATGGCTTAAACGGGAATGGTAGCAGTGGAGGTGATGAGAAGCAGTAAAGGTCAGATTCTGGAAATATTCTGAAGGTAAGGTTGACAGGATTTGATAATGAATTGCATGTGGTATATGAGAGAAAAAGAGGCAGGGATAGGCTAAAGTTTTGGAGTTTGTTTACTGGAATGGGAAAGACTGTGAGATAGGTGGTGAAGTAAGAAGGAAATTAGAAGAGTGTGGGGTCCTAAAAAGTCAAGTAAGTTTTGCAAGGAGGAGGCTGTGATCAACTATGTTATACACTATTGAGGGGATGGCATCCCTTCTGGCTGCAGCTGTGGCTGCAGACGCTGCCTGCCTCACAGTCTCACTGACATTGGTGGACTTCACCATGTCAGACATTTGCTGGGTTGGGATATGCGCCTCCTTTTCCCAGGTGTTAGAAATACTAATGTGTCGTTAGCCGTTAACTGATAATTCACTGGTTTGCAAGTAGAAATTACAGTAACTCATGGCTATCAACTAACTTTCCCAGACTTTGAGCTTCATACTGTGACAGGATGAAAGAACTTTGGGGTTGGGTTGTCAACCTGGGCATGGGCTGAGTATATTTTGCATACAAAAAGGATCATGAACTGGTGTCATTCTCCAAAAGTGTCCAGTATTAATTGCAGGCACATGGCAAGATGGCACTTTCCAGTCCCCTTGGTATTAGATATAATATCAAGAAGGGAAGAAGTGCAGCCAAAGAAGTAAACACAGTCCCTTTTTAAATCATGTGAAAAAGTCAGGAGTCTATCCTGAACCAGTAGAAAGGCTTGAAGGGTTTTAAAAAGAGGGATGGCATAAAATGGGCTGTTTGAAATTGCATTCTTCAGCAAAACTTAGAATAGGCTGATGTTTTGTAAATAACATCTATGCACAAATCTGATCATGCAAAATCTGATGAAAATATTTTTTAAATAATATAAAGCATAATATAACAATATAGAGTTACTTTTCACCTAACCCCAAATGCCCTCTTACTTTCCTAGATTATCATATTGATATTTTGGTGTGCATCTTTCCAGACCTTTCCCATCATGTCCTTAAGCACTGTCTCTGTCTCTTTGTCTCCGTCTCTCTCTCTCTCTCTCTCTCTCCTCTCTCTCTCTCTCTCTCTCTCTCTTTTTCTTTCTCTCCCTCTCTCTCTCCCTCTCCCTCTCCTCTCTCTCTCTCTCTCTCTCACACACACACAAACACACACACACAGAGTGGGCTTTTTTTTCCCATTAATGGGCTTACACATATAGATCTTACTGTATGACTGTACTATAAGGATTCCAGTGGATGCACTATAATTTCTTATTGAAGGACAATTAGGTTGTTTCTAGTACTGAAAAATATCCTTGTATACATGTATTGTAGATGTAAAGTCTGTCTCCAGATGGAAGTGTACACAACATATGACTCTTCACTTGGAAGTATGTATGACTCCCTCTAACAAAACTCATTTCCCTTTTAGGCTCCTTCTATCACATGTAAGTAAAACTAATCAGTCTCTTTAGGGTTACGGCTATATTGCCACTCATGGAATTGGATCATAGTTCCAGAACCTTACACAAGCCCAGAGGGCTGGAGCATTTGGACACTGTGTCATCTGTCCATTTTCCCATCAGATCTGATGACTATCAGCTATCCCTGTGCCACATATGGGCATGTGAAATTATTTCTATGGAATTTCCCATACATATATCTACATAAACAGATGGCATATCTCTTTTTTCTGCCTCAAGTCTTGCCAATACTCCACCTCTTCTTTGCACCTTTAATTTTATATTGTCAAAGTTGATCACATTCTATTTTTTCAACAAGCTAATTCTTCTATGGTTTGTCTATTATTCTAAAATTAGAAAACAAATAAACATTTACATTATTATAACATTAAATTATTACATATATAATATATAATATTTTTAACTTCAAGCTGAGTTGTGTGCTAAGTTTATTTTCCTTCTCTATGGCTCTAATGTCATGACTATACCACTAAAAGGGGAATATTTATAGAGTGATTTTTTTTAACTCTCATTTTTTTTAACTCTTTTACTATAAGCTCAAGAAGCCCAACTCTCTAACACTTTACTTATTCCATCAAGTTTCTGTATTTCCTGGAGGTCTTATTAGAACACTCTTTTCTCCTGCTTTTATCTGAAATAACTGCTTAACCTAAAATTCTGCACAACCAAAATCCTGAAAAATACTCTCCCGGGTTGGAGTTGTTGCTTTTTAGATCTTATTTCCTCATTTATTTTAGATTACTTCCTCATTTTTCAAACATACAGCCTCAAGTGACTGCTCAAGAGTTATGGGAAAGTTAATTTTAGTATGTCTAAATATCTGAAAATGGCTGAGAGTTCCAATTCCCTGTCCTCACGAACAGCAGTACATTTAAATTTTAGCTGGATTGGTGGATATGAAGTAGTACTGCCTTGTGATCTTAATTTGTATTCTCCTGATGGCTGGTAATATTGATAATTTTTATGTTTATTGGCTCTTTAGATATGTTTTGTTGTGAACACAGTCCAAGCGTTTTGTTCATTTAAAAATTTTTTTGTCTCTGTGTTATAGATCTGTACAAGGTCTTTATATATTCAGAATATGAGTTCTTTATGGACATATGTATTATAAATATCTTCTCCCAGTCTGTGACTCGTCTTTTCATTTTCTTGATAATATCTTTTGATGAACAGAAGTTTTTAATTTTAGAGAGTCCTAGTTAAATATTTTTCCTTGTATGGTTAGTGCTCATTGGATACTGTTTACAAAATCTTTGCCTACCCATAAGTATAGTTCTATTCTAAAGTTTTGTTTGGTATCTTTTCCCTTTAGTCACTTAGGTTTATGCTAATCTCTAATTTTAGGGTGTGGTGTGAGGAAGAGGTCAAGGTTTATATTACTCCATATGGATACATAATTGCTCCAGCACCATTTATAGAAAAAGATTATCCTTTCTTTTAACTTAATTTCAATGGCACATTTGGTATCAACCAAGTTAATATATATAATACATATATATTAATTCGATTTGTTAATATATGTTAACTTGAATATATATGTATGTTAATTGTATATATACACATTTGCCTATTTTTGTTATCCTTGCCCTGATACTATACTGTCTTAACTACTATACCTTCATAGTGTTGCTAGTGGGACTATAAACTGCGACAACTACTTTGGAAAAGTTTGACAGTTTTATTAAAGCTAAACATACACTTAGCCTATGACCTAGGAATCTAACAACTACATATATGCCCAAGAAAAATGAATGCATATGTCTACCAAAGGACACAAAACAATGTTTGTAGCAGTTTTATTCATGATTGAAAACAACCAAATGTTTATTAATGGACAAATAGATAAATGGATTGCAGTGGAGCCATATGATTGGAGATTATGCCACAATAAAAAAGAACAAACTCCTACTGCACACAACATGGATGAATCTCAAGAAGACTTGAGCAAAAGACACAAAACCATATATGCCACCAGATTCTATTTATATGAAATTCAAGAGCTCACAAAACAAATACATGATATTAAGTCAGAATAGCAGTTGCCTCTAGGGGGCAGGGTACTTACTGTCAAGGGGAATGAGGTAAATCGAGTTCTGGAAATATTCTATATTTTGATCTGGGTGTTGTTAAACAGTTACCTACATATGTAAAAACTTATCAAGTTGTACATTTAAAATTAGTGTTTATTTTGCATTTTGCTTTACATATGATATATATCAATAAGTCATCCAAAGAAGAAAATGGAAGTCTGAAAATGTCTATTCTGCCTCACAATTGAGTGTTTAGCTAAGTTATAAGACACAGACTGTGTGCTTCCTCTCAGATTCCCTCAAATGCCTCTTTTCTTTCCCTCTTGGCCAGAACCCATCTATGTGGGATTGCCCTCCTTCCAGACTTCAATGAAATGTTCCAATGCAAAACATGAGGCCTAGTCCCTGACATATCACTGAGGCCTGATGATGCAACCCAAAGGTGTGTGTGTGGGGCGGGGGGAAGGGGGTGAAAAGGAAATACTCTGTTTCTCCTCTCAACACTACTTCACTTTTGGTCACTAAACGTGTGGATTTTTCCCCACACTAATCAATTATCCAACACCATCTGAGTGTCTTGCAAATACAAGTCAGTTTTGACACTATCTATCTGGAGTTAGTGTCAGATTCCACAAGTTAAGGACTCAGTCCCACAAGATTGCTCCCATTTCAGACACCAATCACAAATCTTAACCATTGTGTACAACTATTTTAGCTAACTTAACATGATTTAACCCTTTAGTTAATGCACTATTAAAAATACCAGAGCCATTACACATGTTATTGTGCCAAATTGTAAGATCTAATTACAATTGTTAGCCCTTTAGGTTCTGGCCAGTACACTGACCAGAGAAAAAGTTCAGTATATATAGAATTTGTTGATAAATGCATGAGTGAATGAATGAAAAAATGTAATACAATGATGCTCCTAGGTTCTGTTGAGGTATGTGGAGCTTTTTTTCCCTTACATTAAATGACACCAGACTGCTATGCTTCTGAGATTTTCAAATCTGTTTATAGTGCTTCTTTCTTTGCCTTTTAATTCTCAGATGTCACTTGTAACCATTCTATATATATGTAACTCTAGTAATTCTTCTCTTCTTTTAACTTGCCCCTTTTCATCAACACATGAACATAGGACGAGATCACTAAGCTTGTTATGACAAGTAAATAAAAGCTCTGAGTGAGTTCCTGATTGGCTTTGCCAGAGTTTAATGTATTACTCTTTGTGGATTTTAGTTCTATTTTGATTACTCAGACACTTCCTTTTGCCATCAATCCCAGTTTTTACTCTATTTCAATTAGTGAGATCGCCAAATATCTTATTTCTACATTGATTGAACAACATGCTAGTTGTTGGGGTAGAATTATCTAAAATAAATCATATAATATATTCTAGATGACAATACCTTTGTGCTCCATAAGCACAGTGACTTTTAAAACAAGTATGACAAAAAATAAAATCAAAAATAAGAATAAAATAAAACAAGAATGACAATTCAGAGAATATATTTTCTTATAGTAAAGCTAATATGTTCTTTGCCATAATCCTTGGAAAAGTTTGTCATGCAATGTATACATGAATAGAATCACCTACAACTCTCATTCTGGACCCTTCCATCTCTTTTATCAATTTGTGATACCATTTATGTCAGTAGCTTGGTAGTGTAACAAATACCCTGAAGTCAGCGGCTTAAAACAAGAGCTATTTATGATACCCTATTCATCTACAGATCATGTAGGTGATTCTGTAGTTGTAAGCCAGGCTCACTTATGCATCTGCAGTCAGCTCTGGGTTGCTTAGGATGTTCTGTTAATTTTGAGATCTCTCTCAATGTCTGGTTTCTTGACTATTACTACTAGGCTGACTCTGCTGTGCCCTACATGTTTCGCCCTCAAGCAGGCTTGCCTGAGCATACTGTCGTGGAAAAAGGCAGAGGAGTAGAAGAAAGAACAGAAGCATGCCAGGTTTCTTGAGGCCTAGACTCTGGAACTTGTACATCACTTTTGCTGCATTCTATTGGTCATTGCAAGTCACACGAATAGCCCAGATTCAAAGGGTGAGCAAACAGATCTCTCACTCCTCATGCTGAAAGAAACTGCAAAGCCACATTGCAGAGGACATAGATACAGAGAGAAGTGAAAATTAGGCCGGGTTGCAATTATCTTAAGCATTATTAATTTTTTAAAGCAAGGGAAAATAACCACTCTGTTTATTTTACTTTAATATCCCCTATCTTGCTTTGTTCTCTCTAGTTAATGCTGATACCATCTATGTCTCACTTTTCCCCCCTCCATCACCGTTCGATACACAATATTTTAAAGAAGAAGATTTATCAAAATGCATTTTGTGTATTCCAAATGGAAAGTAAAGTTTGCTGAATATTTTCTAGAAAGGAAAAAGTACAAAAACATATTTTTAAAGGGTGTTTTACAGCCTACTTCTACCATGAGTTGGACATGGTCAAATTCACTGTTGCCTTTATTCTCAGTAAGGTCACAGGCACATTTGCCCTAGTTGAATGAAACACCTGGTAATAAAATCAGCAGGAAATTCATACTATAGATGAGTGAGTTTAATGTTTGGCCATGGTGATGCAGAACCTCAAATGAAAAACAGAATGATCAGATAGCTGTATTGACTCTTGATAGCTAGATCTGGAATAACTACCATATAAATAGTGTACCCTGGTGTTTTTGGTCAATACTTGTACATTAACTATCCCCAGCAGATGTTTATATAGATTATATATTTTTTTCCTTATCAACCAATGCAAGGAGCTCTGAAATTTGCTCCGAAGTCTCTTTTGAAAGACAAAGGAAACTCATTCCTCATGCTCTGAATTTCCCCCATCTGACCTGAAAGAGCGATGTTAAGCTTTTTCTATATGAATGGGTGGGTTGATGATTTTATTGTTCCTTAATTGGGAATCCCCTGGCTGAAAAGAGAAGGCAATCCAGTGAGCTAACTTAATGGTAACTTTGGAGATTACTTAATGTTCTAATGTAATTCTAAAATTTATAAAGATCTTTTAAGCCTCATTTTTATATAAATCAGCTTTATTGTATCTGAAGCAATCTTCTCTGAAGAATGAAGTTTCAGAATATATAACATTTTGGGCTGTTCCCAAAAATCAGACAGGTATAGTCTTCAGGTAAGTCAAAGAAAATATACTCACGGTGGCCATTATTTATGTACAACCTTTTTTAGTAATTCATTTTGTTCACAAAACAGTATATATTATGATTTAGTTTCTTCTCTTCTTGTAATTTACCCAACATTTTTGGCACCAGGGATCAGTGCTCCTATGAGAATCTAATGCCTGATGATCTGAGGTGGAGCTAAGGTGGTGATGCTAGTGGTGGGGAGTGGCTGTAAGTACAGATGAAACTTTGCTTGCTAGCCTGCCACTCACCTTCCGCTGTGTGGCCCAGTTCCTAACAGGCCTCAGACTGATAACCCCTGCCTTACAGTATTCCAATTCTTTGAAAAGTCTTTGAAAATTACTGATCTGTTAGCAATAGTTCTTAACTAGAATATCCAATTGCTGAGATTACTCTTTTCCCCAACCACCACAACAAAATGATAAAGAATCTCAGGTCACCTGGTTGATCTTTTGTTAGATTTTTGGAAACCTCTAAGGGTCAGATATCCTAACCTCTGTCAGTAATTCGTTTTTTAACCAACAACATTTATAGTTGAGAAATGCTGTCTTTTAATAACTTAGCTTCTTGCTCATGCAATTTTGTTTCAACGCGCGCGCACACACACACACACACACACACACACATACACACACATCTATTAAATAGCCAATAACTGACCATTCCCTGCCTGGTAGAAATAGTTTATAAATAAAATTAAAAAGTATTTAAAATGTTGATTTATTAAATACTATAGAGTCGCCCTAGAGCCTTCTTTTTTCCAAGCCAAATAATTCTACTTCTTGATAGGTCCTATCTTATCTTAATTTAAAAGTAAAAATTAGAGCACATGGAATAAATGGTGAGGTAAGAGAACTCAGCTCCCTGTCCTCTCAGAAAGATAAATAATCGGACACTATCCATGAACAAAAACAGCTTTGGGAAACCTCTACAGCTCACTTTGGACATTTTAGTAACACTGCGAAACAGAAACAAAAAACTGAGAATAATCACAAAAAAAGAAAAGAAAAGCAAATTCATCATCCCCCAAGCTGATACTTTTCAAGGCTGAGCTAGAAAGAGTTCCCCTTATCTGGAAAGGAAGATTAGGGCAAGCATCAGCTTCCTGAACCTCTGGGGACATTGTATAAAGGTCCTACTTCAGTTTCATCTCACCTAGACCTGCAAAGTTGAGATGTGTCGAGCCAGCTAGGAACAAGGAAGAAAAGCAGAAGCTATCATTAGTAGACACATAGCAGGAGCAATCGTGGTTCATAGTGTGACCTGTTCTGCAGAAAAATTTGGCAAATATCACCAGTGATGAAGCCAATGGCCAGCACAGCTGCTGTGGACTCCCTGCAGATCTCTCCAGCTTTTGGCCCAGAGGTACCACACCAGCAACCCGAGTTTCTCCCTGCTCCCTTCTCACCACTACTTCTACTAGAGCCCTAGACACATCTGCTGCCACTGAGGTCTCTGTAGCTAGGCAAGTGTAAAATGTTGGCTGCTTGAGTCTCTTTCCACCCCTACCAGAGCCAAGGAGCCATGCTCACAGCCAGCTGAAGCTTCTGCAGCTGTGGAAGTGTAAGACAGCAACTGTGTACCTGCATGCCATTGGCCTGACAGCAGTCAATGGCCTCTATTGAAGCTCACAAGCACACAGAGAGAATGTTCAGCCATGGGTGAGAAGACCAAAGACCAGCGCCACTGTAGCTGTTTATGGGCCCAGATCACTGCCTGGCATCAGCGCGTTCACCTATAGCTATCCCCTCTAGTTTTGCACCTGCATGTCTCCAGGCTCAACCCATCACCAGCCTCCACTATGGTGTGCATGCCCAGAGTGAGACTGGGCTGCCACAGGATAGTATGTCAATAGCTAGGTCTTCTGCAACTGCTAGTGAGCCCATAGTTGCTATCTGCCCTGACCCCCATGACTATGGGTATGTCTGCAGCTAGCCCCAGTTATTGCATAGACTCTAGCAGCTGGCTCTTGTAGCCAAGTGTGTGCATACCACCAGCTCTGGTCACCACCCCTGCCTACCATAATCCCTAGATGATATTGCTGGAGGTGCTATTTCACACCTCAATAGCCCTTGCAGCTACTGCAGATCCCTGCTGTGTTCACCAAGAGCCACAGAGTTTTTGATGCTTTTGACCATAGTGGCTTGAGCTGAAGAGACATTACACTCCCCCAGACCTGGTGCTGCCACGCTCTGCCCCCCAACATTTGGCACCCCATATGACTAGACTCAGGGTCATAGCATGATCCAGTGTGCCCCACCCTCAAGTGAAAGGCTGCCCTTACTGAATTTAGTCCATAAAGTCCGGAAGAGGTGACTGCTCCTTCAAATGTGCAGGCAGACTCCTATGCATGGCTACAAGAATCATAAAGAATCAGGTAAAAATGTCTCCATTAAAGGAATACAGAGAAACATCAGTAACTGGCTCCAAAGAAATGAAGATCCAAGAATTACCCAGCAAAGAATTCAAAATAATAGTTCTACAAATGTCGAGAGAGCTACAAGATGACAGGGACAAGAACTAAATAAGAAGTTCAACTAAGAGATAGAAAAAAAATAAGAGAACCAAACAGAAATTTAGGAACTAATGAATACAATGACTGAACTATAGAATTCAATGGAGAGCTTGAACAACAGACTTGATTATGCAGAAGAGAGAATCAGTGAGCTATGAAAGATATCAATCGAAATTATCCAATCAAGGAACAAAAAGAGAAAAAAATGAAAAAAAAGAAAGCCTCGGGGAATTATTGGACATCATAAAAAGAAGTAATGTACACATCATTGAAGGCCCAGAGGAGAAGAGAGAGTGAAAGGAGTAGAATTCTTATTTAAAGAAATAATGGCCTTCTGGTCAAGATGGTGGAGTAGTAAACACTGAGCTCACCCCCTCCCATGACCACCTCAAAATTACAACAAAACTACAGAATAACTATCAATGAAAATTGCCTAAAGTCTACCTAAACAGAGTCCTACAACTAAGACCACAGAGAATAGGCCACCTGGAGACTGGTACGAGTGGTGGAGACACAGAATGGGCTGGTCCCACATCTGAGTGTGGCAGTTAAACACAAGGAGGTATATCTTGGCTGCAGAGGTCCCCTTTGAGGAGCGAGGGGTTCCAGTCCCACATCAGGTTCCCCAGCCCAGGGTTCCAGTGCTAGGAAAAGAAGTCCCCACAAATTCTGGCTGTGAAAACCAGTGGATATTGTGGCTGAGTGAGATGGAGGGCTGTGGGAGTTGGAGACATTCCTCTTAAAGGGCCCATGCACGGACTTACTTGCTGACAGACTCACTTACTCTGAGCTCCAGTGCTGGGGCAGCTGCTCAAGAAGTGCCAGGGACATATGGGGAGTCACTGAGTTGTTGAGCTTTGGGGCGAGGGCTGGCGGGGTGGTTTTTTCTGGAGAGAAGGGCTGGCAGTATCCATTGTTGCTTTTTTGAGCCTTCCACCCAGCGTGCCAATGTAGGCAGCATCATATCTGAGTCACTGTCAACCTGGATGTCAGAGGTTGCTCTGCCCAGGTGATTCCCTGAGACTCTGCCTCTCCCAACTTGGGGTTCACCCAAGCTGCTTCCAGTGGTTTATTCCATACAAATGGCATGTTTTACCTCTTGCTGCGGACTTCCCTAAAATTTCTCAAAGGCTCACAAAAACCCAAAGAAGTAGCATCTGACCTTGACATGCCCTGTACCTCTGGCTGAGCAGCTTCAAGCCTGGCACTAGGAGCAACTGGCCTTGGTTCCTGGCTTGGACTCTCAAAATATTTCCAAGTGCATTGTGGGTGGAAGCCATCTACAGATTGCTTGATGGCCCATGCTAGGTGGCCCCAGTCAAGATACAGGCTGTGGCTGAACTTAGCCTGTGGCAGAGCCCCTCCCAGGAGGCCTCTGGGTGGCATGCTGAGTGGCTGGCTTTCAACTGAGTCCAAGCACTACTTGGGGCTGCATCTGAGGACCACACACCAAAAGGGCACTCTGGACAGGCACTAGAGCTCTGCTAAAGTGAATCTTGCTCCATAGGGTCAGCCCCTGCACAACAGCTCCTCCACCGGTCATGGCCAGTCCTCACAACCAATCAGCCCAAGGGTTAATCCTTCCCATTGATGTGCAAATAGCAACCAAGGCTCAAATACAACGGGAGGTCATACACAATGCACACAAGGGACATACCTGGAGCACCTGGCTCAGGTGACCAGAGAGACTGTGCCACTGGGCCTCACAAGACACCTACTTCATAAAGCCACTCTATTGAGACTGGGAGACATAGTAGCCCTACCTAATACACAGAAACAAACACAGGGAGGCAGCCAAAATGGGGAGACAAAGAAACAAGTCCTATTCGAAAGAAAAGAACAAAGCTCCAGAAAAAAAACTAAACAAAATGGAGACAAGAAATCTGCCAGGTGTAGAATTTAAAACACTTGCTATAAGGATGCTCAATGATCTCAGTGAGAACTTCAATAAAGAGATAGGAAACATAAAAATGGAGATATAAAACGTAAAAAGGATCAGTCAGAAATGAAAAAAAATACAATAACTGAAATGAAGAATACATTAGAGGGAATCAATAGTACATTAGATGAAGGAGAGAATCAAATCAGCTATTTGGAAGATAAGGTAGCAGAAAACACCCAACTAGCACAGCAAGAAGAAAAAAGAAAAAAAAATATATATAGTTCAAGGGGCTCTGGGACATCAAGCGTACCAAACATTCGCATCCTAGGGGTACCAGAAGAATAAGAGAGAGAAAAATAAATTGAAAACTTATGTGAAGAAATAATCACAGAAAACTTCCCTAACCTGGCAAAGGAAATAGTCATACAAGTTCAGGAAGCTCAGAGAGTTCCATACAAGATGAACCCAGAGAGACTCACACCATGACACATCATCATTAAAATGCCAAAGGTTAAAAATGAATAGAGAATCTTAAAAGCAGCAAGAGAAATACAGTTAGTTACCTACAAGGGAGCTCCCACAAGAATGTCAGCTGATTTCTCAACAGAAACTTTGCAATCCAGAAGGATTGACATGAAATATTCAAAGTGATGAAAAGTAAGGACCTACAACCAAAATTACTCTACCTAGGAAAACTATCATTTAGAACTGAAGGACAGATAAAGAGCTTCCCAGACAAGAAAAAGTTAAACAAGTTCATCATCACCAAAACAGTATTACAAAAAATGTTAGAAGAACTTCTTTAAGAAGAAGAAAAATATATATTAAAAATGTGATTACTAAAATGGCAATAACTACATATCTAGCAACAATTAATTTAAATGTAAATGAATTAAATGCTCCAATCAAAAGATAGGGTAGCTGAATGGATAAGAAAACAAAACCTTACCTATGCTGCCTGCAAGAGACTCACTTCAGATCAAAAGACACACACAGACTGAAAGTAAAGGGATGGAAAAAGATATTTCATGAAAATGGAAATGTAAAAAGAAAAAAGCTGGGTAGCAATACTAATACCAAACAAAATAGACTTTAAAATAAAGAGTTTAACAAGAGACAAAGAAGGATTCAGTTATCCCACTTCTGGGTATTTATATGAAGAAACTTGAAAATTAATTCTAAAAGACATTGCATCTACATGTTCATTGCAGCATTATTTACAATAGGCAGACATGGAAAGAACCTATGTGTCCATCAATGAATGAATGGATAAAGAAGTGGTACATGTATATGATGGAATATTACTCAGCCATAAAAAATGGAATCTTGCCATTTGCAACAACATGGATGGACCTAGAGAGTATTATGCTAACTGAAATAAAGCAGACAGAGAAAGGCAAATACCATATGATTTCACTTACATGTGGAATCTATAAAACAAAATAAAACAAACAGAAACATACTCATAGATACAGAAAACAGTTTGATCATTGTCTGACGGAGAGGGTTTGGGAGTAGGTGAAAAAGAGGAAGGGATTAAGAGATGACAACAGTACGTCCTTACTTATCAATAATTATTCTAAATGTTAATGAATTGACTCCTCCATTCAAAAGGCATAGAAAGACCAGATGGATTTTAAAAAAAACAACAACAAGATTCAACTATATGCTGCCCACTTCAGCTTTAAGGACACACATAGACTCAGTGAGGGGATGGAAAAAGATGCAAGCGAAAACCAAAAGAGAACAGAGCTGGCTATACTTACGTCAGACAAAATATATGTTAAGTCAGAAATGGTAACAAGACAAGGTTAATCATTATAAAATAATAAGGGTCAATTAATCAAGAAAAATAACAATAATAATATATATGCACCCAACATTGGAGCCTCTAAATATAATAATCAAATACAAACAGATCTGAAGGGAGAAATAGACAGCAATACAATAACAGTATATGAGATTACAATACCCCACTCTCAACGATAGATAGATGATCCGGACAAAAGCGACAAAGAAACATTGGATTAAAACATACTTTAGAAGAAAATAAAATTACAGACATATACAGAACATGCCATTCGATAGCAGCAGAATACACATTCTTCTCAAGTGCATGCAGCGCGCTTTCCAGGATAGATCAAATGATAGGTCACAAAATAAGTCTTAGCAAATTTAAGAAGATTGAAATCCGAAGTATCTTTTCTGACCACAGTGCAGTGGTATGAAACTAGAAATTAATAACAGGAGGAAACTGGAAAATTCACAAATATGTGGCAATTAAACAACATGCTCCTCAACAACCAATAGGCCAAAGAAGAAATCAAAAGAGAAATCAAAAAATATCTTGAACAAAACAAAATTTGAAGCACAACATGTCAAAACACATGGGAAGCTGCAAAAGCAGTTCTAATAGGGAAGTTTATTGCAATAAATGTCTACATTAAGAACAACTCAAATAACCTAGTTTTACACTTCAAGGAACTAAAAAGGAGGCACAAACAATTCAAAGTTAGCAGAAGGAAGGAAATAACTCAGATTAGAACAGAGATAAATAAAATAGAGACACGAAAAACAAGAAAAATCAGTGAAACTGAGAGCTGTTTTTTTTTGGGGGGGGGGTTGTTTGCTTGTTTTTGTTTTTTGGTAAAGATAAATTGACAAACGTTTAGCTAGAACTCAGAAAAAAGAGACAGGACTCAAAATCATAAATAAAAGAGGAGACATTACAACTGATATCACAGAAATACAAAGGATTTATGAGAGAATACTATAAACAGTTATGCTCCAACAAACTGAATAACCTAGAAGAAATGGATAAAATTCCTAGAAACATGCAACTTCCCAAGACTGAATGGTGAAGAAATGGAAAATCTGAAGAGACAAAAAAAAAGAAGAAGAAGAAGAAAAAGAAAGAAAGAAAGGAGGAAGGAAGGAAGGAAGGAAGGAAGGAAGAAGGAAGGAAGGAAGGAAGGAAGGAAGGAAGAAAAAGAAAGAGTAAGGAGATTGACTCAGTAATCAAAAACTTCCCAATGCAGAAAACCTCAGAACCAGATGGTTTCACTGGTGAATTCAACCAACGTTTCAAGAATTAATGCTAATCCTTCTCAAACTCTTCCAAAAATTGAAGGGAAGGAACTCCCAAACTCATTTTATGAGGCTAGCATTTTCCTGATACCAAAGCCAGGTAAGGTCACTATAAGAAGACACATGCTAATATCCTGATAAATATAGATGCAAAAATTCTCAAGAAAATGCTAGCAAACCAAATTCAATAGCACATTAAAAAAATCCTACACTATGATCAAATAGAATTATCCCTGGGAAGCAATGATGTTTCAACATACACAAATCCATGAATGTGATACACCATATTAATAGAAAGATAAAGATCATATGACTTTGTCAATGGATGCAAAAAAAACATTTGACAAAATATTACATCATTTTTGATAAAAATGTTCAACAAAATGGCCTGAATAAAGTATACTTCAATGTAATAAAGGCCATATATGACAACCCACAGCTAACATTATACTCAGTGGAGAAAGTTCGAAAGCTTTCCTCTAAGATCAGAAACAAGAGAATGGTGCTCACTCTCACCACTCATATTCAACATAGTACTGGAAGTCCTAGCCAGAGTAATCAGGCAAGAAATAGAAATTAAATATATCAAATCAAAAAGGAAGAAGTAAAATTGTCTTTATTTGCAAATGATATGATTTTATATGCTAAAATGAGTGGGTGAAAGGCTATTGAAGAAAATATAGGGTCAAAAAGTGTTCTCTCAAATGTTACTTACTAGTAACAAAAGTAAAATGATACCTTTACATAATAACTGACAAATCTGGAGATTAAACTTTCTACCATCAATAACAGGACAAACGGACAATGTCTACCTCCTAATGCAATGCACTGAGGATACAATGCCACATATAGATGACTATATACTAAATGATAATTTGCATCGGTGTTAAATGTCTTGTATGATTCATTGCATTGTAGTTATATAGGTGAAAGTTGTTGTTCTTTAGAAAAACACTATTTGGTGAATCATCACATTGTACACTTTAAATATCTTACAATTTTATGTGTCACTTATACCTCAATAAAGCTGAAAAAATCAAAATAAAGTGAAAATTAGCATGAATTGGGTTAATCAGTGTTTTGTGTTTTTAAACTAGCATGAGACTTAGATGGCATAAACTGGAGCTTTACACTATTGTCTCCCGTCTATTCTTAGCACATAATCTGTACCCTAGCAAATAGCTTTGAAAATTTTCTTGGCTACTTATATTTTGTCTAATATGTCAGTGTAGTATAACATGGACTTTTTTTTTTACCAGAAGAATGTGGATTTAATGTTGAAACAAGTGTGGAATAGTTTGTGCCTCACATTTATCCTCTCTCAGCCTCAGTTTTTTTTTAAATTGACAAAATTGAAATAAATATCCACCTTTCAGTGTACTGCGGGATTAGCTAAAGTGCATATAAAATGTTTGGCATTGCAGAAGGTGTTTATGGATAGCTCCTTTATTATTGACACCTGTTTTGGGTAATGCCCCTTGCCTCCGTGGCAGCACTTACTGACTCCCACAGGAACATATTCCCATGCCTCTATCCATTTCCTAGACAGTGTGGATCGTAACCGGTTGACTCATTTAGAAAGATGGCCAATACAGAACACAATCTGACTTGATGGCACCTAATTGCAAAATTAGAACCTAAAAGATGAGTGGAAATAAAAGGAGGTCTTATGTTAGGGCTTTTTTTTTTTTTGCCTTTGAAATTCTGTCCACGATGTGAGGTGACACTCCCATATCCCTTATATCAGTCACCAGGACATTAGCACAGAACTGAGTACTCAGTTTTTCCTTCCCAATCCAAAGATTGTGTAGTGTTTGGCATGTCATATACACAAACACCGAGAATCTCAACCCCCCTGGGGTGGAAAACATCTTTGCTATCTGAATTCATCCTTTAATACAAAGATCAATAACACAGACACTGAGAGAGTTCATTAATTTTAATAGTTGAAGCACAGTTTTAATAGTTCTTCCTAAGAATTTTCTCCCAGGAACCCCCAAGACTATTTACATACCACACCTACAAGTATTGAAATTTCATAAAGCAATATTGCAAAAGCGGGAGAACTAAGAAAAGCCTTCATAGTCTTGAGATTAAAACAATGCTTAGTTGTTACCTCAGTACCTGTTACTAAATACTAAATACTAAATGCAAATACTAAATGCTAAACAAGCTGAGCTAGTGGCGTGGGAGAAGCATGAAGTAGGAAGCTGTCATAATAACAAGCACTTTTACACTCATTTTTCATCTCATAACCAGGATAACCCAGGACAAATTTCTCCATTTTGGTAACTATGTTGGTGTCAAAGGAGAGAAAACCCTGGAGAAACATTTTCAAAGCAACAAATACAGTTGGTTTTATTTATGACACACAGGTTAATGAGGGACAAGATTGCCAGACTCCTTATAACTGTGGTTCCCCACTCTTGTTCACACTTTGGTGTCGAGAACTGGTACTATGAACACAGAACCAGAGTCATAGTAATAGCATAATAAAAATTTGTTGAATGAATGAACTGATACTTGTGATACTTGTGAACAGGCTGGACTTTAAGTTTTCTAAGTGGACACCTTCCTAGGACATTTTGGGGAAGTGACATTCCAGCAGCAAGTGTGACTTGGCAGTGGCCTAGTCATCCTGATAGTCCAAAGAAACAACTGAGTTTTACTAGTTCATACCATTCCCCTGAACATGCACACTCAGCATCAAAATTTGTGACCAGAATATCAGGTTCAATACCATAAATAATCAAAATAAAATGAATATGTATATGCCGCCTTCAATTACATTCAATACATACAAGACTTTAATAAATCTGGGGTAGAAACTGACCAAGTGAGACCGTCTTCCCCTACCCTTCCCTTTTGCATTTTTTGCTTTCTCTCACTCTCCTATTCTCTTTTCCCGTTTTGGCCCCTTTCCTCCTAACCCAGCCTTCTGCCTTTCTCCCTGCTTTCTTCTCTTTCTTCCTTATTACTAAAGTTGAATAATTCTTAATATCTATGGCTCCAGAAAGTAGAGCCAATAAAATTGTTTTTAGTTCTCAGAAATAAGGGCAGTTATAAGAAAAAAAACTCTGTTCCTGACCATACTAATAGTGATTTAGAGACTCTTTTGAACTCATAGATATTCAGAACATTCTACTGGGTATGATGAATTCAACACCTACACAATAAGGTGGGGATTTTAGTTTCTAGGATATAAATTTCATGATGATGATGATGATGATGATGATGATGATGATGATGATGATGATGATAAAACAATAAAATGTTAGTCACACAAATAAAATCCATTTTGTGTGTGTGTGTGTGTGTGTGAGAGAGAGAGTATTTAAGTAAAATAAGGAGTGGATGCTATTTAAAGCAAATGGGCATAACAGATACATATTTGTCACAATTCTTAATATCAAATTCACAAGTGCTGGCTGGAGAAGACCCTTTCAGCTAGCAAATCAGCTTGCACTTCTTACATAGCACAGAGAGCAGGACTCGCAGCGCCAACCAGAGTTATGAAAGGAGGTGAATTCTCTGCCTCCATCTCCCCTTCCTCCATGCTTCAAATAAGAATGCGAAGGAACCTCTAGGTCGCCATACTTGTTACTATCATTAGCCTGTTTTCTACCCTCGGAAAATCAGGTTCCTTTGGCCTATAAGAGTAACAGAAATAATTTTCTTAAACAATTCTGTTTAAGGCTTTAAATTAATTCTACCCTGGCATTGGATGGTTCTAAATGTCTTTTCATTCATTCATTCAACAAACTTTCATTGAGTACCCACTCTCTGCCAAGGATAATTGTAAATGCTGGGTAATACATTAATTCCAGTTAGTCTAATACTCTTTTATAGGAAGAATCTCTGACACAGTATGCTGTATTGGTAAACTGGAGTATGCTCAAATGCCAATCCTCTCACTATTAAGTGCTCAGTCACTCTCAGCATATATTATCTCCTTTATGTTTGGAAAATGTCCTTCAATATGACAATAATGAGAACAAAGATAACACAAAAGAGAAAATGAATAGCTACTCCCCAGTCCGATTCTTCTTTGGGGGAATATATGAGCCATTTTCAGGCAGCCTGGTATTATTATAAAAACCCTACCAAACTTGGAGTCAGATAACCTAGATGCATCTCAGCTTCATAACCTTGGGAAATTACTTAACATTTTGAGTCCCCATTTTTTTTATCCTAAAAATTGAGTCCAGGAATCCTTGCCCTACCTTTCTCTGGCATGACTGTGAGGAAAAAATAAAATAATGTTTGTAAAAGTGCTCTGAAAACCATAACGCCCCATACAAATGCAAATGATCGCTATCAAATAACCTTTGACATTCCTTTCAGTGAAGATCTTCACATTACAGTTTCTTTTTCTCCATTTTTTAAAGGGGGACTTACATTATCAACTAGCATTATTTGGGCATTGGGCAGCATAACCTACATTTATTTCCTCATGAAAGAGACCAATTAGAAGTTTTCCTTATTGAAAATGAAATGCACTCCCCGGGGGCCAGACTCAGAGTTGGAGATGCTTTGTTTACTGAGGGTTTCAGCCAAGGCTTCAGGTCCGCAGAGGAAAACTCCTATTCTGGTACTTTGGGAAAAGAAAAAAAAAAAGACAGTTTCAGGCTTTGGGATGCAATAGATTACCCAGCACAAGGGACTGACTATTGATCGTAGGCCCCAGGGCAGAGTCCCCTCTGCTCCTTTGCTTTTTCCACAAATGATTGAGTTCAGATTACTCAGTGGGAGAGCTACTCAGCCTTGTTTGTAGGGGGTGCTGGAGACTTCAGATAGCAGTTAACTTCTCTAGATAATGGCATTCAAGCAGGTGTTATGGAAACTTTTACCACAGAGAAAATGATGGTGAATTTGTGAGTCTGTGGGCTGCTTCCCTTCAGGATCTGTCCCCTAAGCCCTCTTAGGCATCTTGAAATCAGGAACAAATCTCCTTCAGGTACACCATCTCTGCCCACAGCTTGATGTGGCTTCATCCCTCTACATTTTGGAGTCTAAAGCTCTGCTTCTCAAGCTGTGGTTCCAGAATAGTAGCCTTAGCAGCGATTTTTTTAAAGAATGATAATTCTTGGGCTCCACCCCAGACCTACTAAAATCAGCACCTGCATTTTGAAAAGATCCCCAAATGACTCATATTCTTGTTAAAGTATAAGAAGCAATGGTGTAAAGAGTATATTTGTGGAGATTCCTTGAGGCCATCATATATTTCAAAAAGACAGAGTTTCATGAAGGCTAAAGCTTTAGTGAAGGCAGAAAGGACCTTGAGATGTCTGTCACCTTATAATTTGAGACCCAAAAGCTAAAACTGAAAGTGAGAACAGTGTCTCCTTAATAATAAGTATGAATCACATTGAATTAAAATAATTGGATATATTAATAAAATTTAAGAGATGAAAGAAAATTGAGTTATGGTCCTCTTGGGAGGAACAGGATTCAGAAAATCTGAGGCGGGGGCTTGAGAATCTGTTTCTAACAACTCTCCATGTAATTTTGGTGTGATTAAAAGACTCTCTCTTAAAGTCAGAGATGTCTATAACCTTCTATTGGGTGTATATATACGAATCTAGGTATTTTTGTTTCCAGAATGTATTTATCTAGACATTTTAGGAAGTTGCTGCTTTAGGCAGATCACAAGCCTCAAAAGTGTGGGGTACTACTTACTTTGGATGTTGACTTGCAATTGTCTTGAACTCATATCCCAGTTGGGCCGTCCATACAAAGTCTTTTGTTTCAGGCCTGTGATCACATCTTTCTCCTCATCATGGTGCACAGCAAAGTGATTGGCCTGCATGAAAAGACATGAATTCAGAAAAAAGAGATATGCTATAAAACAACACAGATGTATTTACATATCTCATAAACAAGCTCTCACACCACCCTTTCTAACTATATATATATAATATATATATATATATATTATATATATATATATATATAGATACGGCACCGTGCTGAATAGTACAAGATAAAAAAGATGAACATACTAGGTCTCTTCATGCAATTTACAATCTAGAAGGGCAGACCTTGAAGTATCAATATGAATAATTGTATTTGTAGAATAGGGTATGATAAGTGCCACAAATGATAAGAGGCACAAACATTTCAATAAGAGCAAAGAAGGTGGTTGGGGAGGGAGAATATGGGAAGGATTCAGGGTGGCAGCATTTGAGTCAAGCTTCGAAGTGTAGGTGGGATTTAAATGCTCTGTCTCACTTGTTTTCCTCTCTGCTCTATATCTTGTCCTGCTCTATGACTCTCTCTCTTTTCATCCTAATATACTCCCAATGCCATTCCTTTGAGAGGATCACTAAGAATTAAAACAATCAGACTAAAATGCACTCATATTGATAACATAATGAGACATCAAATCAAGCCTAAAGCTAGTTTGTGTGTGTGTGTGTTTGTATGTGTGTGTGTGTATACACAGTCACATAATTGTTTTCTGCTAGCATTCTAGAGGGCCTCAGTTTGAACAACAGATATTTTTCATAAAGCAATTAAGTAAATTTATTTAAAAATTAAATCATATTTTAAATTCACTGGATATGGGATGAGTGAGGTTAAGAATGGTGATTACTCTGGTTTAATAATCCTGTAGAGACCAGTTCTGCAAAGCAAACTATTTTTCAATGCAAATAAATTTCCCATTTAAAAAATTATATCTGGATTTAAAAAAAAAAACAAAACAGCAAAGCAATTTTTATATTATAGATTTTTTTTCTGGGTTTCATTTTTATTATTTTTTTTAAAAAAATTGCAGAAGTGGCATACTGAAACCACTTTTCTGGAGTAGCAATTTTTATGGTCATGTGTCACATTTGCAACAAGACTCTTCCAAGTCCTGGAGAATCTATGCTAAACAATATGCCAAAACTCAAATGAGAAGTCAGTTTTCACAGGCACATGGTGTATGGGAAAGATGCCTAGGACTGAGGAGCCAGTGTGTTGGTCTGTCCACTGAGACACTGGCCAAGTAGGCTGAGACTTTTGCCATAATCCCTCTCTCAGGGTGACAACTTATGCTGCTTCTAGGCAAGTCATTAATGTTTGTTTATTTATAAAGATGTCACCCCCTAGGAATCATTGGCTTATTTCAGAGTTTCTCAGTCGAGTTACTTTTGAAATGTAGGGCTAGATAATTCTTTGTTGTGGGGGTTGTCTTGTGAATTTACATTACTAAATGTTTACATTACTAAATGTCCCTGGCGGGAGGGGACACACACACATATATACACACATACATACATACATATATCACCTTCATTACATATTTTTGATTTATTTACAAATGTTAATGGTGAACTATTGAGAGTTGCTAAGAGTACAGCTCTGGAGCATTCTGACTATGCCGCTTACTATTTGGACGCTCTTGGGCAAATGACCTAACTTTTTCTGGGCCTTGGCTTCCTCATCTGTGAAATGTGGATAATAATAGTGATTACTTCCTAGAGTTGTTGTGAGAATTGAATCATATAATCTATATAAACACTAGCAACAATACCTGGCACATGGCATATGCTTAATAACTCTGAGCAGTTATATACTATTTGATACTACTTCTTAAATGTACTGTGTACTTTATAAAACATATATAAACTTAAAATCAAAGGGATATACAGTATGTGAGTATGCATATATATATATGTATATATATATATATATATATATAAGAGAGAGAGAGAGAGAGAGAGAGAGAGAGAGCGAGCTAATATCTCTTCTCATTATGCAGTGGATCATCTTGTCCACCTGGTTCAAGACCCCTTATGGGAACATTGCTCTAATAAAGTCAAAGTCATGGTTTTTATTCTTTGTGGCTTCTTAGGTGATCTGTTCTACAGACACCAACTTTAAATCTAGTCTCAACAATCTGAACACATGGTAATATTGAGTGAGAGTAAATGTGACAGATCACCTGAGTCAATCAACTGTTCTTGGTAAAAACAGTGTACAGACACTCCAAAAACAAAGAGGAAGTTAGTAAGCTCTGAGCACTATGGGAAGGACCTAAGATTTGGGATCCTGCCCTCACCTGAGATTCATCCCAGCCGGTAAGGTAAATATTATAGCTGAGGAAGTCGGCATTGTTCCTTTCCTGCATCTGGGTCTCCAGCAGCTGCAGCAAGTCTGCAAACCATTCAAAGGCATGTGTGTCCCGACACAGCCAGTAGAAGTAGATCTGAAAGAGGGTGGATCATGAAGCAGATCATATTAAATAAGACCCATTAGCATTGACATAGATAGAGATTACTTCCCTCCCCCCAACTTTTTCCTGCTGCTCAGAAGGTCTAGAAAGAGGTTTTCACAAACCTCTGGACATTTGATGAGCTAGTTCACATGAGCCTACTCTTGCCTTCATACTGGCAAGATAGTAAATAAATAGCTTTGCCTCAGAAATACATAGTTTAAAAAAACATTAGCCTACCACTTTCTTTCTGGGTCTGCTCTTTCCCTCCCAGAATCCCTGGCTTCCTTTGTACCTCTTCTCAGAAAGGCCACCAGAATCTAGACTAGCAGTGGCTACCACAGGATTACTTCCCTGTCCACCACTGCTAGACATTCCTTAGTTCCTAGGGAAAAAAGTAGTTCTAGCCACACCTCCTCCACATAGCAAAGAGGAAAAGGAGAGAATGAAAAGTCAAAGTCAGCTCAGCGTCCCTATTAGAGGTTATCGCTACAGTTATTAGAATGTCTCAAATTTTATTAAAGATGTCCTTTATCAGACAATGAAACCAAATTTACATGAGAAACCTCCACCTCTTCTGCCAGGAATTTATTCTGAGGATATATTCTTAAGAAAGTAACAGTTCCAAGAAAGGACATGTTACCTGCCCTCCTCCTCCAATGAAAGTATTGGTGAGGAGCTAGAAATAAAATCGATCTTGATATCTAACCTAGAATGATAGAAAAATTATTCTATACTCTCTCAATAGAACATGAAGCAATCTTTAAAACTGATCATTATAAAGCCTGTGACAACATTGAAAAAATACTGTTTTTAGAAAAATAGGACATGAATATGTACATACTCAATATTTATAACTTTCTAAAAATGTGTAAACATGAGAAAATATTGAAAGAGAATATACAAAAAAGGATAGCTATTGGATTGGGGTTGTGAATACCTTCTATCTTAACTTTGTTTTGAATCTCTTATAATATTCTATACTATATTGTAACATACAAATACAGTATATTACTTTTATTAATGGACCTATTTATATAGAAGCACATTTAACTTATCAAATAGCCCCTTTAAGAGAAGCTTGCCTCTCTGGACCCTGCCCAAACCTGGCTTTCCTTCCCTTGGCCTCAACCACAAAGGCTCTCTCAGGCTTCACTTGGCAGAGTGTAATAGCTGCTCCAAGTCCTCTGAAAAATGAAGGAACCTACCTTTTTGAGTCTCAGATTGGTGGCATTATTGCAATATTTGTACCAGACTGACTTGAGAATGGATGCGAAGGGTGTGACCCCAATCCCTGCTCCCACTAACATCACCACCTCATAGCTGAACACATCTTCACTGGCTGTGCCAAAGGGCCCGTCAACCGCTATCCTGGAGGGAAACATGGGAGATAGTTTCAGAGATATCTTGCTCTTCAGAGTAGGATGGGGCACACATTATTACTGGGGGTGTGCAATATGTCACTTCAAACCAGGACAAGGTATCTATGGGGCACTTTCTTCTATGAAACAGCTTTCAAGTAACCAACTTAGTGTCAACATTGGGGCTAGAAGTACAAAGAGGAATTTTTAGCCAACTAAAAATATTCCTTAACTCTCAAGGGTATTTTATTCATCTCCACTCCTCCTTCACCCACAACATGTGTGTGTGCACGCACGCACACACACACACACACATACACACACGTCTGTATCTTGCCAGGGCATCCTACACTTGAAATTTCTGCTTACATTGCACACTGAAGTAAAGCAAGGAATTTCTACATCAAAACATCTTGTAGATTGAATATCTCCACTTTTAATTTGTCTATTCATTGAGTTATGCAACAAATTTTTCTTCAGCATCCACTAAGCGCCTGATACCATGTTAAGCATGTAAGATGGAGGCCAAGTGAGCAATATATGGCAGTTACACTCAAATAACATATACAAATGAAATTTTAAGAATATATTTGATACACTATAATTTTGTTTGTTAGGAAAGTTAATATACCTTGGCCATGATCCTTATATAGTAAAAGGATTTGGGGAATATTCATTATTAATATTTGATTCAAATATTTTTTATTTCACATAAGATTGATAAATATATGTACACACTACCCACATAAAATGGGGGAACACAGAGATAGCTACATAAATTTGTAGAACCTATGTGTTTTGTCAGACTCAGGAGAGAGTGAGAGATGGAAGAAAAGGAGCTATTTAGTGACATTTTTCCTGAACTAATACATCTTTGTAATATGTCCTTTGTACTTACTTAGGTAGTTTCCAGGCATCTTGAAACTCTTGCTTATCACAGCCACAAGCATTGAACAGTCCCTCTGTCCAGTCCCCAACAATGCGGATATGGATACTAAAGAAATCTTCCTCAGGGGCAGAGGTCAGTGTAAAAGGATGCCACTCCAGTCTGGACACTTTGGGACACTTGACAAAAATGTATTGTCCCACCTCCATCTTGAATCCCTTCTTCTTCATCTGTAGCTCAATTGTTTTGAAGGGGTGAGTGACCACCTATGGAACAAAACATGTCTCTGGAAACTACACTTATGCTTTCCCCCAAAACTTGTCTTTATACTATTCATGTGGATAAAAAGCTGAGCTAAGATGCCTCACCCAGGTCCTTTCTTCAAGACCAACACAGCAGTTTCACCAGCAGATGTGTCTCTCACTGGGAATTACCCTAGGCTGTAGCCCATGGCTGATAATGAGCTAATGCAAGGATACAAAGGTCTGGCTCCTCTCCTCAATTTGGGACAACTCCAAGGGGCCATCCCAACTCCAGCACTCCCTGCAGGGTCATCTGAGGCTACAGTTGCATTGAGGGTCAGCTTTTTCCTCTCTCCAACCTTCCTTTTCTTTTCTTTTCTTTGACAGGTTCATCTTCTGATCAAATGCCCCCATTAACCTTCTGCATGCAGTTCTCTGTGTCAGAGTCTTTGCCAGGGAATCCAACCTAAAACACCAGCCTACTGTCATACTTTTTTCTTTAAGAAGTTAAAGCAGGTGCTAGAAACAGGAAGAAGTTGGTTTCCTGCTCAGCCTTCCTGTCCCCTCAGGGGATGATAGAGAGCATTAGCAGCTGAACGGAAGAAAGAGACCCCACTGGATAATTATACAGCAACATCTCCCAAACTAAGGCTAACTGTGTTAGTCTGCCTTTGTCCTGTGTCATGCCTCGAACCTGTCCGATTTCATGCATTGCTTCTACATTTCTCCCTATTTGGGGAATACACCACCCATCTCTCCCAAAGCCAGGCCCTACCCACACATTGCCATCCATCCATGTACATGGGTGTTGATAACATCTTTGTTTATAGTAACAGAAAATTAGAAACAGTACAAATGTCCATTGACTGGTGAGTTGGTAACTAATATTAAAAAATAGAATGCAATAAAAAGCTGTTGTTTCAATATGGGAAGTAATATACTATTTCTTGGGCAATGCCAGAGACACCTAGGACTTCATATGTACAACTAAAACCAAAGTGATATAAAAGGAAATAAAATTCAACAGAAAAAGAAAATAAAAGCAGTTTCCTAATGTTGACTGATATTGCTTAAATTTTCACCAGCGAGGAGTAGAATGGGAAGTTCTTTTAATAAAAATTGCCAAACGTTTCCAAAACTTGTGATTTAAATCTACTTTATATGACAAAGCTATAACCAACTTCCCTTCATCAATGAAATAAGAAATTGTGAAGCTTCATTTTGAAAACAAAATAAAAAATTATCAAAATTATTTTGAAAATTATATTTGCCATATTTTGTATTTTGCCAAAACTATGTTGCAATTTTGCATGGCGAAACTAATTTTTACCATATTGCAATCTTGCTACCATAGGCAAAAATTAGGATTGAATTTAATGACATGTATGATGGAACAGCATTATCATTGGAATACTTTAGGATAACATCTTATTTCTTATGTGTGCTTATATGAGAAGAAAATTAGTATCTAAAACAAGTTTTCCTTAGAAATGTGTGTGAGGGAAACACTTGTCTGGTTAGTGAGTTAGTCAGGGACTTTTTGTGGTAGCTCTTTTTGCTGATCTGTGAAATTTTTCTTACAGTGCAATAGAAATATCATAAAAGGAGAACTGTTGTAGCTTCCTATATTTCAAGATTTCCAATGCCAACTGGACTATCTTTACTATGACCTTCCATAGATGCCAAGAAAGAAAAGTTAGGGTGGAGGACAGGAAGAATTTGTATGTTTTGCAAAAATAACCCATAGTAGGCTTTTGGCAATTACTTTTTGAACTAAATTGAATTGAATTAAATTTTATTTGATAAAAATAGTCTTGTCTGATGTTTCCTGAAACTATAATAGGAAGTTTCTATTTCTATTTGTTTAGTTGAATACTTATTTATTTGATGAAAAGTGGCATAGAAGTGTTGGGAGAAAAGCCACTATATAATTAGAGCTAGGAGACTCAATTCTAGATGCAGTTTAGCTACTAACTTGTGTGAGGCTTTGGACACTTTAACTCTGATATTCTATGATTACATACAAAGCACAGAAAAGGAGGTAAAGGGGAGATGGGAAACTATCTCAACCTCAATCAGATCTGCCTTTGGTTCCCTGGTTCTTTTGGCATCTGAATATTTTAAGGCTCAATGTATGTCCTTTTGGACTCACTTCTTGTGTCTCCTTTATTAACTAATCACATTATCACTCTACATCTTTCCCTTCTACACACACACATCATGTTCATTTACACAAAATATTTAGGTTCATTTTTCAACAGAAAAATGTTAACTTCTGGTTTCCCCAGTTAAAAGGCCCAACCATCTGATTATCAAGCTAAGTACATTGGAATCAACTGTGGGTTATCTCTCTGCTCTAAATTTAATCAAAAGAAACTGAGTAAAAGAGAGCTCTGATCAATGGCATAGAGAACTTGGATAGATTTGTTCATGACATCATTAGATACTATTAGAAATTCCGAAACCATCCAATACCTTGGTGATGACCACTTTCTGTTGAGATCGCCAAAACCGTACCAACCTCTCACAGAGATATAGGAACATGGGACCCACTATCCATTTCCAAGTCTGTAATCAGAGCGAAAAATGGGAAAAGGATGTGTTAAGGGGTGAACATTTTATTCACAGGGACAAAACATTTTAGAAGTCAACATAATCTTTGTAGGCTTGTTTAAATATTTGATATCAGATTGGTAAATTTTTTTCTATCACAGAATGTATGGAAAAATATCTAAAATTAAAAAAAGTTTTGAGCCAGTAGAGATGAACATTCTCTTTGCCCACATTAGGGAACTTTATCTACAGTATGAAACTTTCCCAAGAGGAACTGCCCTCAAGAAGGGGATTTCCTCCTAGTGTTGCAATAGCAGTTGCAATAACTCCACAGCAGAGCAAGGTTGGTTTCAGAATTAACATTCTTATAAAGGATATCATTTCAGCAACACCATATTTTTAATGCAACACTGCCATTGCTTTCAATTGTTATGTAGTCAAAGTTTATTCTTTTGCAAGAAGAGAAATTTTATGTAAGAATGTAGCTGTTTCTCCAATATCCTGGTAAGTTCTAAGAGCTGTGCAACGTAATTGCCAAATGGGGGCAAACCCAAAGATTTTCAGATTTCTGTAGATTCACCTCTTGTCAGAATCTGTGGTGTTTCAGAACACTGGAGTTACCTTGTAGCATTGTTTGGTACGTAAATATATTTAGGCAAAACAGCCAGTTAAGTTCCTAGTTTAATACCTGAAGTATCAAAGAATCTTAGAATGCAATATCATCTAAAAGATGACACTCCAGAATGGATTCCAAGAAGGAAAAAAAGCATGAAGTGCTCCTCATAGTCTCACATATGATCTTTCTGTTAATTTTTTTAGAAACTTGTTGGAACTTGAGAGCATTCAGGTTAATACCTGAAGTGGCAAAGAATTTTAGAAGGTAATATCACTTAAATGTCTCCATCTCCAGCCAAAGTTGAAGAATATCTGTTCCCAGAGTCAATGATGTTCTGCTAGTGGCCTTTGTTTCATGGCACAGGTTTTTTAAATAGTGTGGAATCATTCATCTATTTCCTGGGTGCCACCATGGGGCCCCGCTGAATGGAGCCAAGTCTTTGACACTGCCTCTGATATGCCCCTAAACCCAGAAGCTCCTTTGAGGTAGACGCCTGTTAAGGTGGTAGTACTCTGACTCCAGCCGTCTTCGAGGAAATGTGCCTTCTTCTTAGTTCCCTTTTTATCCTTTCTGTTGATGCCTGCATGTAGTGGGGACAGGTCACTGACATGTCTGGTTTCTTTCATTAATGAGCAAGGATGCTTAAAGATGTTAAATCCTAAGATAGCATGTTGTGTCTAGAGGAAGAGTACTTCTATGTTAGGCGAGTAGAGGGGAAAAAGGAGAAAATGGGATGGGAATTTTACCTTTATGTTATACTGCTTAAGGAAAATATACTAATTCTGTTCAGAAGCCCCGTACAAATGTTGATTTTTGACTAGTTTTATACCAAAGGCTAGCTTGATAACCAATAAAGTATCCTGCTTGTGAAGTGGGAAAATATATGGCTATCACAGGGCCCACTTTTCACTCTACAGAGCAGAGATGTTGTGAATACCCAAAATGGAGCTCTTTGAAGCCCTCAACTGAAGAAGGTAAATATTGCAGCATGTTTTTTCCCTTGGTCACCCTTGCCACACTCCTGCTCTATCATGTAGTGTCATTAGATATTGATGTAAACCTGGCTGTCCAACCTCTTTTATGCCCCATAGACTGGACCCGCTGATGCCTAAAGGCAACCCTAAGTGTCACCTCATTAATTTTCTTCCCAGCTCTGAAAACTGATAGAAAGTCTTACTTCCTGGTATTTGAAGAGACTCCTAGCTCCTTAAAGGTGATCATCTGAGCTATCCAACTCAGCTTATGAAGGAATCCCTCTGAAAACCATTAACCGGTATTATCATGGCCCTCATCCAGAAAAGAAGAGATGGAATTTCTTGATCCTAAACAGCATTTCAAAAACATTTTTTTCCGAGTTTTACATCAAGACATTCCTAAAAGACCAATGCAAAGCTTACTCTTTAAGAAATAATTCTAGACAATAAGTGTACCAGGAAAAAGTACATACTTAAAACATTCTAGCAGTTCCATGAGATCTGTAATGGGCAACTCTATGACATTTATATGTATTTCATAGACATAGTTTGAAGATTTTGTTAATGAAACTGTAATAGTGACAATGAATTGTACATACCATAGGAGGATTTCCATAGAACTTAGGGACTGGGCATGTCTTTATTTTTCCCCAATCTGAGATGTTTTGATAACAGTTTTCTGGTATGTGCTCCAGCAAACTCTCTGGGGTCTGCCCACGTACAATTCGCCTGGGGAAAAATGTTAAGTCCAGATCATTTAGTACCAAAAATAAAGCAAATTTTTTTGAGACTCTGGTAATATTTTAAGTATTTAGGTATAGGTTTCATACTTTTTACTAAGAAGTTATATCTTATTGTTCCCTCCAAATAGATTAGAGAAAGGGAAAGAAAATGTGTGATCTTCAGCAATAGAAAAGAAACATGTTCAGTGGCACAAAGAATATTTATATGTAACATTACAGTGGGTAAGTTTTGGATCATCAATGGATGTTTTCTTAAAGGGAGCATTTGTGTTTCTGTTTCAAGAATTAATTTCATTCATAAACAAACATATAAAAACAGAAAAACTGCAAACCTAACAGAGCAACTGCTAGCTCATACAGTGTCTTTTTACAAATTAGCAGTAGAAACCATCAACAAAACAAAGAGGTAAACTTCTGAATAGGAGAAAATATTTGCAAATAACGCTTCTGATAAGGGGCTAAAATCCAAAATATACGAAGAACTCATACAACTCAACCACAAAAAACAAATAGTCCACTTAAAAAAATGGGCAGAGGACCTGAACAGACACTTCTCTTAAGAAGACGTAAGTGGCCAACAGACATATGAAAAGATGTTCAACTTTACTAGCTATTAGAGAAAATCAAATCAAAACCCAATGAGGTACTACCTCACACCTGGAAGAATGGCTTATCAACAAGACAAATAATAATAAGTGTTGGAGAGGTTGTAAGGAAAAATGAACCCTCATACACTGCCGGTAGGAATGTAAATTTGTACAGTCACTATGGAAACAGTATGGAGGTTCCTTAAAAAAAAAATTAAGAATAGAATTACCATATGACCCAGCAATCTCTCTCTGGGTATCTACCTTAAAATTTTGAAAGATACATGGATGTTCATTGCAGCATTATTCACAGTGGCCACGACATGCAAACAACCAAAGTGTCCTTCAATAGATGATTGGATAAAGAAGCTGTGATATATATATCTATATATACATATATATAGACATATATATCTATATATACATATATATTAATATATATAATATATATGTATATATAGATATATATGTATATATATCATTATATATGTATATCTATATATACATAGATATATATGTATATATATCTCATATATATGTATATATATCAATATATATGTGTGTGTATGTGTATATATATGTGTGTGTGTGTGTGTATATATATATATAAAATGGAATATTACTCAGCCATAAGAAAAGATGGAATACTGCCATTTGTGAACATGGATGGATCTTTAGATTATCATGCAAAGCAAAATAAGTCAGAAAAAATTGAGAACCATATGATTTCACTCATATGTGGTATATAAAACTAAAAGCAACAAACAAACGAGTCAAACAAAAACTGATAAACACAGACAACAGTTTAGGGACTACCAGAGGAAAAAGGGGGTGAGGGAGAGGTAGATAAAGATAAAAGGGGTCAAATAAATAGTGAAGGAAGGAGATTTAACTTTGGATGGTGAACACACAATGCAATATACAGATGATGTAGTATTGAATTATATACTTGAAACCTATATAATTTTATTAACTAATATAACCCTCAAAATTTAGTAAAAATAAAATAAAAATTGAATTACAAATATAAAGAAATAAAAAGAAATTGTCTAAATTAAACCAAAAGTTTCAAATCAATGTAAGAGGACTGAACTTTGTGGGGATTAAGATATTCTCACAGACACGAACATTGATGGTGTGTTTTTTAAAGCACTCAGAGCCCCTTCACTTCAATAAATAGTAACTGAGCAACTACTAAAACTTAAGACAATGTGGATTCAGATTGAGGGAGGGAAAGAGGGAGGAAGGAAGGCATAAAGTTGAATGAATCATGTCCCTGACCTCAAGTAACATAAATGGCAGGGTCTTCAGAATATATGACAAGAAGGACATAAAAGGCCCTTTGAAAAAGTTTGCTCAGGGGACCTAAAATTTATTGTGCCAAGGTCATTTTCTAGCTCTTTCTACCACCCATTTTCTACCATCCTTTTCTAGCTCTAGGTCTTGGGGAAGAGAATTACCTTATATCGAGCATTTATTATGTGCCAGGCCTGGGGAAAGGCACTGTTTACAAATTACCTCAAATAATACTCATAACAAGCCTGAAAGGTAAGTATTAGTGCTCCCATTTCACATATGAGGAAAATCGAGGCTTAGAGAGAGTAGGTAACTAGAAACAGAATGATTTGGTCAAAACAGTTCTGGACCCAAGCCAGACAGCCTTGGTTTCAAAATCCATGTCCTCCCCTTACTGGTGGTCTTGGGCAAGTTATTGTATTTCTTTTGAGACTCAGTTTCTTCAACTGTAAAATGGGTATACTAGGACCTCATCAAAGCTTTACTTTATTAATCAATTGGCATGATGCACAATGAATGCTAGACACAAAGTAAGGGTCCAACAAATGATAACTATTAAAAAGTTCTTAATGCCCTAGTTCACATGGGGAGGAAGTAATAGAAAAAATAAAATCCGATTTTCTCCTTTTCTCAATGCCAGGACCAGAAATTGTAAAACATGGATTTTCATTCCAGTTCAGCTGCCATCTAGCCATGAGACTGAGCACAATCAGTTAACCAGTACAAGTAGCAGATTCTCTTCAAAAGGAAAATATGGTAAATATATCTTCTCTTCCAGGTTCCAAGAAAAATGCATACCTATGAAACTATACAAATGTGAAGTGGTGGAATTACTAAACAAGAGAGGGTAAGACATTCATTTTTTTCTCTAGGGTTCTCTGACACAGCTGAATTATGATCAAGTCCCATTTAAATATACTCAATTGCTTTTGGAGAATCAAGAGATTATTTGTCTATACAGATTTTTCAGTGTGTAGAAAGAGTTGATCAGGAGGTCAGTCAGCAAGTCAATCACGAATGCACACAAGTGTTGGTCAATGAGCCTTAAGCATCTACTTCCTCCACCCTTAGTTATCTGGAGCCCCATTCTCACCAATGAACTTCCCCAAGCTTGCTTTTGTATGCAGGTAGGAGAATCAGCTAGTGTGAAACAGTAGAAAAAGGAAATCTGGTATTAAAGAGGATTCTCAATAAAGTAAACTTTCCCAACCACAGCCCAGTCACTGTGTGTCTCTGAGAGCTTTTATCACAGTCTGCCTTAGACCACCAATCCCAGCTATGTCACTTACAAACTGGGTGGCTTGGGCTACATCTTTTACCTTTCTTTTAAGCCTGGTTCCCTGTCTGCAATTTCCCCAGGAAATGGGGATAGTAAGAGTACCTCTACCTTTTGGTGATTAAAAGAAACATTTTGTGTCTATAACAAATGCTCAGGAGTTAGCTCTTACCTTTATTATATTAGAATGCTTGAAGGCAACAACCATGTATTTTTCCTTCTAGTAATTCCCATAGTTCCTGAGATCGGTTCTCATTCCCAGCTCGCAATCGAGAAATAATGACTGGCTCATATCAAAACTCATACAGCAAACCCTTTCAACCTATTACTCATTAATATTTCTAGTTTGAGAGTTTGTCTAATATACTAGTGATTAAGACACAGGAAACATCATTGCAGACATCCAAGACTCTACAGGACTCTCTACATGTTTTACAAGTTTCCAAAGATATTCAAACTTTGGTATATTTTCCAGTTTGCTATTAATAGTGGCACTATGAATAGCTATTCATTGGATGTAAGAAACTAAAGTAATAAAGTGCTACTAAGTGGTTTTTATCACACTGACCTCTGCTGTTCCCTCATATTCCTTCAGAAGACAGGTTGATCACACACAGACAAGGTCACTGTGCCTCTCACAGAGCATCGCACCTGGAAACTAAAGTACTTGGCCTTAAAGATTAAACACTCACTCAGCTCCATGGATGGCGAGACCAATGAAGAAGATCACAAAAAGATGGTGTGTGTACCAAAACACTTCAAAGTAAGACCTCCGGATGGTTTTGGTGGAGGAAGTAATAATTAATATGAGGCACAGTGTGATAACAATTCCAGTGATGCCTGCCAATCGAGTCACAGCCACGTACAGGCCTCCTTCAGGGTTCTGTAAAATATAAATACATATATGCATTATCTGTAGGCCCCCAAATGCAGGACTACCTATATATAAAATGTACAGGGCAATAGGTATTTTCATTCTCCCTTTAGATAATCCTAACCATCCCTCACAGCAGAGTGATGAAGACTTGGAATAGATATTTCTCATTTTCAAAAAGTCTTACGTGGTTGAAGTGTCATAGGAAATATGAATTGATATACTGAAATACTTCTAAGGGAGTATCAAATAAAGGAAATCAGTCTATTATACGATGTTCTTAAAGGGGCTCGAGACCTTTCTCCCTTTGATTTGGAAATGGCCATAGTGCTTAGTTTGCAAATTCAAGCCATGTCCAACATCTTAGGCTGCATTTTCCCAAAGCAGACTCTGAGATGAAAATTCATGGGCAAGTGACTTAAAAAGGCTGTTCTCCTGAAGAAACTGGTAAGAGAATGGTTAATGGGACAGAAAAAAGAGGAACAAGTCAAGTAAGAGGGCTATGTCAGGCCATCTTACAGATGGTAGCTTTATCCTGATGCTGCAGGGGAACTGTGGAGGGTAAGTTACACCTCAGAGTTTATCCTGACTCAAGCAAAGAAGCTGGACTTTCATGGCTTGACCCATCAGTTATTGGCTAAGGGCTGCCCAGGGAGAAGCAGCTATCTACACTGTTCCAGATCTCTGATCTTGGCAAAGGTTCTCCAATAGCCCCAGGGCGGTCCTCTGAGAAAGACACGCTTGTACAGGAAATTGAAAGTGAAAGCATGCAGAAGGGTGGGGAGCACAGATACTGTAAAAATGATTCCAAGAGATCTGGGCACAACCTAGCAGTATTGGCTCACTCACCTAGTGTGTTCACAGTGCCACCCTTATATGTCATTGTACAAAAGACGGAACAATACAAAAGAAATTATCCAAGACATTACAGAAAAAGAATTCCTGTTTTGTTCGATGCTGTTTAATTCTGTCCCTAAGTAGACTAGGCAAGCTTTTTTCATGTCAGCCTCAGGGTAATTATTTCTGCAGAATTAAGGGATTTTTTTGCAAAATTTCCTAAACAAAAGGAAACATGTTTGGAATTCAGTGTACAGTAAAGTGATTTGGTCGTCCTCCCAAGCCACGGGCCCATGAAGATAACTTGGAGCTTGTCCCTCTGAGTATAGGAAGCTTCAACAACTGCTGGAAGGAAAGAAGTCCTTGCCTACGGATACCCCCAAATGGCCGCCCCTGGAGGACTGCTGAGTTACTCCCAGGGCACTGTACTTCTCAAGAAATGACAATTAGCAGACATAGTCCAGCCCTTAGATGTTGTAGGTAAGGACAAAAGCATCACTGACAGTTGTCAGCTATTCGCTGGTCCGGTACTAAAATCTAGGCTGGAGTGTTCCCAAACAATTTTGTAAAACAGCAGCATCATTCTGTGACTGTTACAGAGTGAGGCAAAACTAATAACACTCCAAAATTATGTCTGAACCAAGACAAAAACATGGGTGACTGCTGCTTCTTTACTTATTACAGATTTAGCACGTTCTATATCCTTGTGCCTCTAGGAAAAAAATTAGGATACTGAATCCTAGAACTACCCCAATTCCTGACCATTCCTGATCCAGAACAAATCTTTGCTTCCTTAAGCCCTTCCCAAATTATCTAACACAATTCCAAGTCCTATAGCAAGCCTCTGTTAACATGCTCTTGAAATGCCCTAAACTTCCTCATGGTATGAGGTTTCGTTTGCTGCATAAGTAATTAAACACAACTTTGTTCGACTAAATGTATATTCCTGGCTTTCTTTCACTGTTGGACCTCGTCATGGTGAGCTTGAGTTACTCCAAGCTCCACCCACCCACATTCTCACAGGTGAGCTTAAGGAACTGGAAAACATCTACTGACTCTCCATACACGGGATCAGAAGTATGGGACACAGTTTCTCTGTACTCATTTTCTTAGAACCCAGAGACGTGTTCCTCTGATAGTCAACTTTTGTCATTGCTGTTGTTCTGGCTAAGCAAAGTTCTTCATTCACTGAAATCTAGTCCTCAGTTTTAATGATCTAGGAAACATCAGAATCAGCAAATAAGAGGCTTACCTTGATTCTTTCTCGAGCAAAATTGAGGTAAGTTTCACCAGGCTTATCTCCAATGTCAGAGAGTGCTATTGAGTAAGGATCAGAATTGTTGACTCGGGCATTTACGCACCACTCCACATTAAATAGATGTGCAATGGTGTGGATCGCTAAAGAGGGCAGAAAAGAGAAACAAAGAGATTGAAAGGTGCGCACAATTTTACTGTAAGCTGGTTTTCCTATGATCCCTGACTCTATGATAAGTTACAAGGAGACACAAGGATGACCAAGGACACTTATAAGCAAGAACTGGGTCTCCAGGACCAAAGAGGCAAGGCAATTCTAGTGGGTAGGCTATTCTCTAGTTGTGTGATTGTAGGCAAATCACTTAACCTCTCTGGTCTTGGTTTCCTAATTTGCTAAATGAAGGTGTTAAACTACATGATCCTGAAGACCCAACCAAGTTCTAAGATTCTACAAAATAACCTTGGTCTCTGAGGATGTTTAGATATGTTCTCATTGTCTCTCTCCACCTGATATATTTGTGCTCAAATAAGACTCTCCTGCAACGCACGCCTTTGGTTGTTCCATTCACCTGACTCTGACATTATTCCAGAGAGAGATGACAAAATTATATTGAACTGATACAAATCGATGGCTATAAGAATGAAACTCTTTTTTAAAAATTTCATTCTTTATTCATACTTACATAGGATTTACTAGATGCCATAAGTGCTTTATAATCACTTAATCCTTATGAGCCAGTGATGTAGATACTATTATCATTTCATTTTACGGATAAGGAAGCTGAAGCACACATTGCTTTAAAATCTTGCCCAAGGGTTAGCAAGCCAGGAAGTTGCAGAGTTAAGAAGTAAATGCAAGCAATTTGACCCTCAAACCTGTGCTCTTAATGGTTATACTATGTTGCTTTCTAACAAGATTTTATCATACATTTCAGTTTTGAAACATTTCATTTGCAACAGCTGAGAAAGCCTGCATGGTCTACAAACAAGAGATGAGAAACCCATTTGAGTGCCTGCAGTCTAAATCTATTTTACTCAGATTAGGGACAAAACTCTTAAAGGCAGAGTAAAAGTCTTTTATGTTCATCACTGTGTATGTATGCATGCCTACTGTCTGGCACATCAACTATATATTAAGTCACTTAATGGAGATTTGATAAGGGTTCCAGACACATTCCTTCTTTCTTTTTTCTCTTTTGGATTGAATTTTTAATTGTATAATTGACTTACAACATTATATAAGTTTCAGGTATATCATAAGGATTTGATACTTGTATATTGCGAAATGATCACCACAATAAGTTTAGTTAACATCTATCACCACACATGGTTATAGAATCTGTTTGTTTGTGATGGGAACTTTTAAGATCTACTCTTTAGCAACTTTCAAATATGCAATATAGTATTATTAACTATAGTCGCTATACCAAATACATCCCTTCTCATGATTCACCACCATGAATCTACATGTTTGAACAAGTATTTTTTTAAATGAACAAATAAAAGCTATCATATGTGGACTGACAAACATTTTTTTTTTATGTTAAAAAGGATGAAAAGGGGCAAAGATACAGGAATTTTATCAGAAGAGGCTAAGTTTAAAAAAGTATTAGGATATGAGGGAATAAATCCTAATATTGGAATGGCAGAAATAGGGGTGAATATTTTTAAACACAACTCATTAAAAATACAACATATCTAATTGCCACTTAAAATGCCTATAAAGGCTGATCTCCTATTTTAAAAAAAGTATCTAAGAAAAGAGGGAGCTCTCTGGTTCCAAGTTTTCTTTGCAATCTCAAATATCTTAATAAGCTTACCAGTATGAAGGGCAATCATCCACGCTACCATTTTATGAAAGGTGAGGTTCCTGTCTAGTTGTCTTCGAATTCTTGTTGAGCAGCACTTCAGATTAAGGAGAAAAGAATGAAATAGCACTTGTTAACAAGAAGGTTTTCTCTGTGCTAGGCATTAGATACATATGATTTCATTGAATTTTCACAGCCACCCTAAAAACTATACCATTCCATAGATGAGAACACAGGCTCGAATAGATGTCGCCATCTTCCCAAGGTCAAACAGCCAGTAAGTGGCATAGCTGGCTTAATCAGTATGTTTTCTGTTCTCTTACCAGTGCTGAATTGTATAAAATATGAATTTGTAAAGAAAACATATATAACCACATGATTTCTAGTTCAGATTGATTTATTTAATAAACAGAGGATACAGAAATTAATAAAGGACAAGCCTGCCCTCAAAGACCTGATAGCCTTATGGGGACACAGACAAGTGAACAGCTCTAGGACAAGTGAATAGTTTTAGAATTCAACCCTTCTAGGAAATACTCTATGGGGGTAGAAAAAATAGTCCACCTGTCTATGTTGACAGAGATAACATCACAAGGAGAGATCATTAACAAAATAATAGCACAGATAACAATAGTTAACGTTTACAAAGAGCTTATGCAAAGAGCTGCTTTAAGTGTTTCACATGCATTGACACATTTCATTCTTATATCAATCCTATCAGGGAGGCATCATTATTATTATTGTAGAACACAGGAGAAAACAAAGGTAGAGAGAGGGTACCTCGCCTTCGGTTGCATAGTTAATAAGTGACAGAGCTGAGATTTAAACTCAGCCTGTCTGATGCCAAGATATCAGTATCCTGACATTTCATAACATATATTATTACCTTGACATTAAAAATAGTATTTTGGTCAATATGTTAGTTTAACTGTCCTAATGGCATACATAAGAAAATGTGGGTTTGAATCTGGGTTCAGGTAATTGCCCAAAGTAGAAAAGAAAAAACAAAACCTAGTTTACGGCTGAATCAGAGCTTTGCCCTCCTGAAAACTGGTCAAATGCTCCTTCTGGCTGTTTTGTTCCCGAGACTAGATGTACTGTTATTGAAATTCAGAGAAGTTTTAGGAGACTAGAGTGAAGTGCCAAAAAAAAAAAAAAAAACTTTAGGTATTATAAATATCTGGGTCTAAGGTATTCAATTTAAATATAAGGGTGTTTACTACTTGGTTTACTTATTTTTAATAAAATGTTCTGATTTTATAGAAAAATATAATTGTATGAAAAACTGTGCTTATTTCACTATTTCTCAGTTAGCTAACTCTAGGGAGGGCAGGCTGTTTGAACCAGGAGAGCGGATTCCTGGACCCGCAGAAATAGAGTGAAGAAGATATTGAGGATTTCAGAAAAAGGAAAACAGAGTTAGCCTTCATTGAGTGCCTCATTTCATGCAATAAGTATTATTGTTCCCATTTTACAGTTACTGAAACTAAAGCTAAATCTCATGTCGGATGGATTCCAGTCTATTCATATTTAAAGGTTCATGCCCTTTTCCACCAAATCAAATGTAAAGATATAGTTATTATTATTCTACCTGTCTAAAAACCCAAGACGAGAATTTAAGTGTAAGTACTCTATCTGGAAGGTGATCACAGAAAACAAGGTTAGGGTAAGTAAGACTAGGAAGGGAATAAAGGGTGTACTATCTTATCAGCTGCCACTGTCATATATCAGTAGGCTCTCTGATCAGGGAACTCTGGGACACCGTGTAGAACATGCTTTAGAGTTCTGATTTTGTTTTCTTTCCTAAGGAGTTAGGAACCTTGGGTATTCATCCAACGACTCGCATCTATCACTGCCTGAGGGTTGTTCCCAGGGCATCAGCACCCTGGCATTTCAGGCTTGCCCCAGGAGAGGGTTGAAAGAACATCCTCTGGCAAAGAAAGACTGGGGCTTCTAGAAGGCGGCTGTCCCATGTATTGGAACTGACATTATGGAGGGAATACGGGTGGAACGCCAACAGCATCAGCTATAACTGAGCTCAGCAATGACTCAGGATCTCAAAACAAGGGTTTCCTGTTTGAAGTCACTTATTTTATATGTATGTTGGTGAAAAATCGACTGTCCTTGTTTTCTTATATAGCCTTGTTGTCTTTTGTGTTTTGTTCAAGTTCTGTGCTTTGTTTTACTACTTTGGAGTCTTTACAATTTAAAGGAAATATCTTTTTCCTGTTTCCCAATCATTTCTTAGAGTTCTTGCGGTAGGCAAAATCCTAAGATGATTCTCAATGACCTGATATAATCTTTTTTTTTCCTTAAGTGTGGGTGGGGACCTGACTTATGAATATGATATGATGCCACTCCTGCGATTTTGTTACATTATATGGCCAAAGGGACTTTGCAGAGGTAATTAAAGTGCCAAATTAACCGAGAGAGAGAGAGAGCGAGAGAGAGAGCGAGAGAGAGCGAGAGAGAGAGAGAGAGAGAGAGAGAGAGAGAGAGAGATTATCTGGGTAAACCTGACCCAATCAAATGAATCCTTTAAATCTGGGTCTAGAAGTCAGAGATTCAAGGCATGAGAACTATTTGATGCATTGTTGTTGGGTTGAAGATGTAGGGGGCTGTTACGACCAAGGGCTTGGTGCCCATAGAAGCCAATACTATGGCACTGGCTTCTGAGAAAAGAAAAGGCTCATATCTGAGAGCTGACTTGCAAGAAGACAAGAGGCAAAGCTCAAATCTGCTTCCCAATCCCAAATTTAGGGGCAGGATTTTAAGAGGTTTCAGCACCGAATCTTCCAAGATATTGGACCCTTTGTGTCTGAAAGATTTCTGGCGCTCAGGTTCCAGTCATGTCCTGGTCCTTTAGTTCCATCAGTGGGGTGCATGGGGAGGATTTAAGGGTTCACAAGTGTTACTCATGAGTGGTGTAAACTTTAGTTCTGGGTCTTTTTAGTAAAGGATAGGACCAGTTTGAGCTGGTTCTGCAGTTACAAGGCCACATGACAAACACTACAGGGATATCTAGGATCTGAGAGTGGCAAGGAGACATGGACCTCACTCCTACAACTACAGGGAACTGAATTTACTAACAGGAACGACACCTTGATTCCAGCCTTATGATACCCTGAGCAGAGAACCCAACCGCAGGATGCTGGACTTCTGACCTACAAAACTGTTTGCTAAAAAATTGGGGTTGTTTTAAGGCACTGTGTTTGTGGAAATTTATTACACAGTAATAGATAATTAATATAGTTCTTATTGGAGTGATGGAACACAATTGGAGTCCTAAGAATGAGAATGGAAATTAGTAGGGTCAGAAAGCAGCACTGAATTACATTTCAGACAGCAAGTTTTGCCATGCAATAATATACCTGTGTTGTATTACAGCCCTACCACCTAACTTTGTGACATTGAACAATGTACTCAATTTCGTTTCCTCACCTACATATTTATCATAGTTCTTCCCACTTAGGTCTGTTTCATAGGATCACTGAGAGCTATTTAATAAATATATTTTTTTTAAATTTTTAATATCATTATTTAACTTTTCATTTAGTGTGGCTTGGCTCCCCAGCTAGAAGGTAAGCTTCCTGTATGCAGAGCAATATGTCATGTACTTCTAAAATCCTTTCATAATTATTTGAATGAATTAAATTTTCACTGTCCTGGAATCTAAGATGATTATTCTAAACCTAAAGAGATGCATTTACCCACATATTTATACTTGCCACACAGTTTTCTTTTTCTACTTTCTGACAAATCATTCTGAAACTCCAGGGGAAAAAAGATATACTGGCTTCTCCATCCTGAATTTGAAGAAAAAGAATGTAGTTTTGTCTTGGTCTGTACACTGTCTCTATAGTTCTGTCCTTATCATCAACATGGATCATCAAAAAATCAAATAATAGATTTCAATGCCCCTTAACAGCCAGAGGAACAGAACCTTAGAGGAAAAATAAAGTGAATGCCAGAACAATGGACAGATGTGCTTGGGAAATGCAAGGGCCATTCAGTAATACTCTGTTTGATCTTAATAGGTAATTTTTTTAAAGCTAGTTAATATGAAACCAATACATTTTATTAAAAGGAAAAAAATAGAAGCTATTAGTCACCAATGGGCCAGTGGAATGGGCCCTACCACAGCATCAATCTCTAATTTTTCCCAGCTACCATCCACAGTGTGGTCAAGTTTGACAAAAATATCCTAAGAGAAGCCAGATGTCATGCTTATATGGGGTTTCCAGATACAATTTCTTTACCATTTCTTGAAAAGAGGGCAAGACAGACAGTTGGTGGGGTGAGAAGGAAAGTCTTTGCTGCCTGTGACTGTCCAGGGCTTTTTTGTTCCTCTGTACCACACAGGTAAAATTTTTATACTTTTGAATCACTTCTGAATTATTGCCAGCCACCTACAAATTACCAAAGCTGCCATCATGCCCCATATCTTCTTCACTGAACCACCTCTTAGCTTTTGGCCTTTGCCTCCTAAATAGAAGTTTCTGTGTTACTGTCAACTAGACATTTGCCCAATCTCAATAAACTAACATTCAACTGGAAGGGAGATTACTGAGTCATCTCGGTAGATTTCTATGCTCTATGCAAACTACAAGAAAAAAAAAAACATTCAAAAAATTGAGAAATGGACCTTAAAAGAAGTACGCGTTTAATGGGGTATAACATGAGTTTCTGTAACATGAGTTAGTTACAGAAACTTAAAAATTCTATTTTAGGTACCCCTGGTCTCACCACACACGCCATGAATGAATCTGAATTAGATACTCATGTGCAATTTGGAAGAAATTTCAAAAGTCAGCCTAGAAGCTAACAAAATTCAGGGGAAGAACCTCACAGTAATGTCCAAACCTGGTGGCAGTAGAATATGTGATAAATATGAAGAACACTACTTTATTTGTATAGCACTGTTTACAATTTTAAAATTATGTGTTTATTCTCTATATCCTTCATAAAACTCTAAGCCCCTCATTTTATCCTTTTTTTGTTAACACCAGCAAGACCCAGTCTTCCTAAGTGGTCTCCTAGCCAAGTACTAACCAGGCCTGACTCTGCTTAACTTTCAAGATCAGAGGAGATCAGGCACGTTCAGGGTGGTATGGCTGTAGGCTATGTTTTATTCTTTACTCACCATGTTTCCCCAGTGCTTAGCACATATCTGGCACTTAAATAATATTTGTTGACCTTACTAGTTGATAGCTTAATCAAACTAATATACTTTAGAAGGTCATATTCACTCTACATTTGCATTTTCTCACCTTTTGTTCAGCTAAAAAGAAAAAAAAAAGAACTATGAGACAGGAAGTCCAAGAGACTTGCCCTAGACCAGATGGTTAGAGAGAGAACCACACTGAGGGGTTCTAACTTGACTATATAAGGTTACAAATAGGAGCTCACTCTCTCACCTTCCTATATATTTCTGATTTTAAGAGTAGGACTTCCATCCAATTAGAACTTAGCTTCTGCATGGCAAGTTGGGGTTATGCTGAGCCCCATCCTTCCACATGTCCCTCAACAAAGCAGGTTGAGTCTTTACCCCAGTCTTTCTGGGTGAGTCAGGCCTGCAGCTTTTTTCCTCCAGGTAACCAGAAGGATTATAAAGCAATGTCTAAATGATTAAAACCACTAAAAACTGAATGAAAGTCCTGTGACTGTTTAATTTGCATAGTGTCTTACTAACCAGTCCTTGAAATTACAACATCCTTGCCAATTCTAGCCTAGGCTATTTAGCATGCTCAAACATTCATATATGTGATGGATTTTCTAAGATCATAACAGCGCAACAGGACAGTTTTATGTTTAGGTCACAGTAGGAAAGTGAATGGACTCTAGGGCACAGTGACCTGGGTTTGAATCCTAACATTTCCATTTAATTTCATCTTCACCTCACTGGATTGATGTGCAGATTTCATGAGGTGAGGTCTATGAAGACTCAATAAGTGGTAGCTATTATGATTTTCAATATTAGTCACAACACACTCATTTTAATCCCAATCAGGAAATAGTTTCATTTGCAAAGTTCATATTTCAGTCTGGGAAGGAAACCCGGAAGGAGGGACATACCCCATCATTTTAAAAATGTATATTCTTTTACAAATAGGTCTCTCTGGTCACAAAGCTGAGCTCCTCTGCAATTTGAATAGTAGCCTCATTTCATCCCTGTCTTTAGAGACCTTCATGAGTATTTTCCCTCCTGGGTCACAGGAAGCCTAAAAGTGGCCATTACAACATGCACTGATCATGGGGCATGGTAGCTCAACGGCAGTGCAATTTGGACCTGTGGGGTAACAAGGATTTCCTAACAGCCCATCCTAGTGAAAACATTGCCTGTTTCTCAGGGCTTACTTCCTCTAAATACACAGTATTTGAACAGGGGGCAGGAGAAGAATAAAAATTAATCATGTTTCATTAAAAAACAAAAGGCTACAGTGCATGAACTTCATTTAGCAAATGTTTACTGGGTACCTACAGTATACCAGGCATTGTACTTTACAGGTGGCTCATCCATAAAACTTTCAAGCAAATGGAATTTACCCTCTGTGGTTTCTTAGGTTGAGAAGATATATTTGGAAATACTTGTAATCAATATCTACTGTTAGTTGTAGCCTGCTGATCTTGTATCAATAAATCAACTGTTGTACAGTTCTGAAATAAAAAAAATTCCACTTAGGATCAATGTGAATTTGAATTTCTAGTATGACTAGAAAAATGAGGCAGAGTTTAAGACAAGTTCTACTTGTTATTGACAGTTGAGACAACTTTTCTTCCTCAGAATATTCTGTGATTACCAAATTAGGCATTAACTCCTCAGCTATACATTTGAGGTCCTAGTTTACAGCCAATCTCCAGCTTCCACTCCAGCCTTACCCCAGACATCTGCCCTTTACAATCCCTACATTGCCATCAAAGTAGATTGCTTGCTGCTATCCTCTAGAAATGATCTCTACTTAATAGGTAATTTTTTTAAAAGCTAGTTAATATAAAAATCATACATTTTATTTAAAAAAAAACAAGCTACTAGTTACTAATGAGTCAGTGGAGTGAGTCTCACCAGGACATCCATCCCTAACTTTGAAAGAGCTACACTCTTTGATGTGGTCAGAAATGGCAAAAAAGTCCAAAGAGAAGCCAAAAGTCATACTTATTCAGGCTTTCAAAATACAATTTCCTCACCATTTCCTATGCTTTTGCCTACACCATTTTCTTCAAGTACGAGGTCTTTCTCTCTCATTTATATCTTCTATAGGCTTATTTTATCCTTTTACACCCATATTCGATGCCACTCTCCAAGAAGCCTTTCTTCATCCCCTGCCGCACCTCATTTCCTCTGCCTTCTATTCCCTGTAGCTCCTTATTTGTACCGTTTTATGAGACTCATTTATTTGAGTACGTGTCTAGATTGTAAGTTCCCTTTTTCTCATCTTTGTATAATAATATCAATAAGAAATTTATATACTACTTAATAGGTTACAGAAGTTCTTCCTATATATATATTTTTTCTTCTAGCATAATACGTTCAGGGGATCAAAAACTGTTGAAATGAAAGGAGCCCTGGGCATTTAGAAAACTCTGAATTACTCAATTGCATGGACTTAACATCTCTTAATCACATTCATTACAGTGTGACTCATTGTCCGTTGGTTCCATCTGCTTGGGATATTATCACAGAAGGTATTTTCTCTGACTTAAAATTTTTTAAAAAACATGGCACTGTAAGATTAATTCCCAAATTTCGCATCAGCCTCATAAAGCCCTGTTCATTTACACACACACACACACACACACACACACACACATAATATTATATGTATGTGTATGTAATGCACATGTGTTTTGTTGCTATTATTGAGGTATAGGTTGATTCGTTGTTGTTATTTTAATGTCTGTTCAAGGTTAAATGGTTGACCCAAGGAGTTCCATCAACAAATAACATAGAAATAAATTACAGAATCAGGCACGGCTTGGCTCATGAATATTCTACAGAGGTTGGAATCCTCGCAAACCACCAGTTTGCTTTTCCCAAGAAAGGGCATTTAGCCTAATTGCCTTTGAAAGTTTGAAGAAGTCAAACATTCTAAATGTTTGCTCTTACCGCACTGGAACCCCTGAGGAAGGAGAGCAGATTTCGACAGACCGGCAGCAGAATCAGCATACAGTTGAAATTCAGGCAGGCTGCAGGGGCCCTGGCCAATGCCAGTGCTGACTAGAAAAGGCAGGAGAGGGAACTTATGACAACCTGTGAGCACAGAACACCTCCCCTCCCCTAATTCCCTAAGGTTCTCAGCACGAGGCCCACACACCAGAGACATCAAGTAATCTGGAAAGGAAGGTCCTTCTGAGCCAAAGGTTTACTTTTAGGGTCTGCTGGGACCCTTCGTTTTGATCTGGCCATTATCCCCACCTCAACATTTTGTTATGAAAATTTTCAAACATAAAGAGAATTTGAAATCATTTCACAATGAATACCTGTTTACCCATCTCCTGGATTCCATCTTCTACATTTTACTATGCTTACTTTATCACATATCTATCTATCCATCCATTCCTCTATCACACACATCTTACTTTTGATGCATTTCAAAGAAAATTGCAGACATCAGTTTACTTCCTCCTAAATACTTAAGCATGCATATCATTAACTAGAGTTCAGTATGGAAACGGGTTTTTTAAGGAGCTTTTCTTAGCACTGAGACAGATCTCAATAATAACTTAAGCTGGTTTGGTGTAATGCTTTGGTGTTATAATTGTCCTTTGAAATACCTAAAGAAGTTGCATATTTTTGAGGGGAAAGAGACATCATCCTTATTAGTGTCAACCTGAATAAGCTAATAACAACCATGTAGCAAAATGATATAATTATTTATACATATGATTTATAATACATATTCTAATTAGTATTATTAAGTAACGAATTCATGGTTTCAGTATGATATAGCAAATGATACGTTCTGAGGGTAGCTATAATTGTAATTATTTTTTAAGAAGAGACCTGGCAGTTCAACGAAACAGAATACTAATGGACCCAAGAAATGTTGGGGGCCTTCGCTCTGCTGGCTTAGTCAACAAATATGACTTTGGCAAGTTCCTCAAATGCTCCATATGTGAGGCTTATTTCCTGAAGATAGTTTCACAAACATGCCCTTAGGAGCAGGGTTCTCCATGCATAAAAGTGGAAGGAATCGGATAACTTAGAGAACATGGAAAGTCTCATTTTGTCCCACCTGTGTCACCCTTGGATTGATCTTTTCAACCTGGCCTTTCATTACAGAGCCAGTATTAGATTTCTCCTCTAAGCTAAACACTTATCCAGTTGTTTTTGGGAGGAGAGGGATGCTTCTGGGACCTTCTGCCAACTTTTGTGTGTCCCACACTGGAAGATCTAAAGATGCTTGCTGAGGGGGTTGCAATGGAGGGAGTGAGGTTGATGGTACTGTTTGGGTTAGTCAGAATATTTACTGAAAATATCAAGAGGGATATGAATAAGAATCTTTGATTAATAATGTGAACCAGTCAATATTGCATGAGATGAAACTTATACTTACCCCAAGAAGTTTTCGAGTGTAAAAGAACTTTTCTCCAAGATCATAAACCCGGTAGTACCAGAACAAAGAGGAAGACATTCAATCCCAGCCATACCAGCTGCACAAACAGAAACAGTTGCGTGAAGTTTTCACATTTCAACAGGTGGATTTCACACAAGATTGGCATCAGACCAGGGTTAGGAATTCTCAAAGTCCAGCCTTTGACACGATTTTACACAAAGCTGGGTATAACCATTTTAGAGCCAGCTCTTTCTTACTTCATTGTCACCATACTTCTCTGAATTAGCCTTTCCATCCCATTTTGTTCCCCATAACTGTTTTACTACTTGACCAGTATGCTAAGTTATTATCAACCTATCTCCCCTCCATGCTTTCTCCTCCTCTTTTCTTCTTAACCTTAGATAGATAATAGCACGTGACTCTTCTTAAAAAAAGAAGGGAAAGGAGTATGTTGCTCTGTAGTTGCCTGCACCGGCAGGATACTTGTTCTACTCTTACAGGTACTGATCACCTCCCTTCATCACATAGCAGCCCACCCCAGCTAGTGGGAGTCTCATCAGCTAAAACATCAAGTCTTTAGTTCTATTTGGTAAGTTTTGCTTAACTTTTGAAGGAGGGGATATTAAGCATGGATGAGGGGATGAGGGACATGAACTTTTTAAAAAGAGACACCCTTCTAGATTGTGACTGCTTATTTCATCTGAGGCACTGACCGCATCAAGTGGTGACACTGCCCAGTCCTCTACCTTCATTCAGCTCCACGGTAATTTTTTTCTTAACTGTGCTTTGAAACTACTAAATGTCCATGGAGACCTGAGAACAGTCTCTCTTTTAAAAGATGATACTAAAACAACTTCTCTATTTCCTAATCCTGTCATTCTTACTCTTGCTTTTCGAGTTGTGTTTTCACTTTCAAAAGAGTACGTGAGTATATAACTTAGAAGTTATTTCTTGGGGAAAATTATGGTAGGATCTAACAGTATAATGTGAACTTTTTTTCTATAGGAGTCATCTGTTTTTAAAATGGTGATAAGAAATCAAGGTAATGGTTCTGAGTCCTTGGAAGAAATCTATGTTGCATTAGAATGTTGGTTTGGCTTTTTTAAATGACAAAAATATTTGTTATTTTAATTATATTTGTGTCGCTAATTTCTCTCTACCTTAAAAACTCAAAGACTCATTTATAAGAGTTCTTTTTAAGAGCTGTATAATGCTTTCATTGGATATTTGGAAAGGATAGTTACAAATCACATTTCTATGTTCCCAGTTGTCCATGATTGCTTTGTTGAGACCACCATCGTAAAAAAACTGGTTGATCTTTGTTATGTGAAACTAAAGAAAATAACGTGTCTATTTGAAAATTAGCCATATCTTTACTTACAATAATTGTTTCTCAAGGTAGATTACACTGATTTATATATGTAATCATATATAATATATATCATATATACATTGTATATATGAGTCTAGATATCTAATTTCAATTCCTTTCCCTCAAATTTTTATAAACCTTGTAAATAACTCAATTTACCTCAGAAAGAAGAAGGTATTTTTCAAAAAGAAACACAGTTGAGAACTTCAATTATTTCTGGCATAATTACTGAAATAAAGGCCAATTTTCCACATATGAGTCAATCTTTTACTTGTTATTTGAAAAATAGTATAAATTTTCAATTTCCCATTTTTGAAGCAGTATAAACACATAAAAAGTAGAAATTTACCTTGGAGTAAACATTAATAAACAACTCAGACTCATATCATTATCATGAAATATCTTCTACTCCCTCTGTGAAATGCTGGCTAATTTAGTACTCCTAAAAACTCAAGAAATGAACTAAGTGAAGTGAGTCCCCAGTTACAGTCTTTCCAATAATAAATTTGGAAGAATGGACTCAGCCTGCTTATAAATGAATGCGTGTTCACACAGTAAATCAGTTTCGACACAATTTCTCAAAGAAACAAAACAAACAAACAAATACAAAAGTTTTGCTCTATTTGAGTTTCCAAGAGAACCCAGACAAATCAGAGAATTCATAATATATCTTATTGGTACTTACAATGACAAAGATGGAGAGCCCCTCATTCACAGCCCAGTTCCCCATGGTGGCAGACGTTCAATGCCTTGTGTCTGTCTTTCTTCTCTGCTATACTTCTTCTTCCCACGAGGAAATGAAAACAGCGCCTTGAGGCAATCTGTTTCCTTTTCTACTATCAGAAATTAGCTAATCATTGGTCAACTGAAAGGCTTGTTTGCATAAAAATTTTTTGATCTTTAAACCACAAAAAAACTACAGAAAAGGGATCTGTAATGAGCCAATCACATCTAAACATAGTGAGAAATGAATAACACTAAATTTTACAACTGAGAGAGAAATAACAGTATAATTCATGGGATGCATTTGACACAGCAAATTAACTTTTTGACTAATCAGTTTTCAACTAGAAATTTTTAAAAATCACCCAACTTGCCATGACTTTGTGCTGTGCGAAAAATATTAAATAGGTGTGGTATCTTTTAAAGGGTGAAGCAGCATTTTCAGTTTTATTGAGAAAAATAATAACAATAGTGATGGTTGATATTTATAGAATGCTTACATTGTGCCAATTTTCTAAGATATGTGCGTATGTGTGTACATACACACATATATGCACACACATATACGTGAATATGAATTGATACATATATGTGTATATTACACACAAAGACACACAGATAAATTTCATATGCATAATTCATTTAATTTTAACAGTTCAACCTGTATAGTATAGGTTCTATTATTATGATTACATCTACAGATGAGGAAACTGAAGCCCAGAGCAGCTAAGTTATTTGGCCAAGGTCACACAGTTAGGAAATAGTGGAGCTGGGATTCAAAACCCAAGCAATTTGGCTATACTTTTAACCATGGTACTACATAAAAAAAAAAAAGCCTTACTATGCCAACCTCATCCAAAATCACTCCAAATACAGTATAGGAAATGAAAATATAACAAATAGACTAAAATGTTGGGATGACTATAGTATTCCCAGGCAGGCATTTCATCCTACAGGCGAGATATATAAACAGAGTCAAAACAAAGGTAGGTCAGATGTGGTAGATGCCAAAAGCCAGATTTAGCATTTTTTTTGTCTGACTATTACCCAGTCTTCAGGACATGAAAGGGATAAGAGGGTAGGATGGCAACTCCACTATGAGATCAAAGTTGACTAATTGTACAAGGATTACTTCTTAGAGAGGTAAAAGAAGAAATCAAAGGAAGAAAAGGGAATGAGAGAAGAAAAAAGAAAAGGAGAGGCATGTCTACTTGAGACAGCCTCCAGAATTATGACGATTCGTAAAATAAAATAACATTATTTTTTTTCTTTTTAGTATGTAAAGAAATATATTCAACTGTGACCTCCATTTCTCTCAGATCATATGTGACCCACATAAAGGGCCATTAATTTCATGGTTCCATTTTGCACACAGATGAATTCAAAGAAACAGACAATCAAAACATATGCCAGGTATTTGCCTCTCTGCTCTTGGATCTATTCCTCACCCTTTACTTTTTCTGCTCTGTTTTAGAGAGAATTGTATTTGCCAGGCTCCTTGGCTCTCTGGTTTCTCGTATGTTTAGCCAAGTTGGAGGATGAGAAGCAGGAGAGAAGCCAGAGTGTTTCTTTCCCCGGCTTTCTGCTTCAAGTGGCATCTCTGAAGTGACTGCATTTTCACTGAGGCGTCAGCTCACACCAGTCAGCCTTTATCTCTGTGGCATGAGCTCCTGCTGGCCATCATCACTGTAGTTCTAGCTCCTACCAGATGGTCCTGGCTTCTGGGATTGAGTTACACTACCTCCTCCCAGTCTTCATCCACCTCCAAGTATCATAACCACTTCCTGTAGTTGTTAATATTTATGCTGCCTCTATATCCATGTTGGGATTCTCCACTTTCACATCATCCATGGAACAAATTCCTGGTATGAAATTCCCTCTGTCAAAATATGGTGGTTTCTGTTTTTCTGACTGCACTTTACCAGATATAAAAAGTAATTCAGACCTGTATTCACTTTCTCATGCAATTCACTAAGTGAGGCATATATGTCTAATGAGGAATAAAGCACCTTAAAAACCTGCTCTCCCTATTTGGGATACTCTCACACTCTTCCATAAGGATGACTACTGCTCCATTGAGCTCTTTGAAATTTAAAGTCTTCACTTCTCTACTTCCCCCATTTTCTCTTTCTCAGATTATTGATCCATCTTCCCTTATCCTATCTAGATCTTTGAGTTTCTTCCACATTTGTCATATACTTCCCGATGCCTATGCTTTGCTGGAGAAGCAATGGGAAGGGGACCATGCATACTCATATACTAGGAAATAATGTTTCTTGTTTCACATGAATCTATTTCTTGAACATTTTCCAACTCCCTTCATCCACAATTTGAGAAGAAAATTCAAAAAAGAAAGAACAGTAAAAAAAAGAGTTAAAAAAGAATATTTTCCATAGTAATCCAACATTCCCTCCTATTGCTTTTTTTCTCCTTTGTAAAAGTAATCATAGGGCTGTGAGTAGAGATTTCTTGAGAGCATTAAGAACCTCAGTTTCATAGCTAGAGGAAAAGAGATCAGTTGCAATGAAAATTAAATCTTCTTTTATGGAAAACAACTTCCCTTTTGAGAAAACTGTTCTAGTAAATTGCAATGTGCACTGCTCTTGGGAAGACAGGCAGAGAGTTTGATAAAAGAGCAACAGGTATTGGTTGACTGGAAATGGAGCGTGAAGAAAATTGAACCTCTTTGCATTAGCTAACAGTTTATCTCCACGGCTACTTTGGTTTCCATTGTCCTCTAAGTGGTTAGTGTCAAGCTACACTGTGGCGAATGTAAGAAAGTACTCACCTCTTCCAGGTGGCAGTAAAGACCCATACCCTTGGGCTTGTGATTAAAAATCCTAAACACATTTGGCTAAGAAAAAAAGAGAGAGGCAGACCTAAGTTTCCAGGAAACTCCTGATTTTGCATTCTGAGCATAATTCCTTGATTTCTCAAACTAAAAAATTAGGTTTCTAATTTATTCCAAGGAGGGTGTGTGAAATTGCTGAAGAAAAGAAGGTGTGTTATTACACCAAGATTCTTAATGAGACTTGTTCCTGGTGATGATGAAAAATGGATTTCTGTTTCTTTCATCTCTGCTGTACATGCTGTTCTTTCCAGAACTGCCATGCTGCCGCTCTGTATGCTTCTGAGTCACTTGGCTCCACTTTCCTTGCCTAAGGATGACCAGTGAAACAACTTCATCCCCCTGGACAGAGTAATTGTCCCAGGGGTGGGCACTTGACCCAAACAAGGCCAATTAGATTACTTGCATAAGGAGGGAGTTTTTAGGGATGCTTGTCAATGATGTATGCTTGCTGCTGCCATAGATCATCTCTATTACCTTGGCTAAGAAGCTGCATAAAAATTATGCCAACAAAAAACAAATCCAATCAGTAGCTGGGGGAAGGTGGAAAGGCTTGGAGACAAATATGAAAACAATGTTTGAATTCTCAGGTCTGATCTGCCTGAGACACTTGGACATATCAGTTATTCTTACATATTGGGTTTTCTGGAAAGTAGACTCTGAGACAGCGATTAGTATTCAGGAGTTTTATTAGAGGAAGCTTTTGGAGGAAAACAGCTATGAAATGGAAAGATAAGAAAGCGGTAGTGGGCAGAAGGAAAAGTTGAATTACCATGTGGTCACAGTAAAGCCTCAGCAATCCTATGGGGAGATATAAAGCTGAGCTGACTGAATGACCTTGAGTCAGACAGCTCTCTTTACTGAGACAATCCCTATAGGTGCTGACAGCAGAGGAATAAGCCCCTCATTCTTGAAATTCAACCTGGTCGCCACATTATAGTATCCAACTCAGTTACATGAGCCATAAATTCCCACCACTACCACTTCCTGCTTTAAAAAAAGAAAAACAGTTGGCTTTTTACCACTTATACCTAGAAGGGTTCCTATTATAGCATGATGTAATGAAACTCACTTTTATTCCAGAACCACAGTCTCCAAGGTTAGCGAAAGTTGAAAAAGGCTGCTGGAAGGGATCCAGTTGTTCTATCTCCTGTTCAAAGGAGAGAAAAAAAAAAAAACAAAGTAAAAGAAGAGACATTCAGGAAGGAAGGGGCAATTTACTGATGTAGATGACTTAAGGCAGTAAGAACATGGTTTTAACTGGTATTTCATTCAATGGAAAGTAAATATGTCTGGTGATGAAGATTTAAAATGTAACTCTTTATGTTAAATGTGATTAGCATGTATTAATTCATCAGAATAAGGAAGCAAATGAGGAAAACTTACATATTTTCTCTCACTAATCATTGATTTGAATGGAAAACTTTCCAATATGCCTCCTGCATAAATTGCCTATTTTTTTCCAGAAAAAAATCTCTTTGTACAGGCTCATTTTAGTCTTAAAACTAATATTTGTAAAGCTAGACTGTGGTAAAAATATGCCAAGTGCCTTATGTGCTTTATCTCATTTATTTTTCACAACCATGCTATAAAGTATGTAAAATTATCATATCCATTTGTAGTAGAATGACTATCACCCCCCCCCCCAAAGATGTCCAGGTACTTATCCCCAGAAATCAAATATGTTAACTTACATGGTTCAAAGGACTTTGCATGTGTGATTAAGTTAAAGATTTTGAGATAGGAAAATTATCACAGATTATTCAGGGCGGGCCCAGTGTAAATCATAAGGGTCCTTATTAGAGGGAGGAAGGGTGCTCAGAGTACTAAAGAGAGGGTGTGAGGAATGAAGCAGACATTAGAGAGGTGAGTAGGTGTTATGCTGCTGACTTTGATGATAGAGTAGGAAGCCAGGAGCCAAGGAATGCAGCTCTAGAATCTGTAAAAGGCGAGGAAATAGATTCTCTTCTAGAACCTCCAGAAGGAATGCAGACCTGCGGACACCTTGATTTTAGCCCAGTGAAACTGATTCCAGAACTCTGATGTCCAACACTGTAAAAAAATAAATTTGTGCTGTTTTTAAGCCAGCCAGGTTGTGGCAATATGTTACAGCAGCAATAGGAAACTCACATGCCATTTTATCGATGAGAAATAAGAGCTCCAGGGAGGTAAAGTAGCTTGCCTAGTCACTTGGCTATTTGATGCCACAGCTGAGATTTGAATCTGGGCAGTCTGATGTATTGCTGCTTATTTGATCCACCAGGACCATCTTGTAAAGCTAGGGCTTTATTGTAAATAATAAAATTATTTCATGAGCATCAGCTGCTGTTCCAAGTCCCCTGGGTTAAATTTGAATTCTGCTATCGTGCTCTTGGTTTGCAACACATAACATAACTCTTCTCCACAGGCTCAGAAGAGCCTTTGAGTTCCAGTCTCCTTCTGACAGCCTAGATATCACTAACAGTTTCTTCCAGTAAACACATGCATGTAGAACCAGCTTAGCCCAAGAAGCCTGAAGAAGTTTGTCGAGTGACAAGTGTTAGGTGCCTATAACAACCAGTTTCTCCATATTTTGCCTGGACCTAAAGGAAAAAAAAAAGCTCTGTATCTCCTCCACCACTTTTCTTAGCCCCAGGATCTATCTGAACTCTCATAGTCCCACTTCAGGCAGTTAGCAAAGGCTCATCCTTGTGAATATGTTAACGTGTAACTTAAGTGTTAGCCAGGTGAGAGATTCAAGTGTCAACTCTTGTAGGAATGTTGGCACTGTAATAAGATTCTCTCCAAGAGAAAAGTCATATTTATTTCACATGACCCTGAGGTCTAGCTCCCTGAATACTTTCAGCAAATTATGTTTGGCTTAACAAAATAGGGTCTGACTACTTGCTAGTGAGAAAGTGAAAAATGTTTTATGTAAATGCATGTAGAGCATGCAAAATATGTTAACATACATAACCACAGGGCAATTATAAAAATTAGGAAATATAACATGGATACTATATTAATACCTAACCTACAGTTCACATTCAGAGTTTACCAACTATCCTTAAAATGTCTTTTTTGTGATTTTTTTCTCCACTCCAAGGACCAATCTAAAATCATGAGTGGAATCCATTTGTTATCCATCTCTGATTTCCTTTCATCTTGGCCAGTTCCTCGGCTTTTCTTTCATGACCATCATGTTTGAAGAATATAAACTGGTTGTTTTGTAGAATGTCCCTCATTTGGGGTGTGCGTTATATTTGTTCATGACTAGGATTCAGGTTATGCATTTTTGGCAGGAATATCTTAGAAGCAATGTGTGCCATTTAGCGCATTATATCAGGAGGTATATGATGTTGATTTGTCACTGGTGATGGTTTTGTTTTTTAGAAAATACACACAGAAGTGTTTAAGAGTAAATGAAAACAACTTATTCTCAAGTGATTCAAAAATAATATGTAAATGTGACAAAATGTTAATAGTTGATAAATATGGGTGAATAGCACACTGGATTTCTTTGTACTATTCTAGCAACTCTTCTGCATGCTTGAAATTATTTTAAAATTTAAGTTTTTAAAAATCTGACATATCAGAAGCTGTCTTCAATGTGTACAGGTTGCTGTGGGAATTGGGGGCAAAATTAGTTTTAGAGAGATGTTGCTCTTTTGTTAGGGAAGACACTTTGATGTGCTTTTTGGTAATTTAAAGTCACTGCCTGGTCTAGGGGATAGAGGTTGAATTGGAGAAAATCTAAACTGCTTTGTACAATAAAATGAAATGATGACGTTCTTGGGTGGAGAAACTTATGGTGTTACCTGATTTGAGGCTCGCACTGGAGATTGTAGAAGAGAATGTCATGGTGGATGGAGTTGTTTTCACAGAGATGAGGAAAACGCTCCGGAATAGGACAGACTGTCTGGCTCAAGAGAGGTCATGGCCAATAAGGAACTTTCCTATTCATGGTGATTGATGATCTTAGAAAACAGGAATATACAATAATGTTTGCTGGTTTCCCTTTCTTATATTGTAATTCCTTTGTGTCGTTTGTACGTCTTCACTAAAACTGATTAACCAAGACAACACAGCATCAGCCTTGAATTATAGTTGTTTTGGGAGATAAGGCAGAGCTAGCCATGGAGTGAAATAGACTAGAAGGAGCTGAGGCAGCAAGAAGTAATGATATGATCAGAGGTGACCCATGGGAACAGCAGGAGACAACAAGGAGGATATAAATAGTCTGAAAATCCCTGGAAATATTTGGGAAGAGATACTGAACTTCTAGACATTTCTTGGGGTTTGAATTATAGTGATTTGGATATTAAAGGGAAGAAAACTGCAGAACCCTGGAGAACTTGATTACATACAGGAAAGCAGAATTCATTCACCACGAATGGATCACATGTGATAAGCGATTAAAAATATATATATATTTTTATATATTATATATATTATATATAAATATATTTTATATATTATATATATTTTTATATTATATATATTTTATATGTTATATATTATATATATATATTTTTTTCAATGGCTTATTCAAGTCCAAAGGAGAAGGTTGGTGTGCCTACCTTTTCCTGTAACAATCAATAGGCGAATAATGATTTAGCGAGGCAAGGTCATCCATTGCAGATAAGGTGGAGAAAGAATAAGCATTTTCCTAAGTGTGTACTTTTAAACTTTGCTAATTTAGGGGCCATGTACAAAAATTAAAACAGATAATATTCATTTTAATGTAGTGACATGATTAATTTGCAGTCATTTATGAGATTTACTGCTTTCTTAAGACTGAGATCTCAGTAATTAAAGAAGTCTAAGCAACTAACCCAACAAGAGTTCAAATGAATCATAAGGTTTTATTTTCTCACTGATGCGAAAGGACAGCTGCATACACTGAACTTGAAACTACAGGCTAAAAATGTGAATATTACTGTCAGTTCAAGGAAATGAAGATATTCAGACTCAGCCTAGACTTTTATATAATTCAGAGATGACATTCTTTCCCCTTTCTAAATTTCTGTGGGATCAATGGATTAACAATTTGGAACAAAGGCAAACTCTTTGGTGTAAATAAAACCACAATCAAAAAAAAAAAAAAAGATTTGGTGACTAAGAATGACATTTAAAATTTCTTCAAGTGCCTTTGAAATTTAAATATCTATAACTATACATGTATAATTGGATAAGTATCAGTTCTGTCAGTGTGATTCAGTTTTAAAAGTACTGATTGGGCTTAAAAATGACACATGCCCATCAAAACGGGCACTGTCCATGGAAATATGGTACACATATGACTGTAGGTACCAAAACTCTCATAAAATATCAATCAGTATGGCCTAATGATGAGCGATGCTTGGGTCTCAGGTGACTGTATAATTGTTGTCATTAACGAAACCTCTTAAATCAAAGAGGTATCATGAGTAATGTAAGCTTAGAGTCAAAATGAGGTACTTTCTGGCTATATCTACTCCACATTTACCCAGGATATTTTAGCCTATTAAATACCAGCATAGCAGGCACTGTTTTCAACTATTCCAAAGATTTTCTCAACTTCTCCCTTTGCTGCATCCCTATATAAAGAATGAAAAAAACAAATACTAGGTCTCCAAGCCTTCCCCAATTTCCCAATTTTTTTTTGCAATGAGCCTTTTAAAAAATCTTCCAGGTGGAAGAGAAATAAAGCATTACTGGGAAAGCTTTTTATTTTATTGAAATTGATAATAATAATAATAATAATAATAATAATAATAATAATAAATCAGGAATGATGTCAGTGAAAATACTGGTGTTATAGAGTGAATTTCATCCCTTCAAAATTTATATGTGGAAGCTCCAAACCCCAATGTGACTGTATTGGGAGATACTTTAAGGAAGTAATTAAGATTTAGTGAGGTCATAAGGGTGGGGCCATAACCTGATAGGACTGGTGTCTTTACAAGAAGAGGAAGAGATACCCAAGAGCTTTCACTTTCTATGCATGTGCACAGAGCAGAGGCCATTTTGGGACACAGTAAGAAGGCAGCCATCTCTAAACCAGGAACAGAGGCTTCACAAGAAAGCAACCGTGATGGCACCTTGATATTAGACTTCTAGCCTCCAGAACTGTGAAAAAATAAATTTCAGTTACTTAAGCCACCCAGTCTGTGGTGTTTTGTTATGGCAACCTGAGAAGGTTAATACAGGCAAAGTAAGGAAATCCAGGGCCCTTTCATCCCAGAATCATTGAAAAACCTGGGGAAAATGTCAGGATAAACCATATCAGAGCTCTGAAAAATAATGAAAGGTTTACAGCAACCAATCGAATGATCACCTAAGAGAAAGGCCACTAAAACACAGCAGGGGAGCTTCGTGGCATTTACACTTACCCTTGATCCATGTCCCTCCCCCATGTAACAGTGGCGATCTTGAAGACAGCAGCCTGTATTCCCATTGTGAAGGGACCAGAGCAGACTTTGTTTCTGAGGAACAGTGTTTGTCTGTTTTGGGGTTCCATGAAGAACCCCTAAAAGTGCTTGACCTTGTTTTTCATAAATTAGAGTTCTCTCAGAGTGGAGAAGTGGCTATGCAAAGGTCTTTTCTCAAAAACATTCAAAAGAAGGCCACTGCCTCCTGGGGCAAAAAAATAACAATTGGGGTAAGTAATAGACACATTGATAGCCTGGTGGGAAAAAGCTGGGGTATGAGATTCTTTGGGGAAAAAAGGGTTTTGACAAGTTGCCCTGTAGACTGGGGAAACTAGAAGGCAAGACATATGTCTAGGGAAGAATGCATGCTCAGAAAAGATATAATAAAACCATAAGCTTCCACATCTGGCTGATCTTTAGGCTCCAAGCAAGTAGGAAGTGAAGGTTAAGGCAGAATTATAAATGGCTTGGCTAAAGGTTGAAGAATTGCTCCAACACAGAACCAGTCTTCAAGGACATGAACAGTGTATTTTCCTTCCTTCCATTCTTCCCTCCTTCCTTCCTTCCTTCCTTCTATTCTTCCTCCCTCCTTCTTCCTTCCCCTTCCTTCCCTTCCTTCCTTCCTTCCTTCCTTCCTTCCTTCCTTCCTTCCTTCCCTTCCCTTCCCTCCCTCCCTCCCTCCTTCCTTCCTTCCTCCCTTTCCTCTCCCTCTCTCTCTCTTTCTCTCCCTACCCGCCTTAAAATTTTGCTCCAGGTGTTTAAGGAAATCTGTAAAATGACTAGCTGACCACTGAGCTAAAGGAATAGAGACCTCATATACCACTCATGGCAAAGAATACAATCTTTACAAAAGTAGCTTAGAAAAGACACTAAGCAAACAAACAGCTAGTAACAACTAATTCCTGGGAGGACCTAAGTTATCTCATGATAATATAAAAAATGTCCGGTCTTCAATAAAAGTTACAAGGCATGCAAAGAAACAAGAAAGTATGGCCTAGATGGATAGATAAAAAATTATGATATATATATATATACATTTTGTCCTTGAACAATACAAAAGTGGCACCAACTCCCCACACAGTTGAAATTCTGCATATAACTTTTGATTCCCCAAAAACTTAACTACTAAGAGCCTACTGTTGGCTGGAAGCCTGCCTGATAACATAAACAGTCAATTAACACATATTTTGTATATGGGAGATATATATTACATTGTAGGCTCACAATAAAGTAAGCCAGAGGGGAAAAAATGTTATTAAGAAAATCATAAGGAAGAGTAGATGCATTTACAGTATTGTACTCTATTTATCCACACCGTAAGTTTGTGTTGTCTGTTTTAGGCTAAGAGGTTCATCTGTGAGTTTTTTCAAATTATTGTTTGAAAAATATCTGCATGTATGGACTTGCACAGTTCAAACCCATGATGTTCAAGGATCAACATATACGGTGAGAGAACAAGGAAATGTTGGTCAAAGGGTATACATTTCCAGTTAGAGGAAGAAGTAGTTCTGAAGATCTAATAATGCATAGCATGGTGGCTATAGTTAACAGTACTGTATTGTATACTTGAAAGTTGCTAAGAGAATAGATCTTAAAAGTTCTTACCACAGAAAAAAAAATGTTAGTTATGTGAGATGATGGAAGTATTAACTAACCTTAATGTGGTAATCATTTTGCAGTATATACATGTATCAAATCATCACATATGTAAATTATATGTCAATAAAGCTGGGAGAAAAAAGATAAGGTCATACTGAGGTAGGCAGGATCCGTAATCCAATATGATTGGTGTCCTTATAAGAAAAGGATGTGAAGATATGAGGGGAGAAGATCATGTGATGAAAGAGGCAGGGATTGAAGTGATGCAGCTGTAAGCTGAGGAATGCCAAAAATCGCTGGCAGCTATCAAAAGCTAGGAAGAGACAAGGAAGGATTCTCCTCTATAGGTTTCTGAGGGAACTTGGCCCTGCTGATAACTTGATTTAGGAATTCTAGCCTCCAGAATCATGAGACAATAAATTTTTGTTGTTTTAAGCCACTCAGTTTGTGGTACTTTGGCAGTCCCAGGAAAATAATACATGCCCCTTGTAGAGAAAACAATGTGTTCGAAGGCCTGGAGGCAAGAGAATGGCTGAGTTAGGGAACTACAGATAGTTCAGTGTATTTGAAATTTTGGCAATGCCAAAAAATGAGGGCAGCTAGATGAACAAGCAGGGGCCAGATCATTCAGGAATTTGTAATTAATCCTCAAGATAAATAAAAGATTCATTGAATGGTTTAAAAAGGGAAATTACATGACCAGATTTGTGTCTTAGAAGGGTAATATGACTTCAGTAGAAAATGGATTGGAAGGGAGCAGTGTAGGCAGGTGTAAAAGTTAGGAGGTTGCCGAATTTGTCTAGATGAGTATGTACATTGGCTAGTACTGTGTGAGAAAATACCCCAAACCCAGTTGCTTAAACCAGCATCCATTATTATTTCTTGTGTGTATGTGGATCAGTTAATAGATGACTAATCTAGGCTGGGCAATTTGGGAGTCAGCTGATCTAGACTGGGTTTGGCTGGCCATGTGTTTTTTATCCTCCTTCTGGGAACAGCAGGCAGACTTGGCACATCGTTCTCATAGAGATGCAAGAGGTGCAGGAGAGCAAGTCAAAATGGACAAGTGCTCTTTCAATCCTCTACTGGCATTATGCCTGTTAACATCTTGTTGGACAAAGCCCACCACATGGCTGAGTTCAACTTCAAAGGGCAGGACAGTACATTTTGTCCCTTGATAGGACCAGCTGTAAGGTCACATAACAAAGACTGTGTATAGAGGGAGAGGTAAAGAATTGAGGCCACTAATGCTATCCATATGTCATGTGGAAATTACAATACTATAATGGTGAGAAGGTACCTTAAAATGTAATGGTGGTCTCCAAACATACTACCAGTCAAGCTATCCCAGAGGTCACAGAAAAGACAAACTCACAGATCATATGAAAAGCTTGAATCACATGGTTTATCAAATAAAATTGAAAACACGCAGCAAATGGCAAGGGGAAAGAGAGTAGGTAGGTTTACACACTGAATGCAGGGTACAAGCAAGCAGAATGACCACACTTCCGGAATCCTACAATATGCAGTGGGAGTACATATTTTCTCTCTCCCTCCCTCTCCCTCCTTGTCCTTCCCTTTCCCTCCCTCTTCCTCCTTCTTTTTCTTTCTGCTGCCATCAGCCTTCCCTGCTCATGGTGTGGTTAAAAGCACCAGAGTTGAGGCTGTGACCAATGGCCCATACGTCCTCTGACAGATGCAGAGACAAGCCTCCCTCACAACAGCTATAGCTTATAAATAAGTCTGCTGAAGAACTGAGGATTTCATTTGTTTTTTTCAGAAGAGGACACATGCAACCAGGATAGATGTCACCAATGGATGGCTGAAGTAAGACTTCATAAATATGGAGTGCCTCATAATTCTGATATAAAAATAGCATGCCTCATTTACCTCATGTTTATTTTATATATATATAATGGATATTTGTGTTTCATTGATCCTTCCATCTTGTTATATCTATGTTTACATATATATGCTCTACTTACTCTGCTTAGCTTACATGTTTTCCAGGTTAATAAGTTACTTACCTATGGCTAAGACATCGTATGAGTTCCATGCCTCCCAATTGTTTTCTTGTCTTCCACAGCAGAATTAAATATTCACAAACAATGCACCAAACATACATTATGCCACCAATAGTGATGTGAATTAGACTAGACTAGACTAAAGAGAACAGCAAGGAAGAGAAATGGAAGGGTTCACAATTAATACTGCCAAGGTGTGTTGACTGAGGAATTAGTCAAATGAGGCTGAAAGACAGGTAGGAGTCAAGGTTGACCTCTGGTTGCTGGCTCGGGCAGCTGAATTGATGGTAATGCCATTCCCTGGAGAAAAAGGCACAGAAAGAACAACCATTATATGAAAGAAGGTAACAGATTCAGCTTGCACAGGATTGCGTTTAGGTGGGTAGGGAAGGGGAAGCATTGGCTGGTTAGTTGGATGTACAGATGTGGAGCTCAATTGTGAGGTCTGGCTGGAGACAAAGGTATGGGTGTCATCACTAAGTGGAAGGCAAACAAGATCAAGGGAGAGGCTGCAGTAAGAAAGGAGGCCCGGGCAGACACTTCTTGGAGACTTTGGTTTGAAGGATAGCAGAAGGAGTTTGAAATGGGGATGAGGAAAGGCAGGCAGAGAACAAAGGGCAAACCTGCACCCATGGGGCTTAGCAGGCACTGCAGTCTCAGGTACCGGTCATTTGGGCAGAGAGTTTCACTGTGAGACAGACTGATAAGTGACCCCGGGATTTAGGAATAAGGAATTTATTAATGACCTCAGTAAGAGGTTTCAGTGGACAGCATGGAAGGCTGCCAGATGTTAATGGGGTGAGATGAGGGAATGAGGTCAACTCAAAACGGTTGGCTGTGATAGGGGAGCGAGACCTTGGCCGGAAAAAAAAAAAAACACATGCAGACACCAGAGAGATTTGGTTTTGTCCTGTTTTTAAATAAGAGCCTGTAAATGTTGTTGAGAAGGAGCCAGGACAAAGGGAGGGGCTAAACGTGGCGGATCCTCGACAGAGCAAGGTTCCTGAGCACACGGAGAAAAGGAAGTAGGAGCCTGAGACAGGAGGACAGGCCTGTAAGAGGAGGGAAAGAGGGTGCAGGTGCAGGAAGCTTTGTACGGCGGGTGGCAGGAGGTCGAGGGACTTCCTCTTTGTGGTTTCCATTTCTTTGTGAACGAGCGGAAAAGGTTCTGTTAAAAATAAAGTGGTAGGTCAACATTTCAGGAAAATGGGTTCTCAGCTTTAGTTTCTGCTGTTCAGAAGTGGGGCTTGGCTGTAGAAGCCAGAATGATTTCCAGACAGAGCTGAGGACCCAGATGAGTCTGAGATCATAAACCGGTAGGGGACAAACCTGTGGGTAGTGTTCTCAGCTCGCCTTACTGACGCACGTGCAGGCGTAGAGGAAGAGGCAGTTGAAGTGAGTGGAGATGGGTTTTGCCTGGCGGGGGGTACGGAGGGACAGCGTGTGAAGGAATTAAGGACTTGTGTGTGCAAGAGAATGGAAGCGATGGATGGCAGAGTCTCAGATGGGTAGAACACCAAGAAGTGAACACCAGAGGGAAGCAAGGTCAGAGGCTGAGAAGAGAAATCAAAAGTCTTGATGAGGTGGAAGGACAGGCATCGTGGGCGCAAGTGAATGAGGAAGCGAGAGGAGCCGGAGGCGGTGGTTCGCGGGGGCAAGTCTGAGATGGAGATTTAAATAGGATGCGCTTCTGAGAGCTGGCCGGGTCCAGAGTGTGGCTATGGGGGAGGGTGGCTGAGGCGAGGATGCCTGAATGAGGAGGAAAAGGAAGAGTGAGGCAAGGTTCTGGACCCACTTGAGTTACCAGAATGAAAGCCCTCCCCTACTTGCAGAGGTTTAATGAAGTTGCACAGAATGCGAATCTAGACCCTCTGCTTACGGAGGTTAAATAGGCAACCCATTTAACCTCTTAGACTCCGTTTCCTCATCTTTATAAGGGAAGTGGAGTATTAACACCTGCCTCGCTGAGTGGTGGGAGGATGAAGCATACACAGTGCACACAGCACAGTGCTCGACACTTGGTAGCTGCACGATGCATGAGTTTTACCTCCCTTTGAAATGTGGTCCACAGACTTGAGAAAGATGCTCTAGGTTGGTCCGACTGGTCAAGAGTGCAGGGGGATCTTAGCTTCCTATATTGTGGAGATAACGTGTTTATGACACAATCTCAGACAGATTGTGCTACCCTTTGAAAGTCTTGCCTGACATTAGTGGCTCCACTTAGAAGTGTGCAATCAACTTCGACCTCCAGAACATTTTAATATAAACTGTAGCAATTGAGTCAGGGTAGCTGATAACAAAAAATACCTGGCCAGGAATGTGTATGTGCTTGCGTGCGTGCGTGCGTGTGTGTGTGTATAAATTGAGAAGCCTCATATGAATGAGTTCTGAATGAGAATTCCATTTTCCGTACACTAGAAAATTTGCCAGGGCTTCTGGTCACATCTTAACACACGTTAGAGATAAAAAGTAAAAATCTGAAAAGCAATATAATTTGTTTCAGTAACATATATTAAGGGATGGGATGGACCACTTCATACTAAAGGGGAAAAGTTACAGAATTACACCCTGAGGGGAGAAATAAATAATGCATCTTCCTTAATACAGATAAAATGTATAAACTTGAGTATAAGAAACAAGTCACAGAATTTTTTGTGGGTAGTCTTTTTCCATGTTTAAGGGCTGGGCTGGTGTTCAGATATGTGTTTCTTCTTGGAAACATGGGCCTAAACGTTTCCTTGGAGTTTGAGCCCTGGAAGACACTCTGCTAAAGAACAGCAGTGATGGTGCTGCTGCCTGCAGATAGGTCCTCGGATTTGCTGATAGAGATGCAGGATAGGTTTCACTAAATCATCTGAATTCTTTCATCCAGTCCTAAGTCGGAGGAAGTCACACATTTTCAAGATGAAAGAAAGCAACATTTCTTGAACATCAACCAATGACAAGGGTGTGTGATAGGTGGTCTGCATTCATTAGTTTAATACAGTACTCCCATCAAGAATAAGATAGAACTCTTCTCATCCCCCATTCTACAGATGAATATGTTGAAGATTAGAAAACCAAGTGTCCCACCTAAAGTCTCATGGTGGTAGTAACAGAGGTAAGATTCATTTAGGTTGGTCGAAAAACAAAGCATAGTATGTTTGATTATACTGAGCAAATGAGTCTAGACCAGTATTGTCCAGTATGGTTGCCACTAGTCACATGTGGCTTTTTAGATTTAAACTCATTCAATTTATATAAAATGTAAAATTTAATGTCTCAGTTGCCTTGGCCATATTTCTAGTGCTCAATAGCCACATGTGGCTAGTGGCTTCCGAATTGGACAGCACAGATGTAGAACATTTCCATTATCACTGAAATTTCTATTGGATTCTGCTGGCCTAGAACTGCTAGGCCGTGACAAAATTTAATCATAAGATCACTTTCGTGTATCTTTTCATTGACAAGATGTTTTACAGCAACTAATAAGAATATGCATTGAAAGGTACAAACTTGATTTCTGTGCATTTAAAATCTTTTCTAAAATTATGAAAGATACATACCTAGAAGTGAATAAAACAATGTATAATTTAATGATTTTAAAGTGAATTCCCATGTAAGTACCAGCAGAGTTAAGAAACCGGATACTGCTAGTCCTCTTGTATCCTTCACTTGGTATATCCCTTCCTGATCATAGTCCAACCCTCTTCCCTCCAGGGGTGACCATTAGTCTGATTTTAGGTAATTATCACTTTCCTCTATACTTTCACCACCTATGGGTTCATCGCTAGGTTATAGAGTTTAATTTTGCCTTTCAGAAACTTTATATAAGTTGAAGCATAAAGTAGTCATTATTTTTCATCTTGCTTGCTGTGTTCAAAAGATTCATCCATGTTGTAGCATGTAGCTATAGTTTATTCACTTTCTTTGTTGTATATATAATGTTTCTATTATATAATTATGCCACACTGTATTTTTCTTTTCTACTGCTGATGGACATTTGAGTTGTGTCCAGTGTTTGACCATTACAAATGTCCTCTGGAAAAAAAGGAGGATTTTTCCTTCTGTCGAGATGAGATTCTTGTTACCAGCAGTTTATAAACATTTCTGACCACAGCCACAATAAGAAAACATTTTATATTGTGACCCGATACATTCATAAATGTATAGAACAGAAACAAAAATTCCCCTAAAGAATAATTGACTTGATATGCACAAGGCACTCTGATATTTTCTTTTGTATTCAATTCTAGTCTATTTCTTTTTCTAAAAAAAAAAATCTGTGACCTACTAAATCGATTTTGGGATCCATTAATGGTTTGCAGCCCACACGTGGAAGAATTCTGGAATGTAAGTCACGAAAGATACAGATGGCAATACTAGACTAGTGGGGCCCTTCCAGGACAAGCCTTCCATGGGTTCAATGACTACCCATTTTTCAGTTCGACAAAATCAACCTTGCAGTGAACCAAAATCATTATGGCAATCTGCTCCTTCCTCTCTATTAGAATGGGGATGTAAATGCAGAACACAGCTGATGCAGCTGGAACGTGGAGTCTGTCACCAGTGCCCTCAGAGAGAATCCAGGTCTACCTGTACGCAGCCTCATGTCCCAGAATCGGTGTGTCAACATATCTCACCCAGGCTATAGAAGAGCTGACCCCTTCCTTAAACAATCGTTCAGAGGAGAATTTCTTTATTTCTTTAAAACCTGGCCCTTCTCCAGGGTGTGAAGGAAATACTGATGACTCTGAGAAGCCAAGCCTCAACTCTGAATCAGAGGACATGCGGCCTCGTAAGCTACCTTTCTTGTTTTCTCCACATTCACAAGTTCACTCCGTCTCTCAGCACCGCAAACTGTGAGTGTCACGTCCCTCACCACATGCTCAACTATATATTGCATCCTATGGACTTGCCTAACTGGGTATTGTAGGGGCTCTTTCCCACCTTGCTGGAGATGGGACCCCAGAGTAAAGGGCCACAGCCTTTCCAGGGTGGCAGGTCAAGTTGCTAATTCTGATTTTTCTGCAGAGTTGTGAGCTGAGGCTGGTGAAGGGGAGTGACATCTGGGAATTGTGGGTATGAGGTGGGTGTGAGGTTGACGGCATTCTACTTTTAGCTGGTGAAGCAAGAACATGTGATATCCTGAAGGACCTCAAGGGAGTGGGAGGTTAAGAACAAGGGTTTGAAAGTCAGATGGCCTGGGCTTAACCCCAGCTCTTCTACTTCCTGGCTACATGATTTTGACCAGTTATTTAACCTCAGCCATGGTTTCCATGGTATAACAGCTACTTCTCAGCCCTGTTTTGAAGATGCAATGAGGTGATGCACATGAATCACTAAATGCCTAGCATGTAGAATGGATACACTGATAACTGCTGTTATTATGCTTTGTGTTGTTATCCTATTGGGGAAGAGGAAACAGTGGAGAGGCCTAGGCAGTGACTCTGAGAAACAGCTAAATGTAGGATAGAATGCCTGGGAACCACACATATACCATAGTCCCCTTTATTCATGGGGATACATTCTGGGACCCCAAGTGGATGCCTGAAACCATGGATAGTATTGAACTCTATATATACTCTTTTCTCCTATACATAATATTTATGGTAAAGTTTAATTTATAAATTAGGCACCGCCAGAGATTGGCAATAACTAAAAATAAAATAAAACGAGTATAATATAGTATAATGAAGTTATGCAGATATGGTCTCTCTCTTTTTCTCTCTCAAAATGTCTTCGAATTGTTTATTTCTGAAATTTTCTATTTAATATTTTCAGACTGTGGTTGACCACAAGTAACTGAAATCATGTAAAGCAAAACCATGGATAAGGAGATCTGCTGTACTACACTTGAACCAAGAAACTTGCTCTACCTGGGATGGCAGACATGGGTTTGTCTTGCTGGTCTGTTGGTCACTAGAAACTTTAAAGAGAGCTGTGCTGAGGATGATTCTGAAGCCCTAGGAAGTGTAAGGGTGGCAACAGATATTGTGATTGGCACCCTGGCCAGCTGTGGGCTTGGAGTAGAGAGGAGTGAAGAGTTTGGAGTGAGCATTTGTCTTCCCTGCCCCTTTAGGGACATAATATTTAATGATTTAATCTTTCATTTCCCAGGATTTTCAAGAGGGTTTTTCTTAAAAACATTCTTTCTGATTAGCACCTTGCTGGGTGGCGTGTAAGCCTCAATCACATTTCAGGAAGGACACAGTCTGCAAGGTGCATATTTGAGGAGGGGATTACATGTGTAAAGGAAGTGAGTCATGTAGTAGAGGGAAAAATAAGTGGAAGGAAAGAAACAGAGAGTCACAGGATAAGGAAAGTAAATGGAGAGAGAAAATTAGAAGTTCTAATTTTCTGAAATCACATCCTAAGTTCCGCCTGGGCCCCAGTGCAAGGCAACTGCCAATATTCTGTACCTGGCTGAGCAAACACTGCCACCTGGTGGTCAAGGAGAGTGTGGCTGTCGAGGGGTCAGCTTGGAAATCACATTTGAAAAATATGAGGAAATGGGTGAATGGGTAGAAAATTTAAAATATTTAAAATGTGTGTTTTGCCATGCGCATGTAAATGTGTGCTTGGGCTACTATGGTAGAAGTCATATTAAAAGGTAAATGAGGCAAATTGGTAGTTACCAAATACTCATGGGGATGTAAAGTAGACCTTAGGGAATATAATCAATAATATTGAAATAACTATGTATGATCTCAGATGGGTCCTAGATTTATCAGGGTGATCACTTCTTAAGTTATATAAATGTCTAATCAACATGCTGTACACCTGAAACTAACATAATATTGTCTGCCAACTGTAATTGAAAAATTTTTAAAAAGTATTGAAAAAAGAAAAAAGAAAAGAAAGGTAAACAAGGAGAAAGAATCCTTTCTTCATAGTTGACATTTACTGAATGTTTACAACGTGACAGGCACTAGTCTAGGTGTTGAATACTTGTCATATCATTTACTCCTCACAACCTTATGAGATAGTATAATTATATACTATCTAAAAATATATAAAAGTCAATCAATACTATCCCATAGTATTTTTGTGGAAACTGAGGCACAGAGGGGTAAATACACCTGGTCCAAAGTCACTCAGCAAGGAAGAGGCAGTGCTAAAAGTTCAACCCTGGAAGTTTAGCACAGAGCTCAGTGCATATACTGGAAATATAAAGAAAGCCAAATATTGAATGTAAGCTTCAAAGTTTTATAGAGTAAACAGGGAAAGGAGTTGAATTAATAATGGAGCATGGAGATAATTTACCTTTCCTCAAGTGAGTCACTGTACAGATATTTACGGAGCCCCAACTGTACACTCTACCGCACTAGGCACTATGAGAGCTGCATGTCTGCTATGGGGTACAGTCCCTAACCTCAAGGAGTTCGCAGTTGAGTTGAGCCAAATAAAACATACATGTCAGATGCAATCAGAAAGCAACATATAACTGCATGAAAAGACATTGTAAGTTGTGCAGGGCCGAGTTTAGGTGACGGACAGAAGAAATTGGGAGGCAGTAATGAGCGAGGCTAAGGAGTGGGGTGGGAGCATTGTATAGCAAGCATAGTGGGTTAATGGAAGTGTCTGGAATTCAAGTGAGCCCGAAACAAAAAACTTGGACTCCCACAGCACCAGATTAAATATTTCTGGGAGGGAAGCCTTAATGGTTGGTAATAAACATCACTGAGGTCATATTCCTGCACATTGACTTTTTAAATATTGTACTCCCACTGCTTCCAAAAAGCATACTAGTAATGAGATCTCCTGGGCCTCCCATGTCAAAAGAATACTTTCTTGCAGCTCTTCATCTTTGTGACTCCCAGGAGGAGAGGCAAGAATCGTGCAGAGGGGAAAACACTGCGTGGAGAGAGAGAGGAGTTGGTGGTCTAGAGCACAGACTGTGGAACTGGTCTAGATTCAAATCCCTGGTTAGCCTGCCAGCTGTGTGACTTTGGGAAAATTATATAACCTCTCTGTGCCTGTTTCCTCATTAGGCTGTGATCAAGATGCAAACAGGGCCTGGCACTCAGTAAATTGTTTCAGTATAACTGTAATAAGAGTAATAGTCATCTCTTAAAATGTACATTAATGGGCTTTTCTCTTTTTGCATTTCCATGGGCTGACCCTGTTCCTAGTTGCCCTGAAGCAGCATCTTCTGGGATGAGGGAATAGAGGAATGTGATTTGGGCTACAACTGGAGAAAGGAAGGTAGACCTCAAAGGTATGGAGGGTGGCAGTGAGGACCCTGCATCCTATCGACCCTCCTGAGACCTAAGCCTGGGAAGGGGCATATTGAATCAGTTGAGAAAATACCAAAGGTTTAGGGCCTTTTACTTCTCTTCCTATTGGTGACTCTCTGAGGGACATTTGTCCAGGGCTCTACCTAAACATGCGTTACCAAGGAGGAGGAGAGGGCAGACAAACAGGGCAGGGAATAGCCCTCTGCTGTGGCCATAGGGACCCAGAAGCCCAGCTTTGCCCAGGGGAAATGGGATGTAAGGCTGAGGCTGAAAGTCTTCCCTGTGCCCTCTTCCAGGAGGGGATGGTGTGGGCTCCAGGGTCTGCAGCTCACAGCAAGCTGAGGAAGCGAGCAGAGGATAGGCCCACCAGCTATGGACCTTGGCAGGGGACTCCAGCAGGATGTATAGGGCCCAGGTGTGAGATAGCACTGGCCTGACCTGGCCCCAGGACTGGCCTCGGACCAGAAAGTATTGCTGCCTCTGTGGCATGAGGTCACACACAGTCTCTCCTACACACATTGGTGCCACCATCTTAGCAAAGGAGGAGGGCGGGAGGCATTTTGAAAGACGGGGCATTTTAAGTCTAGGATATCTGGTTATTCCAAAGTCAAGATTGAGTTCAGCCGAGATGGAGACACCAGACTTAGCAAGACTTTTTTTGTTGTCTTGTTTTTTGGTGTCAAGTGGGGCCGGGGACTCATGAGGAAGTTCATATCCATTCTAGAAAATAAGGGAGCTACATTTTATTTGGACTTCTGAGCACAATGAGGAAATCGGTGATTCTGCTATCTTTAAACACAGATACAGTAAGTCCTCACCATTGTCTATAAGTTCTTGGAAACTGAGATTTTAAGCAAAACAACGTATAACAAAACTAATTTAAGCACAGGCTAATTGATCTAAAAAGAGTTAATTTCCTACAGTGTATTTTTGGGCCAAAACCATCATCAAACTTCTAACTAAAAGACCTCAAACACTTCTGATGTTATACATTGAAATAAATGTGAGCTGTACATACAGTTAAGAAAAGATGAATAAAAAAAAAAAAGAGAATTCTTTTCCAACCCACTTCTTCCAGTTCAGGGTCACGGTGGCTGAAGCATTTCCCGGCAGATAGGGTGCTGGGTAGGCACCCACCGGACAGCACACCCTTCCATCACAGCGCGCATTCACACCCACACCACACCCACACTCACTCAGACTGGAACAATGTAGACATGCCAATTCACCTCATGTGCACATCTTTGGGGTGTGGGAGGAAATTGGAGTTTCGGGAGAAAACCCACACAGACATGGGGAGAACGTGCAAACTCCACACAGGCAGTGGACCCAGCCAGGAATCAAGCATTTTTTCTCATCAACATTATAATAAAACATTGAACAAAACTCTATTCAAGGACCTGCTATATGCGATGGAAGAGTCAGGTGTTCTTAATCCTCAGACAGCTGCCTTTGCTTGTAAAGCAAACTTTGTGGAATGCTGGAGAGCCCAGGTGTTTGTAATCACCTGAGGAACTTAAACAAAAAACCTGATGACTGGGTCCAACCCCAAGACATTACCATGTAATTAGTCTGGGGTGTAGCCTGCCTTTGGAATTTTTAAAGCCCCTCAGGATATTTTCACCTAATACAGAAATAATAGAGTGAGGAATACCTGTTCTTACTGTAAATACAATTTTTTTTTCTGATATGAATGGAGGAAAATGCCATCCAAGGAGCAGACCTGGCTGATCTGGCATTTTTTCTGGTGCCTTTAGCATTCTCCATAGAAAAGCAGGTCTTCCGGGTATCTGCCCATCCAAGTGTCTAGAGCAGCACTGTCACGTATAACACAAATCACAAATGCCAACCACATACAACTAGCCACATTAAATTTTCTAATGGCCACATTTAAAAAGTAACCAGAAAGATGTGAAATTAATTTTACTACTACATTTTATTTAGCCCGATATATCCAAAATATTATAATTTTAACATGTCATCAATATAAAAAAATATTAAGATACTTTGCATTCTTTTCTTGTACTAAGTCTTTGAATTCTGATGTGTTTTACACTTACAACACATCTCAATCCAGACTGGGAACATTTCAAAGGTTCAGTAGTCACACGTGGCTAGGCTGGCATACTGTACAGGGCTAGTTTAGACATGACGGAGTTCATCGGTATTAGAATGCACTCTAAGGAAATGACATTATAGCATAAAATTTATTTCCCTTTGAAAACATGTCGATGAGATCAGGTGCTGAGAATGTAATATTTATTTCCTCCTATAATCCCGGTTAGTCTGTCAGGTTACAGAGTCCTGCCCTACCTGAATTTCTTTAGGACCTGTTAGAACCCTTGCTTATTTTTTCCTTTAGAACAAGTTCTCCAGAGAAAGTGAAGATTGAATTCGATCTGGGAGGTGAATGTAAAGCAATCCTAAGGAGTTCTAAGACCTAAAAAGTGAGGTCAACATTTAGGCAGAGAAATTAGGATCTTTTTTTCCCCCTATAACCCATGGCACTATGAGAATTGTATGACCCTGGTGGCTAAAAAAGACCACTCTGCTTCCTTTTGCAACTCCTGGGACCCTCTATACTTCAAGATGTCCAGAGCCAATTGATCAGATTTCAGGGCTAATTTGTCCACATTAAGCCCTTTACAGGTGAAAAATGTGCCCAGTGGTACAGGCAGGTGTGCTTTTCCTCCCATTGGTCTTATAATTTCAAGAGTTGAGTATTGGCATTGAGATGAAATATATAGGGTAGGTCTTTATAGCCTGCCATTATACATTTAAGCTACTTAAACTTTTCTAACATGGGGAAATGGTTCCTTCTAGATGTGTCAGACCAGCTAACTAGAGTTGTGCATCAGGGTTGAAGGAAATAAAATGTCTTGCTTCTTTATTTCAGGAAACACTGTCCTTAGGGACTTTGAAGAATGAGGTACATCATGTGTAGTGACTGCAGTCTTTCTTGGCCCCTGGCCTGACATCATTAAATGTCATGTAACTTTGACCACTTAACCAAACTGTCCTCTACAAATGTGAGCACTTGATAATCTCCCTCCTAAAATATAGGTTTGCAGAAAGTATTTTTTTTCTAATTTACTTACTTAAGCAGTGTTAACTTTGTTTCCAAAAAAACAAACAAAAAATAAGGTTTCATAAACCAGGTTCTAGGCTCAGATGTGCTCTAACTCACTGGTTGGCCTTGCATGAGTCCTATGAGTTTTTCCTGGAAAAGAGGAGCATCTTCCTGCCCACAAATATTATTGCAGAATAGGATTTCAATTCCAGAGTTCTTTCCTCTGGGACTGTCAGGATTTCAGACCAGTGGCCTCCTCATGGCTTTTCAGAGCATGGTTCTAGTATTTGCTGTACAACCACAGGAAAGTTTATCTCATTAGTCTGAGCTTTTTTTTCTGTAAAATGGAAATAATTGCAGTAACTGCTACATAAGATTCATGTGAGGAATAAAAGTGATCATACGTGTAAAACGCTTAGCATATTGCCCGGCTCATGTCAACACTATTATTTTCTTCTCCATCTCACAATGTAGCTCACTTCTCCAATCTACCCACCTCTCATGGCCCAGGAACACTAGCCTATGGGTGTCACCTGATGACAGATGTCCTTCTTACTAATTCCAGGCTTCTGCACATGTCCCTTTACTAGAAACATTCTTTCCAGTGCCTTCACCAGGCAAATGCCTACTCATGCTTCAGATCTCAAGCAGGGGCAGACCAAAGTTTTATGGGGCCTGAAGCATAGATAATTTTGTCTGGGAAGAAGCTTTAAAAATATTTTAAAAATGAATTCAACATAAGATATGAAATGAAAAAAAATATTCAGAATGAAATCACAACAAATTAGTGGTGCCTTAGAGATTCAGGTTTCTTCTTCTGTGATCTCTCTGAAAAATGTGGCAGAAATGCTTAGTAAATGTACTTCCATATTGCAGCCTGGCTTTTATTTCCCACCTAGAACATGCTACAACCCCTAGCATTCACTGTTGGGACAACATTGTTCTATAAATTTTGCCACTCCACTTAAGAAGGTCACCTTGTTAAAAGAAGGTGACACCAGGGAAGCAGTCTTTTCTCCACTGGCGTGGTGGTGGGGATGGTCTTGCAGTACCACTCCAACACAGAATTTACAAATCCTGTTTCTTGAGTGCTATTGCTCCTGAAAACAAGATTCATTAACTGTAGAGTTTAGGTAATTAAAACAGGAAGCCACCTGATAAGAAATTAAACCAGTATGTATAATGCAGATGCCTAGAGGGGATGATTTTCCCAGGACTCTAGGAAGCAGGCTAATCAGGCTTCAATCAGAACTCATCATTCAAAGACAGAATTAATTCAGGATGGAAGGCAGGGAGAGAGCAGAAACACATGCAGAATCTCAAAAATCTATCTGGATGAATCTCTCCTTGGGAAGAGGCAAAGCCTGAAATTCCTCACACAAAGGTGTATGCCATAGTGGACTCTGGGTGGGAAGTTCCCTCATCACCTGCTGCAAAGAGATGCAGCTGCATACTGCTATCTACTCCAAAGATGTTCTGGGTTCCAAAAGCTGCTTAAAGTAATGCTGTTTCAGACCTCCTTGGCCTAATAATTTCCAGAGAAACAACCATGCAGAGAAGGTGACAAGGAGTGATGAATTCCCTCAAGCAGGCTTCTATGTCAGACACACCTCCTCAGCAGGTGAGGAACCTAGTCTGATAGGCTGTGTTATGTCCTGAGAAAGGAGGGATTGGGGTTGTGTCTGAATTCCCAGCTCTGTACAAATCTCCGCTTCCATGAAGTGCATTTTTCTGAAAAAGAGAAAAGGCTCAAAACATTACTCCTTTATAGTATATGATTGACATTTCTGAGTTCTTTCCCTTTTGGAAAGATGTTTGTAGAGAATATAGTCTCCTGAAAGGAGGGGCCTGGAGAAATATAGCCACAGAGGAATAATATATACTTCCCTCATAGCCTTCCTAATTTTACATACTTGGGCCTAAACACTGTAAAACAACTATCACAGTGGGGCAGGGATGGGAAGAGAATCACAGGCTCACACATTACGTAGTGAACACTTTATGGCTAAAATGGATATCCATGGAAAAGAATGACCCACGGTTCACCAGTAAACATTTCAAACTTGCAGTTTTAAGGTATTAATTAGTACTGACAACATGCATATGTTTTCTTCAAATAGCTTTTCAAAGTATGCTGTAGTTTTCCCAGCATTCATAGGCAAGTTAAAACTTACTCATAACTTTAAAGAGAACTCCACAGAAGAGAACTGAGTAGATTTACATTGTTGAGGAAGCTTTGTGAGAGCAAATGAAGTTACTGGTACAATTATTAAATGGAATATGGACTCTAGATTAGATACTAGTATTATATCCAATGTTTCCCAAATTTGATCATTGTACTGTGACTAAGTAAGAGAATGCCTTTGTTCTTAGGAGATACACACTGAAATACTTAGGAAAAGAGGGGTAAGAGAAAGTGAGAATGATTAAACAAACATGGCAAAATGTCAATAGGTGAATCCAGGTGAAGGATATAAAAGAATTCCTTGCACTATTCTTCAGGCTCTACTATTAGCTTGAAATAATTTAAAATAAAAGATTTATAGATACCAAATGAAGTAATATTAGGTTGATCTACTTAAACACTGTACTTGCATACATTGTCTTCTTAAGGGATTTATTTAACACCAAGAGATCTCTTTTAAAAGACTTATCCTATAGCTAAGTCCTTCCAAATTCCAAGGCCACCTTCAGAAGAAAAGGAATTACTGAAACAATGAATGTCTATCTAATGATCTAAAATGACCCCTTTAATAAATAACTGGTATTTTTCCAACCATAGATAATAATTTAAATTAGATTATTTGTTCATATTAATATCAAGTCACCCCTTTGGTATATTTCTGAATCAGTATACAATTTGTCTAGAAGAAATTTATATTGCCTCTCTTTTTTTGTATCTCACATAGCAATCACAGACAGACAGCTGAGCAGAATCTTAGTATCTAGCAGTATAATTTTAACAAATGGAATAAATGCTTATAAAACAATCAGAAGTGATTCCATGGACTATTAGTCTTACAAGGCAGAATCCTGGCACGCTCAGATTTCTCATCCTGCAGAAGGAATTTCCACGTAAGGTTACAAAACCATAATTAATCACAACACAACCATTGTCAAATTACTGTTTTTAAAATAGTTCCTGAAGTCAAAAAGCCATAAAAAGACTGTATTAGGAATGAAACACAAGGATAAATTGAAAAATTAATTTATTATATGAAGAAACATAAACAATATTAGAGTCAATGGCTACACAGAAGCAGCCTGCAAAAGCTCACATCCACAATTTACTGGCTGAGAAATACTGACACATACACTCATAACCATAGCTAGCAATATTCTAAGATGGTTCCAAGGAAATGCTGTATTTGACAATCAATTTTAATGTTTATTTTTCCATCCAGAAGGCTGAAAAGATTAAACCCACATTCAATTAAAGTCTAACAAGATCAGGCATTCAAGTTGTAAATTATCAAAAGATGCTGCTATGTCCTTTATGAAAGATGATAGATACAAAAATGATAAACTCATCTGCCATCAAAAGCAACTTCTTAGATTGCAGTGGGTGGTTTTTCTTCAAGTACCAAGTGTTTAGGTCCTAATTTTTGTAAGTAACTAATGGTAAGAGGAAGGGCAAGGGCTGAATTTTCTCTAAAGTAAAGACCACTTACACTTTTGCCCTTCTTTAAGGCCAAAGGCCAGCATATTCACTCAAGACACTCATGTGGATGCCGTTGCTGTTACTTTTCTAACAGTAAAAAATAATAATAATAACCTGTTTATGAATTTGAATAACTATAATAACAACTCCTTCAATATTTATGGCACTTTAAAAAATATTTTCAAAGCATTTTCACACCTATAATTTAATTTGATCTTTCCAACAACCTTGTGAGGTAGGCTGGGCAAGTATATCATCCAAATTTGGTGGGTGAGGAAACTGAGGCAAAGAGCAGTTAGGTAACTTGGGCTTGACAGGGAGATGCCAATCTCTATACTGTGGTGTCTCCACTAATGAAGAACGAAAGTCTAAACATGTTTGATGTTCTGATTTCAATATATTTTGAAGAAATACTTTACTTCCATTCAGCCAAATGATAGTAATTCAGTTGGAGCAGCTGTCATGACAAGTTATGGTATATAATTAATTAGACAAAGCACTGAGAGTTTTGGAAATTGGAATTATAACTGAAAACCACATTTTAAATCTCAACACATGAGAGAATTTGCTGGTTTGTTTGTCTTTAGGGCAGCCTAGTTCTGCAGTCTGACCTAAAATTTTACCATCTCAGAGGTATAATATGAATAATTTTAAAACAAAAATTCTCAGTTCTCCATGACTTAAATTTTCACCATGCACAAATGAAAGGGTTGGTTTCTTTCCCCACAAGTAAATGAACATACATGGCCCAAAAGCAGGGGTGTCTGTATATCGAGTTAAAAATGACAAAATGACAAAATTTAGTTACCAAACCTCTTTGTCCTTATATAAGTGGCTCATAATTGGGCTTTAGGAGTCTGATGGACCATCACTGATAGTGTGGTTTGAGGTCACTCAAAATGCTTACCTATCTTCTACATCAAAATGATTTAAAATGTATTTAAAGGCTCAGATTTTAAAAAGGTTCTTGAAACAGGCTTCCAAACCAAGACTGGGAAGTACCAGTCTCTTTATCCCTGTCTAATTCTGACCACAACTCCTGCTCAAGCTCATCATATTTAACCTGTCCCCTCATAGACTGGCTGAAACTAGATGGGTCAGAAAGTTCAGCCAAGTCCTTAGACTGTCAATCCTGATTGACCTGTAATGTCCAGCTTAGTCAGTGACAGGTCACCTGCTTCTAGATATTTCATTATCAAGGTTCTTATAGTGGAAATAATGGCACTAAATCCAGGAGTTTTTCCAAGGCAACTGAGGATATGCTAAGCAATCCTTTTATGAAACGAATAGGGTTCAGAAATTATACCAAAGATAGGAGAGTATAGAAGGATAAAATTGGGAATCTTGTTTTAAATTAACTCATAATCATGCCAAATCAAAATGCATTCAGTTAAAAACAAAAATCTTCTGGTCATTTTATCACTTTATATAATTTAAAGGTTTCTGAAGCCAATATCTAATTTGGAGGGAGAAGAAAACCTTTTCCTTAAAAAATAAAAAGTAAAATGTCCTATATACCTGTGTTAGGTGAAAGATTCTGTGGAGTTTTCTAGAAAACTTAAGTTAACCAAGGTAACTTTTGTCTGAAGCTTCCTCTGACAGGTAAGGAAGAGGGGAAGTAAGACTGTAAATTTTATTTTCTTCTTTCTTAAGAAGGCAAATCATAACAAGTTCTGTTAGAAATTTTCCAAAATTGTAGGACAGGACTGAACCTTGAAGAGGTTTAAGCCTACCTTCTAGCAAATTCACATCTCGACCCCGATTTTGAGAAGGTAGGAATTCTGCTTACAAAAGCCACCATCATTTTGGTGTTTTAACAACCTTCTTGATCAAGAATTTATTCAATATATTGAAGGAACACACCACTTCACTTAAAATTCTAGGGCTTCCATAACGAAATTTAGAATTCAATTTTGCACCCATGGATCTTTGGGAATAAAGTCTCCAAATCTAGACTTTTGAATCAATTAGAGATAGTAGACCAAGGTGGCTACAGTTGGTTATATACAAAGAACCTTCATGAGATGCATATGGAACATCTGTCTACTCAAAAACCTTGAACAGCCCTCTATGAAAACTCTGACGGAAATTGTGTTGCTGATTGCAAAACCACAGTAACTTCCTCTGGTCATTAGGATAGCTCTTGGATGAAAAGTATTTTCAGGTATAATAAAATATTTGCTACCTAGACCAGCAGTCCAGAAACTAGAAAACAAGAAAGCCCCTGTCCTCATTCTACCTGATGGATCTAACCAGCTCAACAGATATTGTGGGTACTTTGTCAGTGAAAAGACCAGTAACACCTGGGAGAACACGGCAACTATAAATGGTGGCGCCTTAGGCTACCTCTCCAACACTCAGGGTTTCCCTGGTTTCTCTCAATAGTTCCCACATACCCAAGAGCTCTCTAAAGGGGAGCAACTCACAAAGAGTTGAGAGCTAAATTCCTGCTTTATTAATTGTGCAGGGATCATCACTTATATGAAGAACAGGGATCGCCCCAGAAAACAAGAGACTCAGGTCTCATTAAGCAGAGCATGACTCATCGGCAGTCAAGATCTGGCTCGGCATAGAACTTATTTTACTGCTAGAAGGTGTCTCATCTCTGTCTTCGGGTGACCTTAGATCTGTCTTTCCTATAGACTCTGAGGATTTCTGTTGCCTGCAGGGGCAGCAAACACACTTTAGCCACTGCTTGAAAGCTGTCAGAAACACTGGAGGAAAATAGCTTTTTGCAAGGGTGGAAGAACTGATAGAACACCAGCATAACAGAATGGCAGTACAATACCCAATGAGCAACTTCAGAATCAACAGAGGTGCACACACATACATATAGATATCAGTCTTGTAAAGATACCACATGAGGAGGAGGAAGGCATTCTCAATGAATCTTAGCATGTAGTACACCAGTAGCCAGTACCAGTTTTGGGACTTGCTGATGAGGTCAGGGTTATTGATTTTCAGCTGCACTGCGGACCAGCAGAACATGTTGATACCAGCATAGAGTAAGGTGAGAAAGCATAGTACAATGGTGGTGCCCACTCGACTGAGAGCCTTCTCGATGTTCTCAGGGAATGGGGAGCCACTGCACCAGAAAAGGATCCAGGGGTATATGAAGAAACTGAAGAAGTTGATTAGTATGACCAGCACCACCCAGGCCTTCAGGACGGAGGTAAAGAGGACCAAGACAATGACACGGGTGGCAATCTCAAAGCTCCTCCAGAGGACGATACAGACATAGGCCAGAGGTTTCACCTTGACATCATATTCATCATACTTGATCTTGATGGCTAGGATGTTGCAGCGTAAGGCTCCATACACAATGGACAACAGGGATAAGAACAGCAAAGACCTGGGGAGAGAAGAAGAACACTGTCAAGTCTCACCTCCACCAAGAATCCTACTGTGGCAGACACTATTAGTCCTCTACTCATATTCCTTGGACCCTTCTGTGCCCAGCCTGACTTCCACCGGTCAGTATCTACTCACTGTACAGTAGGGCTTTTTCTCGGGCTGTAGAAGGATGCTTTGCCCAGGTGCTGGACAGTTCTGGGGAATTAGTACCCCTGGGAGAGCCCTCAATACCCCAATTACAGCCCTGATAAGATCTGGAATGTAATTAATTCTAGCTCCCCACCCCTTGAGTAGAATAATTCTGAGTCAGGTATTCCATAGTGTTTACCAGTATTTTCTCATAGGATTACTTTAAAGTCGCCCATGTTGACAGCTGTCCAGTAACATTCACTGTATTGGCTGCCTTCCCTTCTGCATCTCATTTCTATTTTCCCATGCTCCTTACACTGTCCTTTGAAAATACCTGCAGCACTCAAATACTTGTCTCAGGGTCTGCTTTAGGGTCAGCTCAAACTAAAACACATTCCTAACCCCGTCTTGCTCTGTTTGAATATGTAGTCTCCCTTAAATGGTACATTTTCTTTCTTCAATTAGCTTACAAGCTCCTGAAGAGTCAAGAGTGACCACGTCTGATATTTCTTCTTGATATCCTTCAACATATACCAGGAGTAGGCACAGAAACAGAAGGCCCTCAACAATAAATTGCTCAGCAAGTTCCTCCCTATCTGCAGGACCTTTAACATTTATATTCTGATTACAGAATGCTCACTTTTCTTTACTCTTTAATAATTACAGTCTTGAATTCTGCAGATTGCTGAAGAAATGAAAATCTGTTACTGAGAGTCCATCTGTCTTAGGCTGGAGGGCCTTAGTGTTTTAAGAAGTCTTAACTCTAGCTGTTTATTTCTTAAAATAACTTACAGCTAATGGGTTTATCCAATTTGTATAAAACACCAGAACAAGATGTGGCTCATTTAAATGGTGCTGTGTTTGAGAGCATGACACTGTTGGCTGTGAGTTCTATTATCTAAGAAATGTGCTGCAATTCATGAGCACAGACTGTATGGTCAAAATGGAAATATAAGTATTTATTACAGGCTACTACTACTTACAAACGCTGAGCAAGGAGGGAGGTGAGGCAGGGCTTGGAGTTAGAAAACAAGAGTCTGGCTCTAGTTTTAGTCTTGTCTTGCCAGGCTACACTAGGGAAATGGACATCTCTTTGGGTTCTTTTTCTCACCCATAAAATTGTGGTAATACCTTCTGTGCCTGATTCTTAAAATGCAACGTTCATGTAACATAACTATCTCTATCTAAATGTATAATTTTAAATCCATGAAAATAAAGGATTTTTTCTTAAGTTCTGAGTCAATGAGAAAATGTCTAAATTTGGTTGGCATAAAAACTCTGAAGCCTTGGTACTTATTTGCCTGGGAGAAACTCAGTTTTACTGAAAGCATCAACTTTTCTCAGAGTGTTTGATATTGATTTGAATCACCAGTATCACTCACTGTAAAGATTGTTGCCTGCTAATCAAATCTAAAATAAAGAAGTACTATCACAGGAGTAGGCTGGGAGGTAACTGGACTGAGTTATTTTTCCGGAGAGGCTATTTCAATAAAACATTGTAAAGCAGTACATATTGGTGACATATTTTTATATGTGTGTTTACAAATTTCTATACCCTAAGAACCTAGTATTGAATCATTTTCTCTCAGTCCTTATGTTTTTCTCACTATAAGAAAAATACTTGAAATACAGATGAGCTAAGCATAAATAATTAAAATGTAAATTATGTATTCATACACACACAGTATTTATACTGTTATATTTATGATACTTTAATGCCAAATTATTTATTACTTTTAACAAAATGTGATGACTCAATTTTAAAGCATTTATTCATTTTTCCATGTTAGGCCAATTATATCCAAATTACATCTTTTTCTCTATCAAGAGAGCCAATTATTACCCAATCCTTTAGTAGCATTCTACGACTTACTGAAACCTTCTGAGAATGCAAAGAAATTGTCTTAAAATCACTGACTTCAATCAGCACTCCCACTGTTGGGTGCTCACTGCAAAATGTCACAGAAAGAGAGCCAAGAGATTTCCGGTCAAGATTACAGAGTAAGTAAATGCTGAGCTTGCTTCCTCTCACAATCACCTCAAAATTACAAATAAACTACAGAATAACCATCGTTGAGAAATGCCTGAAGTCTATCCGAATAGAAGTCCTACAACTAAGGACCTACAGGAAAAAACACATCGAGACTAACAGAAGGCACGGAGATGCTAACAAGCTAGTCCCACACCCACGTGTGGCGTTTAAAAATTAAGAGAGAGATTTCAACTGTGGAGGTACCCTGGAGGAGAGAAGTCTTCATCTCACAGCAGGCTCCCCAGTCCAGGGTTCTAATGCCAGGAAGAGAAGTCCCGTCAACTTATAGCTGTGAAAACCAGCCAAGATTGTGGATGAGTGAGACGGAGGGCTGCCGGAGTCCTGGACATTCCTCTTAAAAGGCTCGCACACATGGACGGACTCACTCCTCTGAGTTACAGTACAGGGACAGCAGCTTGAAAGGCACTAGGAACACACAGGTAAGAACTGATTCATCTGACTTCAGGGCGAGGACTGGAGGGGCAGCTTTCTCTCAGACAGAAGTGCTTGCAGAAGCTGTTTCTTTGTTGGACCCTCCCCGCTTCTAGTGTGCAGACGCAGGTGGCCATATCTGAGTCTCTGTCAACCTGGCTAACACGTGTGGCCCAGCCCTGATGATTCCCTGAGACCCCACCCCACCCATTTGTGGGCCTACCCAAGCCACTTCCAGTGCCTTCTCCATACAAATGGGCTGTCTTGGCTCATGCTGCGGAATTTCCTAAAATCTCTCAAAGGTTCACAAACTCCAAACAAGCAGTGTCTGGCCTTGGTGTACCCTGTACCTCTTACTGAACATCCCAAGCTTAGCAATAGCAGACACCAGCCTCAGTTTGTGGCTTGGCCTCTCAAGGCACCTTCAAGGCCAGCATGGGTGGCCACCATCTTCAGATCGCTTGGTGGCTCATGCCAGGTGGCCACAAGCAAAGCACAGGCTGTAGCTGAAGTTGGCCTGTAGCAGGGCCCCTCCCAGGAGGCCTCAGAGTGGCATGCCCAGTGGCTGGCTTTGGACTGAGCCCGAGCACCACCAAGGGCTGCATCTGGGAACAACACACCAAAAAGGCACTCTGGACAGGCACCAGAGCCCTGCTAAAGCAAATCTTGCTCCATAGTCTCAGCACCTACACAATAGCTCCTCCACTGGTCATGACCAGTCCTCACAACCACTGAGTCCAAGGGTCAATACCTCCCATTGACATGCAAACAGTAATCAAGGCTCGAATATAACAAGAGGTCATATTCAATGCATACTGGACACACATGGAGCCTCTGACTCAGGTGACCAGGGAGACTGTGCCACTGGGACCCACAGGACACCTACTACGTTAAGGCCACTCTACCAAGACTGTGAGACATAGCAGCCCTACCTAATACATAGAAATAAAAACAGGGAGGCAGTCAAAATGTGGAGACAAAGAAACAAGTCCCAATTTAAAGAACAGAACAAAGCTCCAGAGAAAGAACTAAACAAAATGGAGCTAAGTGATCTACCAGATGCAGATTTCAAAACAATGCCAATAAGGATGCTTAATGAATTTAGAAGAGTAGATGAACTCAACAAGAGCTTTTGCAAAGAGATAGAAAACATAAAAATAGAGATAGAAAACAAAAAGGGAACCAGTCAGAAATGAAGAATACAGTAACTGAAATGAAAAATACATTAGAGGGAATCAACAGATTAGATGAAACAGAGGACAAATTAGTGATTTAGAACATAAGGTAGCAGAAAACACCCAATCAGAACAGCAACAAGAAAAAAGAATCCAAAAAATGAGGATAATTTAAGGGGCCTCTGAAACAATGTCAAGCATACCAACATTCACATCGTTGGGGTACCAAAAGAAGAAGAAGAGAGAGCAAGAATTGAAAACCTATTTCAAGAAATAATAATGGGAAACTTCCCTAACCTTATGAAAGAAATAGACATACAAGCCCAGGAAGCTCAGAGAGTCACAAACAAGATGAACCCAAAGAGGCCCACACCAAGATACATCATCATTAAAATACCTAAGACAAAGACAGAATCTTAAAAGCAGCAAGAGAAAGGCAGTTAGTTACCTACAAGGGAGCTTCCATAAGTCTGTCAGCTGATTTCTCAACAGAAACTTTACAGACCAGAAGGGACTGGCAGGAAATATTCAAAGTGATATAAAGTAAGGACCTACAACCAAGATTACTCTACCCAAGCAAAGTTATCATTTAAAATCGAAGGACAGATAAAGAGCTTCTGAGATAAGAAAAAGCTAAAGGAGTTTATGACCACCAAACAAGTATTACAAAAAATGTTAGAGGGACTTGTTTAAGAAGATCAAAAATATGAACAATAAAATAGCAATAAGTACATATGTATCAACAATTACTTTTAATGTAAATGGATTAAATGCTCTAATCAAAAGACATAGGGTGGCTGAATGGATAAGAAAGCAAGGCCATTACATAGCTGGCTATAAAAGATTCACTTCAGATCGAAAGACACACAGACTGAAAGTAAAGGGATGGAAAAATATATTTCATGAAAATGGAAACAAACAAACAAACAAAAGCTGGGGTAACAATACTAATGCCAGACAAAATAGACTTTAAAACAAAAATATAACAAGAGACAAAGAAGTACCCAGTAATCTCACTTCTGGATATTTATCTGAAGAAATCTGAAACACTAATTCAAAAAGACAATGTGCATCTATATGTTCATTGCAGCATTATTTACAATAGCCAAGATATGGAGGTGACTTGGGTGTCTATCAGTGAAGGAATGGATAAAGAAGTGGTGAATATATATATTGGAATATTACTCAGCCATAAAAAAGAATGCAAAAAAGAATGCAATATTGCCATCTGCAACAATATGTATGGACCCAGAGGATATTGTGCTGAGTGGAATAAGTCAGTTAGAGAAAGAAAAATGCCATTTGATTTCACTTACATGTGGAATCTAAAAAATAAAATAAATGAACAAAACAGAAACAAAATTATAGATACAGAGAACATTTTGGAAGGGGGATTTGGGAGGATGGATGAAAAAGGTGAAGGGATTAAGAAGTACAATTTTCTAGTTACAAAATAGTCATGGGATATAAAGTACAGCATACAGAATACAGTCAATAATATTTTAATAACTACGCATGGTGTCAGATGGGTATTAGATTTATCAGGGTGATCACTTTGTAAGTTATATAAATGTCTAATCACTATGTTGTACACCTGAAACTAATATAATATTCTAAGTCAACTTTAACTGAAAAATAAAAAAAATATATTTTAAAAAAGAAGGGGGCAGAAAGAGAGATACACTTGGGAGATAAGAAGCTTGTACAAAATGCTTGGAAAGTATATTTCTACCTCTAGGAGAATTCAGCTGTTATCTAATAAATGGCTAGGGTGATACTCATGCAAATACCTACTTATTCAGACTTAAATGAATAAACATTCCCTGACATCATTTCCCAACCTCATCTTTGCACACTGAACACAAAAAGGGAGCAGTTGGCAGTCCCACCTATTTAAGTGGCACTTCGGAGAAGTCTAACGTTCCCTAATAATCCTATTCTCATTTCCTATGAAGGTGTGTGTGTGTGTGGAGGCGGGGTGCACTTTGCCATTTTCATCTTTTGTTAGAAGGCAAGACATCATTTTAGGTAAAACTAAAAAGGTTTTGGCAATATTCCAAACCCTTGCCCCACTTATAAAGCTTCCCATTCAATTCCAGGCAAAGAAACTTCCAAATGAACTATGTTCCTATTTCACAGGCATGAATTTATTAGGCATGAATTTGCTCATTTCCTAACTTGATACCAAAACCTTAATCTCTATGTTAACTCTATGTTAAGTGATGGAGGCCATTTTCTTCCCAAGGATTTCTCTTAGGAAAGGAATTCTAACAGTTTCGCTGTTACTTTGGAGAGATTACAGGGGTTGCTTCAAAGATGGAGAATGGTAAGTGGTCATTCTCTATAATGTCACCACTCCCCATGGACAATGGATCTTCAGTAAAATGAGTGAACTTGTGAAATTCTCGGGCAGAATAGATTTTTCAAAAAAAATTCGTGAACAGCTTCAAGGGCGGAACTAAAACAGCCTGAAGGGATACTGAGTGCAGTGCCAAAAGGAAGCTGGAGGAGTTAGCACCGTAGGCTTCTGGAAATTGAAATTTTCACCAGATTTCTGAAGGGCTGTGATTTTAACTCTTTCTCTCAATGCAGTAGACAAAGTGTCTTTCTCATTATCTGGAGCCAGGATCTCTCTCTACCTGTCCTATACTCCATGACTGCCTCCTTCTCAAAAATCTTCCTCCAGCTATTATCATTTTCCTCTCCTAAATTTTCAACTGCTCCCCCTATCTTGGCCCTTTTTCCTGAGTGTATGAATATGCCTAAGTCAGCTGCATCTAAAAAAAAAATCTGTAGTTGGCAAAACCATACAAAATTGTTGAAGCTATGTGATAGCCACATGGAGATTTATAATATTCTCTCAATCTTTTTGTGTGTTGGAAAATTTCTAAATAATGCTTCCTTCCTTAAGGAAGTGAGAGTGGGAAGAAGGAGAAAGGAAAGAAGGAAGAAAAAAGAAAAGGGTGAGGGAGGGAGAGAGGAAGAAGTTCTTTCTTTACCCTGCACTTCTATCTAGTACTACACTCTGACACTTTTCAGCCAACTCCCTTAAATTAATTTATCTCTAATCAAAATACTCACATTCTAATCCTCAGCTCCATGCAGTTTGAATTCTGGTCTTGCTCCTTCCTGATCTCTCTGCAATGTTTGATGCTGTTCATTCCCACCTTCTTGCAACTTTTCTCGTGGAAGTGACCACATCATTTTCTCCTAATCATCCTCTCACTTTCTTTGCAGCCCCTTCTCATTTTCTTTCATAGGCACATCTTTCTCTTCCACTCAAGAACCACGGTTTTATTTTCTCCTTCTATCCTTAGGCCTATCAGATTTCTAGATTTCTCTTCCTAGATACCTTATAGGTGACTCAAAAACCAAAACCAAAAACCAAAACAAACAAAAAACAGACAGAAAAAAAACTTGTTTCCTTGAAATCTCCTCTTATATTTCCTCTAGCAGCCCATGACACCATCACTGCAGATCATCCTATCTAGAAATCTATGTGTTAACTTGAACTTTTCACCTTCCTCTTCTATCACACCCAAACGGATCCATAAGCTCTTGCTATTCAGTGTGGCTCATAAACCAGCAGCACTGACACTGACTAGGAGTTTGTTATAAGTGCTCCACCTCAGACCCATTGAGTCAGAATCTGTATTTAGCAAGATTTTCCAGGTGACTGTATGGCCACTAAAGTTTCATAAGTACTGCTCTAAATTATTTTCCTCCTCCCTTTCTGGTTCTGTCACTTGTTAACTCATGGCTCTTGCCACAGGGCTCTAACTCATCTATTTCTATTTCTCTGCCACCAGCCTTTCTCTTTCCTTTGCCTGAATAAAGCCTCCTTGTTCTTCAAGGTTCATTTAAAGTGTTACCTCATCAATGATGCCTTTCTTCAGCCTTTATTCAATTACATTCATTCAGTTGTGCTAAATGCTTCCAAGACTCTCCCAAGCTCAATTAACTGCCACTCTGTTGAACTCTCACAGCCACCTATGCATATCTTTATTTCATCGCTTGGTACCTTTGGTTTAGTGTACTCTCCTAGAGGTAGCTACTGTTTCATACAGATTATCACCAGTACGTAACACAGTGATTGGCACAAAGTAGGTTATTGATTTATGCATGTTGAATAAATGAATAAAAAATTGCACAATCTGTGAATTGCCTTTTTTTTTCACCACTGAATGAGCAATTTAGGCTCCAAATCTCTTACAGAAATAATTGAACTCAGAAATTAGAATTCTCAAAGCCTCTTACCAGAGGGTGACTTCTAGGGTAATGGCTTCCTATGTAAATACACCTGCCTTTCTCATGTGCCTTTCTCGATTAAGAAGTTGTAGCTGGGGTTGGGGTGGGGGTGAGTGAGTGAAAAAGGTAAAGGGGGATAAGGGGTATAAACTTCTAGTTATAAAATAAATAAATCACAGAGATGTAATGTACAGCACAGGAATATAGCCAATAATATCATAATAGCTTTGTATGGTGACAAATGGTTTTTAGACTTATTGTGGTGATCATATAGTACAGTATATAAATGTCTAATCACTATGTTGTACACCTTAAATTAAAATAATATTGTATGTCAACTATACTTTAATAGTAAAAAAAAAAAAGAGTTGCACCCATTTTCCGACATTTCTTGAGAAGTAGAATCCAAATTAGAAAAGATCTTTAAGACTTAAGTCTTACTCGAAAAAAATTTATTTTGAGGTATAGGATGGAGGCCTGCAAACAGGAAGATGTAGGAACAATACAACATTCTCTGACCACAGGAGTAACTAAGGAAGCGAAGTACTGCTTCAGGATGTGGGCCCCAACCAGAATTAAGACAAGTCTGGGTTATTCCTGGTAGTGTTGTCTTCCTGGCCAGTTATCCAGATCGTTGTTTTTGCTGGCTTCCTCCCTAGAGTTATCCTTGACCACTCATCCTAGGACCCAATGTTCTGCTTTAATTTCACCCCAGGCCCTGGCAACTGGTCAGCAAACTGTTAATGAAGAGGTTGAAAATGAGAGAGATTATCATCACTATGAGCTTGTAGCCACATCTGCCACCTTTCTCCTCAGTTGCTACCACAAATACTGCTTTTGTCCTTTAACAGCTTTACTGAGATATAATTTACATACCATGCAATTCACAATATACAATGTATAATTTTATGGGGTTTTAAAAAATAGATTCACAGATATGTACAACCACCATTGCAGTCAATCTTATTCCCTTCCTTTCTTTTCTTCCTCCCTCCTTCCTTCCTTCCTTCTTCCTTCCCTCCCTGCCTCCTCCCTCCCTCTCTCCTTCCTTCTTTCCTTCCCTCCTTCCTTCCTTCCTACTGAGGTACCATTAGCTAACAACATTATATAAATTCTGGGTGCACAACAGTATCTGTCTACACTGCTGTGTGCTAGAGTATAGACCACCAAAAGTCTAGCTTTCTCCAACTACCATATATTTTACCCCTTTTATGTATTTTTTCATGATCAAATAATATTCCAGGAAAAATTCAAATAACATTCCAACATATAGATATACTACATTTTTTTATCCATTCATCAGTTATGGAAATTTCAATTGTTTCCACCTTATCGCTATTGTGAATAGTGCTGTTATAAACATTCCTGTACAACTGTTTTCCATTTTTCTTGGGTCTATAGGAGTAGAACTGCTGGGTCAGATGATAACTTTATGTTTAATTGTTTGAAGAACTGTCAGACAATTTTGCAAAGTGACTGCACTATTTTACATTCCATCAGCAGTGCACGAGGGTTCCAATTTCTCTACATCCTCATCAGTGTTTGTTTTTATTATTAACTTGAATTTTTTATTATTGTTAACTTTTTTGCTCTGAGTGAGTATGATTTGGATTTGCATTTTCCTGATGACTAGTGATGTCGAGCATCTTTCATGTGCGTATTGGCCATTTGAATATCTTCCTCAGTTGATTCTGGTTCTTAACTATGGAACAAACTCATTATAGGTTTCACATTGTCCCATATGTATCCCCAAAGTTTGCTAGAATTGAAAGGTCAGATCTGCATAGATTAATTTAAGAACAATATGTTAGCCTTACCCACAGCCATCAATGAACATCTGAAATTTAAAAAAAAAGATAGTACAATTCTATCTTTTTATGCTTTTTTAATTTCCTAAAAAATGCATCAAAAAGCAAAAATAAGATTTCCATGCTGACAGTGGAAGATTAGTTTGTTTTGGTTCAATTCAACACGTCTGCTAAGAACAACTGTACAAACACCTGTTCAAAGGCATCAGAATGCAGTGAGTACTTCTGAGGTCAAGAAATCAAAGAGAAGAAAGGTCCCAAGAAAAAAATCTAAAGTTGCTTTCCCCCTCAATACATTTTCCCATATGTAGTGGGTACTAAGAATCTGAACACAGCTTTTAGCAGTCTCTCAAAGCAGGTGGATGTGGGAGCATCTTGATATTCCAGCCCTATAATGGTCCTGGTACTACACCCAAAGCTTTCTGGTGGGAACGCAAAGAACAAGATAGTAGCAGTAAGCGTGGCTAAAAATAAATAAGCTCTCCCAAAGACTGAAGTACAAACTTCAACCAACTCAAATTGTGAATGAGTCAAGTTGATCTGTATCTAATCCAATTACCTACCATAAACAGAAGTAAACTCTTTCTGGAGAAAGAGAACTCACCAGAGCCTCAAATTATCTCTATTTTTAATAAAAATATGACATTTAATTAAAAATAATATGGCACGTCAACAAAAACAAAAAATGATAAAAATCCAAGAATAAAAATAGATAATAAAAACAGACCCATAAGAGATACAGTTATTGTAATTATCTGGTATGGAGTTTAAAATATCTATAATTAATATGTTCAAGAAAATTATATAACAAGATAGAAAATTTATCATAGACTGAAAACTATTTTAAAAACTCAAGTGAAAATTCTAGAACTGACAAATACAATAAGTGCAATTAAGAAATGAACAGATGTAGATTATAAATAGCTATAAAGATAATTAGTGCTAGGTAATTAGTGCTAGCCAGAAGAAAAGAGAGAAACAAAAAGTATGAGAGACTTATGGGAAAGTGAAAATGTCAGAGGGAGAGACAAAGACAGAGACAGGGACACGGAAGAAAAAGAATGGGTAAAAAGCAATATTTAAAACACTAATGGCTAAGAATTTCCCCAAACTATTAAAATATCACGCTAAATCCCCAATAGGATAAATATGAAGAAAACCACAACCAAGCATATTATGTTAAAATTACTGAGCACCACAGTCAAGGTGAAACCCTTAAAAAGCAGTCATACATTTTCATTTCTTAAAAAGCAAACCAAAAAACAGATTAACTTCAAAGGAGTAACAATAACAAGGACAGCTGGCATCTCGACAGAAATAATAGAAGCCAGAAAACAAAGAAATGATACCTCAAAGTGGGAAGAAAATGACCTCTTTCATAGTTTGATATCCAAAGATGAAGGTAAAAGAAAGACACTTCAAGACAAAACAAAAATGAGGGAATTTGTCACCAGCAGACCTGCTCTAAAGAAATACTAATGGTAGTATTTCAGGCCCAATGAAAATGATCCACATGGAAGCATGGAGATATGAAGAGAGACCAAAAGGATAATACAACTCAATTTTTATAATGGGTGAAAGACCTGAACAGTCACTACACACACACACACACACACACACACACACACACAAAATGGTTGCTAAAGACATGAAAAGGAACTCAAGCTCATTAGTCATCAGACAAAAACAACATACTACTACACATCTTCTATATTACTAAAAGTAACACCAAGTGTTGGCAAGGACGTGGAACAATTGGAACTTATACACTGCTTGTGGAAGTGTAAAGTGGTACACCATCTTTTAAGTTTCTACTAAAGCTCAGCACAGGCATCCCTACGTCTCAGCAATTCTATCCCTGAATACAGGCATACCTCGTTTTATTAAACTTCTCTTTATTGTGCTCTGCAAATATTGTTTTATGCAAATTGAAGGTTTTGTGGCAACCCTGCGTCGAGCAAGTTTATCAGTGCCATTTTCCCAACAGGCTCAGATCACGATTAGCATTTTTTATAGCCATAATGTATTTTTAAATTAAGCTGTATACATTGTGTTTTTTAGACATAATGCTACTGCATATTTAACAGACTACAGTATCATGTAAAATAACTTTTATATGCACTGGGAAACCAAAAAAATTCTTGTGACTTGCTTTAAAATGATATTCACTTTTTTGCAGTAGTCTGAAACTGAACCCACATCTCCAAGGTATGTCTGTAAAGATGGAAAAGAAATGTATACATATGTATGCTAAAAGGCATATACAAGGATATTTTCAGCAGCATTACTTTTACTAATCCCAATATGGAAATAACCTAAATATTAACCAAGAGAAAAATGTATCAATTCATTGTGGTATATTCATACAATGGAACACTACACATCAATGCTAAAGAACAAACTGCTACAAGCCAAAATATGACTCTTACAAGTACAGAATTGAACAAAAGAAGCTAAAACTCTTTTCTCAGTCCCTCTCAGTGTCTTTCATTCTGTCCTTCTCAGTGCCTTTACTGTCTCTCTCACTGTCCTCATCTCTATTATCTCTGTCCCTCTGAGTCTCTCTTAGGCTCTCTTAGTCTCTGTCTCTGACAGGAGACCATGCTCTGTCTATGGAGTGTTACCTCTTCTCCAATAATCTTTCCTTTGGCTCTAAAATAAAAAAAAAAGAAGAAGTTAGACCTATGATTCCATTTACATAGAATTTTAAAAATATAGGAAAAATTAATCTGTGATGTCAGAAGTCTGCTTTCTGCTTTGTGGTTAGTCTTTGGGAAGAAGGGCTGGTAAAGTGATTGAGAAGGGGTACAAGGGAGGCTTCTAGGGGTACAGGTTATCTTCTGCCTTTTGACCTGGATAAAGGACAATATGGGTGTATTTACTTCGTGATAATTCATAGTTTTCTGTATACATTTCACATGTCAATAAAAATATTTAAAAACATCTAGCTGTACTACTACTAGACTTACTAGGTACTCAATAAATGTTTATTAGATTGAATTTTTTAAAGCAAAAGACTATTCTTTCATTATTGTAATGAAGTTTTTTTCAGAAAGTTTCCTTCCCTACCCTGGCAAAATGCCAAGTAGGAAACAGTATAAGCTCCTACTTAGAACACTATAGTAAAACTGGCTCTACAGATGTAACCAGAATGACACCATAATACTATAAAATACATCTTAAAGTTTTAGTGACTAAGACCTTACTATTACCAAAATCTCTCTTGAACATCTGCCAGTTTACCAAATGTTTAGTCAGAAATTGAGGACTTTCCTTTCAGTATATATTTGTATTTGTTTAGTACTCAGGATTGTCAGGACAAATATAATAAGCACATCATATATTTAGTATTGTCTACTCCACAATCCCCAGAGATCCCGAATGATTTTGCTGTTTCCCTCCCACACACATGCACACATAATTCGATTTATTGCCTAAGGAAACTGTATACTAAAATCTCTTCCAGTTCATCTCTCCTATGCTGAAAAAATTATTACACTCTTCATGACAGGGACCACTGTAAGCACTTTACAGATACTAATCGCTTAATCCTAATAAAAATTCTATAAAATACTGTTATTATCTTCATTATGATGAAAAAAACAGTAACACAAAGATTCTAAATAACTTCCCAGAAATCACTCAGCTAAGTAGAGCTGGAATTCAAGACCTAAGCAGTCTTGCTCTAGAGTCTTAATTAGTTGTAACTAGTAGGTAATTCTGCCTAAATATAGTGAAGTCTATTTCCCTACCAGTGGTCTTAGCCTTACTTTTCAATTTCTTTTATCAATGGGAGGTAAGAAGTAATAATCAGCTACCCTTGAAATTGCCTGAGGCCTCAGGAATCTGGAGAATCCCTCAGATATTTTGGGGAGTTGTCTAATTCTTCCTTGCTTCCACTGAGCCCAAATTTCATATCTGTTTTCTATGACATGAGTATTCTCTATATATAAAGACTTCCTGAAATTCTTTCTAGGCACTTGAGAGTGGGTAAACCTCACTGCACTATGCTGATTTCTAGGAATGGCCTCCCAAGATACAATCAATGATCCAAAAGAAGTGGGACAGGCTCCTCCATCTGCCCTACCAACTTCCTTATCATACTGCCTCAGGCAGTGAGAAGAGGCATCAATGACTTAAGCTAGAAAAAAGAAAATGGTTGCCTTCCACAGCTAGACAAAGGAAGTTAGTGCCTGGCCCATGTGCGGTGGCCCTCTATCAGGTTATCTAACAGTGACATGGTAGTGGGACCACTTGGAAGAAACACCAAGGCAAAAGTTCTACATTCTGCTGCAAATTTTCAACTATGGGAAAGCATGGCAAACTATCTTAAAACGGTTACTCATGAGAAAAGAGACATAAAAGTGTGACACAAAGTGAACTTTGTAAATAATCAGGCATGGCCACTTGACCCTCTGCAACTGAAATCATCTCTTCTATTTCTTGCCTTTGCCAACACTTGAACCTCAGACACTCACTAATATTCTTATATCCAGTAGTGTTTCAACTTTCACAATAATTCTCAGTATAAATTTTTCCCCAAATCCATCTTTCCTTCTCTCTTTTCAAATGCTTTATTCTGTTCTTATTTTATGGTGTTGTTTTAAGTGCTTATGGTTGTAAACAACATGAAAACCTTTTAGAAACAGGTAGGATATAAATAATAAAAAATGGGAAAATAAATGGCTTGGACCCTGCAAAGAAGACATCAGTTCTCCTTCTGTGTGTGACTATATCTGCTCAGTGCCCCAAATTCTAAGCTGTACTACTGAGACCTACTTACTTTACAGAGATGGGTGAGGAGTCAGAAGGGCCTATGCTGGATTCTTCAAACACAGGCTCTACTAAGAAACCTAAGAAGCTATATAAGCAGCATTGCCGTGTCCCAATAAACCCAAGCACAGTCTTGACAATGCACTCTGATATGGAGGTGATGGTGGGGAGTGTGTGTCTTTCCACTAAGTGGCATTCAGTAACTTCCACTGGCTTATGGCCACAGACTCCAGAAAAGAAAATTGAAGACTGTATCTAGACAAAAGCCATGCCTGGATGAAAAGTCTTGGTGGTACACAGAAGCATTTTTTTCTAGTGCATTTAGAGGTGAGTTCAATAGAGAGGAATGAATTTGAACTTATCCTCAGGTCTTGCAGGCTTCATATTGTCTTACACATTGACATACATCATTACACAATCGTACAGACCCATGTTTAGATTGTTATAGTATAGCAGCTATGTATGCACTGAGTATAGCTGAAAATGCTCTTCGGTGCAGAAAAACATCATATATATTTATCACTTCATTTTGGATTTGCAATAGTCAAATAAATTCATCTGGTTATAGGCTGATGAGAGCAGTGCAGGATCCTAATCACAGACATTGAACATGAGAAACTTCCATACTTGAGCAAAACCAATACAAAAGACCTAAATCAACCTTAAGGTAAGAATGAAACAAATTATAGTAAAAATTTTACAGCTTTATTGAGGTAATTTATATACAAAGAACTACACATATTTAATGTGTACAATTTGGTGAGTTTGGACATGTACAAGTAAAGTTTGTAATAATTAAACTAACTTCAACTAGCCCATATTTAACCAAAATTTCCAATTAACCAGTATTCTACTTTTAGATAAAAGACAAATATGTCAAATTCATATCCCTAATAGAACACAAGCTCAACAAAAACAGAGATTTTGTTTTGTTCACTAATGCCTTGCACCAAGTACAGTGCCTGACACATAGTAGGTGTTCAATAGATATTTGTTGAATAAGTTAATTGATTACAATGATTTATTATTAAGTTAAAAACACTACATTTAAGCCAGTGTTTATGTATTTTCTTAATTTACCAAACCATATGGTACAAACATGTTCTAAATGGTTCACTATTTTCAACCTCAAAGAATGTTTCTAATATGTATGGGATCTTTTCCAAAGAAAGGCAGAAAGATAACAAATATGACTGAAAAATACAGAAGCAAAATATTTCTGGATGACCCATGTTTACTAGGAGATCAAATGCCCCCAAATCTCCATTCCCTTTGGACTGTTTAACTCAGTTTCATGGCACATTTGGCACATTTGTTCTGCAAATCACTCTTACTTTGAAAGAGAAGAAATTGGTTAATCAACTCTGTTCACTGTACTATCATCCTTTTTACTAAGCATTATCTGAAATAATTCAAATGCACTTCTAAAAAGTTTTAAAAAAAACTTTGAAAACAAAGAATAAGCAACTTTTTAGAGTCTTTCTAGATATTCATCGCTACACACACACACACACACACACACACACACACACACACACACACACATTTCCCTTAATTAACCTTGACGTTTGGATCCTAGTCCACATGCACAAGAACTCAGAAAATGTTCACAGAAGCTGATGAAAACAACTGCATGTCCTTAAGTTCAACTCAAAGTAGCCAATTAACAGAAGTTCTAAAGTCATGAATTTACTGTTCTACATTTTCCTAAACATAGCGAACATTGTAATAACCTTGTTATAAGATGCTTTGAATTTATGTTTAATATTATTTTCCCTAGAGAAAATTCAATTTCATTCTATCCACCGGGTCCAAATTACTTTTAGGTCTCTTGAGGCACAATTAGAAATACCAGAAATAGCTTCTAATCTGAAGCCAAGCATTAAAAACTACTTATCTCTGGAAATATAAAGATTCTCTTTCAATCATCTTTCTCATTCTATATGTTGAAAAACTATAGAATCAGCCTTAATAAGGAAAGGCCAACAACACCAAGGACTATTATACACATTGCAATGTAGCTGTGTCAGCCAGTTTGACCCTTTCCACAAGTCCCCCTTGCCTATTTGTAAATCTTTAGCCCTTAGTCAACCTTTCATCTTCCCACTTGGCAGTCCAGGTGATCTATGCCTGCAGAGACTGAGGAAGAATTGAGTATGTCACACCTGAGAAATAAAAATGTGAATTCAATTCATTTTGAAAAAAGTCTTTAGTATGTCTGCATGCCTGTCCCCAGGCTAGGTCCTATTAAACATGTACCTAAGACATTAAAAAAAAAGGTGTTTGCAGTAATGTATAAAGGATGCTATTATTTATCCATATTTTTCTCAAAGTTCCTATTTTGGTATATTTTTAAAAGTACACATACAAAAGTTAGTTATTTGAAAAGATCAACAAAATCAATAAACTTCTGGCTGGACTGATCCGGGAAAAAAATACAGGATATGAATTACCAATATTAGAAAGAAAGGGATATCATGACAGTCCCACTGACATCCAGTGTGTAAGAGACTACTACTAACAATGTTTGCCAATAAATTCAGTAACTTAGGTGAAATGGACAAATTGCTGAAAAAAAAGCAATTTACCAAAAGTGACACAAGATGAGATTAAAAATCTGAATAGTCATCAATCTATTAAAGAAATTAAATTCATTAGTAAAACCTTCCTAGGAAAGAAAATTAATTTGCCACTGCTTTGCTTCAAGATCAGAGGAGCCAAAACATGGAACCCAAGCTTTTGTAGAGTTACAAATTTCATTAGAATTTATTAAAGTTACCAATACTATACAAAAAAAGAATAGGCACATTATACCCTCTGTGGCCTTGCTGTTTATATAGTGATCCTAAAAGAGGAGCCTCCAGAAATAAACGATTAATAAATTAATCTCTACTGAGCACTTCCCAAAGGCCTGTACCACATGCCCATGTTTTTCACAACAATCCTGTCAAACCTGTATTGATAGATGCAGTTTATAGATGAAGAGACAAAAGGTCTGTAAGGTCAGCTTGGTCACACAGCTATTTAGTAGCAGAAAAGGCCATCAGTCTAAGCTTCTGACCTTAGTTCCAGAGCATTTAAACAAAAGAACACCTGTGTTCTAGCCAAGAGGCTGCCTAGAATCAGAACACCTCCTGAATTTCCCAGCTACTGATGCCCCAGAGCTGAGGCCTCTCCAATCTCAATTGCCCAATAGTGTCTTCCTATATGTCTCAGGACCTAGATTTCTCAATGAGCTCCCATATTCCTTCATGCAAATTCAATTCAGAGCCTACTTAAGCCAGCAAAAAGGAAGAAGAAAAGAAAAAGAAAGTAAGTAGAGAGGAAAGGAAGAAAAAACAGCTTCTTTGAACATTTAAAGCTCTTTCATACTATCTGCCTTATCTTCCTAGCCTCCTAAAGAGATAAGCAAGACAAGTATTGTCATTTCTGCTTTAGAAATAAAGAACCTGAGACATAGGAAGCCATATAAATCAAAAGGAGAATGGAGAAATAGAGTTATACAGTAGAACGGGGTTGGCAAACTAAGTCCAATTTTTGTATAGCTCAAGAGCTAAGAATGTTTTGGACATTTTTAAAGGGCTGTAAAAACAAATAAAACCAAAGAAGAATATGTGACACAGACCATATTTACTCTCTGTCCCTTTACAGAAAACTGAAGCCTACGATAAAATACTTTTAAGCCACAAAAGAGAATGAACTAGCATTTACATTCATCAGCATGCACAGTTCTCAAAATATGTTGAGCAAAAGATGCAAATTTCAGAATGATATTTACAGTATGATAATGTTTGAAGACCTACAAAATCAATATATAATATTTATGGATACAGTGTATATGTAAGTTAGGTTATAAATCATGCATGAGAATGATAAACTGAAATGATGACAAAGAAGGGTCAAAGTATGCCCCAACTGTACTAGTAATGTTTTATCTCTTAAAGAGAAAAAAAATTCTGAAGCAAACATATGAATATTTGATAAGGCAGGCAAGGAGATACATGGTTTGTTATATTTTTCTCTACTCCTGTTTACATGCTTTAATATTTTACAGTACCAATATTTTGAATTGATGTATAAATAAAAATATCTGCAGTTAATAAGGAGGGGGATATTACAGGCATTGTGCATTGTTTTCAGCAAGTCCTCCAGAAACAAAACAAAACAAAACAAAACATAAAAAGCCCTCTCATGATATCTTTATAGACAAGTCAGAGAAAACTTGTATGCTAACATGAGTACAGTTAAATAGATTTGCAACTGGATAAGCAGTCTGTACTCATATTCTTTACTATTTCCTTTCAGGCTAAAGGGCATTTGTCAAGGAGTGCTCAGGGCTGTGCCTTTAGGGCTAGCCTAGTCTCAAATCCTTGCCAACTATTAGATGAAGACATAAACTTATAGCTGGGACAAAACTGAGAAGACAAAAGAATCCTGATTCAAAATTATCTCAACAGGCTGATACCCTGGGCTCGAATCTAAGAAAAGGAAATACAACAAGAAAAAATGTCAAGCTCTACCTTTATATATTTAAAAATACGCTGTAAAGGTACAGATGGGTAAAGCTTGCCTTAGCTGCTCTCAGTATGAAAAAGGAACTAGGAAAATTTATTGGACCATCTATTAATATAAACCAACTGTGTGATTCAGCTCCTCTAAAAGATAAAATTTGGACACAGTTTGCATTCAAACAATAAAATAATTTTAAACATAGTCTTACTGCTAACAACTCTTATCAGAATAAGTATGCAATATCACATGCATTTATGGATGCCATGTTTTAAGAAAAAAAGTGACATTATCAGATTGTACGTCAAGTGCAATGGCCTTGATGACTTCAAAGCATGTCATTTGAGAAATGGTTAGAGAATGTGGAGAATGGGAAAGAAAAAGGAGACCAGATATTTGTGAATATTTGGAGATCTGCTATGTGGTAAGGGAGGTAGATGTGATTGTTGCTTTAGCTGGAAAAAAAATCAGGTCTAACTATCAGGCTGAAGATTAAAGGAGACTGATTTCCATATAATACAACTGAAAATGCTCTACTTAGTCCTGTCAATTTGGTGAGGTATTATCATGAAAGGAATCTTCCCCTCCCCCCAATCTCCTTTCAATTGTGGGAAGAGAATGTTGGAGAAGTGACAGTGTCCCAGTTCTGAGCCTAGACCACAAGAGGCTATGTAGTTCTATAGGCTTTGACTTTCTCAGAGCTCTGCTACCAGCAGCCTAACCTGCTCAGGAGGTAGAGACCACATAGAAGTGAGCCATTCCGAGTGTAGCCATCCTAGATCAGTCATTCCCAACTGACCCACAGGCTAAGTGTGTACTAATAAGCAAGCTCAACGAAAATTAGTCTAGCCTGGCCCAGACCAGAAGTGCCCAGTGACCTGGAGACTATTAAACACACTATAAGTGATTATTGTTTAAACTACTAAGTCTTGGGCAGTTTGTTACCAACAATAGCTAGCTGATACAGTAGAGACCTCTTGTCCTCTTTCCAGCATATGGCACCACAGTCTCTACTCACCCCAGGGTATTCCCTCAAGACTCCCTCCTTCAGAAATCTACAAATGAGAAGCAGGCCTCAGTGTCTGTGCTCATGGATGCTCCTAAATTCTAGGGCACACACAACAAGCTATCTTTGAAGGAAGCAGCAGTGGGTTCCCAGCTTAGAAGGCAGGGCGTGAAGTACTTGGCTACCCATATTATGAGCACCCTTCATCTTGAAACTCCACTTTAGGTGGCTTCTGGAAGAGAAGGGAGTGGCCTCCCACCATGAATATTACAGAAGTCTCCATTCTCACACCTCTTCCCCACAGGTATTTCCTTATAGAATTTTAGGGTGGGGATGTAGGGGATTGACTGTGGTATGAATGGTTTGTCACTCTTGGAAAATCCTAAAAAAAAAAAAAAAAAAGGAATCTGGCTGATACTTAATGTTTTTTTCTGAATGTGGTGTATCCAGCACTTGGGCCTGATGTAACTTCTGGGAGAAAAGGAAAGCCCTACTTAACTTCCTAGTATATAAGGAAGAATGTTCTAACAAGAGTGTTTTATCAACACGATAGTGCTTTTTGAGTACTAAGAGCGCCACTGCTAAAACATACTCAAGCAGAGGCTGATAGATTACCTCTCAGAGATACTACAAAAAAAAAAGATTTCTACATAGAGTGCAAAGTCAGACAGGATGACCTCTTAGATCTCTTCCATCTCTTAGCATTTTACAACTTCATGAAAAGTGTGTTAGCTAAAAGACTAGCAATGTGTCAAGCATCTAAAAACCTGGGCTTTGGACTTGGCTTTAGGCCCTTAAACTTCCTAGACCTCGGTGTTGCAGATACTATAGGCACCCCCACTTAATTGGTATCCTTCCTACATTCTTCCTTGAAGGCAGAACTCTAATTCTGATGCTGTGCTTGCCCTCTCACATGTTCAAGGAAGATTATCATAGGTTCAGCCCTGAAGTAAATCAAAATTTGTATAGATCAGTCTCCTAAATTTCTTTGTGTCACAAACAAACAAAAAAAGATCACATTTGCATAATATATTAACTGGATTAATTGGATGAAGTTGATCTACCATTTCTAGGCCCTGCCCAGCTGCTCTGTAGGGACAATGGTATCTATACCTCAGACGCATCTGTAACTCTACTTCCTATTCCAGTGGCTAGGGTTTAGTTTAGCATGAACATGTGACCCATGTCTGGGCAGTAGAACCAGAGTAGAATTCTATTGTAGAAAAAGGTATTCCTCCCCAATGAAAAGAAGTACACAGGAAGAAACCTCTCTTCTTCCTGACTTGGTCACGCTTCCATGCAACGCCTAGACCTATAAAACCTGTAGATGTTTTAAAACAGGAACCCCAAATTCTTTGATATTCTTCCCATCAAGGAGTAGGTCTGTGTTTCCTCTTCTTGAATCTGAGATCTAGTGATTGCCTGAATAACAGAACATTGGCAAAAATGATTCTTCCAGTTTCTGGGTCAATATATTAAGAAACAGAAAACTTCCAAATTCATGTCTCTTGGAACACTTACTCCTAAGACTTAGCTGTCATCTGTAAGGAGGACAAGGAGAGGCCCACATGGAAAAGAACCAAGGCCTCCAGCACTCAGCCCCAGCTTAGCAACCAGTAGGAACAGTACCAAACTGCCAGCCATGTCCATCTTGGCATGAATTCTGCAGCTGGACTTCTCTAGTTATTGCTGCCCCAGCTGATGCTACATGGAAGCAGAGAGAAACTGACCCTGCTGAGACTTGCCCAAATTACAAATTCATCGGCAGTAGAAATGCTATTGCTAATGTCATTAAAGTTTTGTGGTCATTTGCTGTGCAGCAAATGTATAATGTATACCACAATCCTCTTGCAGTCTGAGCGGAGCAGACACAAAGATGGAAAAATGCCTAAGGTCCCTGATGAAAATCTTTGTTTCTTTTTTGCTGATAAATTAGCCAACCATGAAATCACTCTGCCTCTAATACACACACAACACACACATATGTATGTGTGTGTGTATATATATATACATATATATGTATGTGTGTATATATATATATGTATAATATACAATTTAAGCCACTTTAGCTGAGTCTTCTATTATTTATAACTGCAATATCGTAAATGATACCCTATATTTTTTCATCTGTAAAAGTGAGATTAATATAAGTGCCCTGCCCTTTACTTTTCACCATTCACTGACCATATATTGAGAACCCATATGCACTGAACTGGGTGTGTAGAAATGAGTAAGACAAAGACACACGGCTAGCCCAGTAGCTCATACTTGACCATTCTCCCTACCTACAATGAAAACTAACATTCATTGTGGAAGCATGAAAAACAGAGATAAATGGAAAGAAGAAAAATATAACACATAACCTCACTATCCCAAGACAACTAATTGAAATTTCATTGTATTTCCTTTCAGACTCTTTCTGAAGTTTTGTATTTTATGTATGTGTATGCATGTGTGTACATGAGTGTGTGTGAGTGAGTACATACATGCAAAAAATGAGAGGATATATGGCAGAAATTTATAAGCTTATAACATATAATGCATTACGCACACACATACACACATGCACGCACACATGCAGAGCTATCCTTCAACTTCCCCCAATGTGCCTCTAAGAATGCATGAATCCAAGCTATTACATTTAATTCATAACATACACTTGGTCCTAGAAATGCACAACACATTAAATAAGATTTTTTTTCTGAAGCTAGACAATTGTCTGGCCAAGGTATATCTCTGGGCAGTGCCTGATTAAAAAAGAAGGCAACTATGTCAGGTTACCAAAGTTCATAGAACTGTACAACAGGTCCTGGAATAATGTAGTTTCATTCAACATTGTTTCACTATAACATTGATGAGATGCTGTAAGAACTTCAACTCTTGTTTATATCAATTAGTCTGTGGTAAAATCAATTTCATTACATGTCATTTCACTTAAAGTCACAGAACCTATTGATGATATTAAGTGAAGACTTACTGTATTATAAAACTAGACCTACAAATACTAGCCTATTCAGCCTTCCCTCAAATATAGCAGAAATGAAACAGTAGGAATGAGTTATCAAGAGTGATTTCCTGGGGATCCAAGACACAATAAACCTCTGAAATCACTAATTGAAACACCCTATGCTGACCACCACCTTCTACTCAACTCACTTGTCTAAGAACTACTACAACTGTTTTTTTTGTTATATTCTTATCAAGCCCTCAAATCAAACAAGCTCTCCATTTCTCCCACTTGGCTATGAGTCCTCAGTGCACAATTTCATTCATTCTCTTGCACAAACCTCAAATGCATTTGCTCCTCTATTCTTTTGCAGCCTGCAACAGAATTGGAACCCTGAAGGAACCTCTGCCTTTTCCACAGCTGCACATGCCTGCCCTGCCATGGCTCAGATTACCACCTCTATTCAGATCTACTCTCAAATGGCAGGGCCTGAGACCAGCATTTGGATGCAGGAGGTTCATTTGGAAGGTAAGCCTAGGAAACAGAGTGAAGGAATTAGGGAAGCAAAGCTAATAAAGACTATATGATTAAGAACATTATTAAGCTAGTTAGCATTGTGGCAAAAGAGGTCCATTCCCAATGGGGATCCACAGAACACCAAATAGATTGGACCCTAAATTATCCACCTTAAGGACAGAGGATGAGGCTTTATCCATTGACTACTGTCTCCCTTGGTCTGGAGGCAGCCCTACGGGTGTTATACTTAGCTCATTTGATCATAAAGTATTCCCCACACTTTTCATCTGTGTCTGAGCTGCATTTCCTGGCAAGGGAAAAAAAAACCTGAAGCAAAACAGAAGAGAAACACCACAGTGTGTGCTGGGACATGTGCTTGATGTGGGATGCTAGCAATACACACAGAACTTTTCACCACGGCTACACTAAAATCAAGAGGACCAAGGACAAATGGCTCAGAGTATCAAAAGCCTGTTACAGGCCCCAAATTTAGCTCTCCACACATCTAGTCTTGCCTCTAGACTAAATCTTGAAACTTTATGAGATATCTCCCTTTACATGTCCCACAGACACTTCCAATTCAAAATGACAGAAAAAGAGTTAGAGGCACATCTATGGATTCGAACTCTTTAATAGCATGTGCTGATGGCAGCAGCATGGGGCTCCCTCAACAGCAAGAGGGTCTGCCAGAGGATGAGGCTGTGAGGGTTCTTGCCAGACTGTGGAAACCAGGAACTAGCAATTATTCCCCACCCTCAAGAAGTGGTGAAACTCAGGGGTGGGCACTGCCCTCTCCACATGTTGTAAAGCAATGCACCTTATGTGGTGGTCACAGGCCTCACTACTTTCCAGCTCCAGGATACAGGCTGTCAGGTCACTGATGCACATGCAAAATGCACTGTCCAGTAGAGGTTCAATTGTATCCCCTCTCACAATGTAATAAAACCAGTTTTGTTCCCAATTATATACTTACTTCAATATTCCTAATTAATACTCCTTTGTTCTCCTTTGAACTGGTTTTAACATCTACCTCATAAGTAATAAAATGTCCACTCCCTCATAAGTAATAACATTTTTTAAGTGTCCATATCTGTATGAGCAACATTATATTGCCCTTTTTTTAAAAATTATCTTTTAACTGCTTTGGAACTCACAATGACATGTCCAATAGATTCATTGGCCAGAGCCAGGCAAACATTGTTCATGGAGAAGTGTACCTTGTGTGCAGTTAAAACTCAGGCATGTCTTTTCTTGCCTCTCCTAGGTGAAGCTGAAGTGCCAACAGAACTGTGTTGACTCTGTCTTTTTCTAATTTTAAATTGCCTTTCTACTAATGTTGTGTTTCTGTTCATTTATGGCCATTAAGTTATTCCCTATTGTTGACAATGGATGGGAATTTGGTTTTAGGGGCTGAAGATCTCTGAAGATCTCTCTAAAGGATTCATGGTTTATAGACATCTAGTCCCTGCTGGCTGGCTGACAGGCAATAGAGAATCTGGTTCGTCAGACTTTTTATTTGTTTATTTTTTAGCTCATATCAATCTGGAATCTCATGCCCTTTGGGAGTAAAACAGACATTTGAAATCTGGACTGGGGAGATTTTCTGTTTCTGTGTGTATTCTTGATCCATGGCTGAAACTATAGAATTGAAGTGATTTCTCAGTGGCTGTGTGGCTATGTCTGTAAGTCAGAAATGCCTTCACCTCTGATAGTGTGTATGTGTAACATTTTCCTACTTTTGGACGGTATTAATATATTAGATTATAAAGTCTCTTTCTTAATTTAAAAGAGCTATATTCTGATTGGAATATCTAGATAATTGCTTGTAGCAAGATGGGAAAAGGTTGAAAATCACATGATATCACTTACATGTGGGATATAAACCTAAAAGCAACAAATGAACAAATAGGACAAATAGAGACTCATGGACACGGACTATAGACTAGTGGTTACCAGAGGGTAGGGGATAGTGGAGGAGGGGTAGGGAGACAGTTAAAAGGGGTCAAATATAGGGAGGTAGGGGGAGGGTGAAGTGGGTAAAGGGGATCAAACATATGGTAGCTGAAGGAAACTGGACTTTGGGTGGTAAACACACAATAGAATATACAGATGTCAAATGGTAATGAAAATTATATAATTGTATTAAGCAATGTTACCCCAATAAACTTAAATAAAAATAATTGCTTATATAAGTTGAATATAACTAAAATTTACTAAAATATAGAAATCGAACTACTTTAAATGTATAAGAATTAAAACTATTTTAAGAATTTAAACTTATATATTTATATATTTTACAGTCAAGACTAGTATAATATTTGGGTTTAATTAAAACAACTATGTCTTCTCTGATTTATCAGCATTAAGTATAATGCAAGCATACATTTTTATGCCTCTTAGATTAATTTTGTCCTAAACTTATACAAGTTTATAATCAAATGAGCTAGAATTACTCCTACTGAATGTTTAAGATTATGAAAAACATCAATTTGTGTTTAAATAAACTGAATCATTGTTCTAACTTATATTTCCACAGTAATGAGGTTTTGTAGTATATCACCTTGAAGAACATTTCCACAATCTTCAGATAACTGAAGACCTTAGACTGACATTAGAATTGGATAATTAATAGACACAGAATGAATGCCTAGATAATTTCTAAGGCACAAAAACTGCTTACTAAGCATAATTTTGGTTTACATACTATAGCTTATTTGTATATGCTATAACAAAGCGGGTTTGCAAAATGAGTATGTTCATTTCTCCCATGCTGTGAAATTGCACAAAGGAAATGAATAAAGCTGAATAAAGTTGGGTCGAGTATATTCATGAACTCCACTAAAATGACAGAAATTATCAGAAATCATAGTGACCCACAGACATTTTAAGTCTCTGCCATCTCCAGATAGTTTTTATTTACTCTGATGGTTCCCTGAAGGTCCTACAATCAGATACAGGACAGAGATCTAGTCTTTGGCAAAGCAGGACGGCCTCAGAACTCTATGGAAAAGGACAGTAACTCAGGTACTTCAAGAATAGGCTTTTAAACACAGGTGTCTGATGTTATCACATCACCTCTGAGACCCTGTCAGTGGAACTAGTCAGAATTTTGAGAACACCTTAACTGAGAAGATGGGTTCATGACACACACATCACAATGTCCACCAGAACAAGATCTAGGTTTGCAAAATCCAAGACCTGTACTATAAAATCAGACCTTGGATCCTAATCTGGCCTCCAAATAAAACACAAGTGAAAGTTCTTGAGTGAGTTGTTGACAGTGCTTTCCTAAAAATCTGAGAGACCCTAATACCTCTAATTAAAGACCGTGGCTTCTTTTTTTCCCAGAGAATGTGAAACACTTTCTATCTCTAGACGGCGTACTTCTCAGAGTAAAGTAGAGCCTCAACAACAAGTAAGAGGGCTGGGCTCTCGTCCCTACTGTACCACCACTCACTTGGGAGAGCGGATTACCATCTCTGGGCCTAAACAGCCTCAGCTGTAAAATGGAGACTCTAAAAACTTATCCCTGTCCCCTGTGCCACACTTGCCCACCTTCAGTATACAACTTTCCTTAGGAAAAGATCATAGACAGGTCGTTGTTCACCTCGAGCTGACCTTTGAAATAACTGAGTCCAACCTCATTTTATAGCCATGGAAGCTGATGTGCCCCCAAGGAAACTGCACTATGGGAAACCAGAACCTGGGTTTCCTCCCTCTTCTTTCAGTATTTTGTTCCAATATGTCATGAAGATTCTGTTCCATAGCCCAGTTGGTGAATTCCTTTCTTCTTACATTTCAGAACTCAAATATCTCACAATTACAGTATCTAACCTGCCTCACTGCTGCAAACTGGTTTCCTTTAGTAGATTTACTTTCATAGAAGTTTAGAGATATTTTCCCAACAGTGATTCTAGAATGCTAAATATAAGACAGACCAATCCTCTTTGCTTTCACAAAGGACTCTTGAAGGAGGAACATTAAATGAAATACCAAATGCAGGGCAAGTTCATAGACCTTCCTTAGATTTGAAACAATACTCCTAAAAGAATAAAATAAAACAAATTCACCATTGCAGTGCCAGTCAAATATGATCCGTAGACTGATCTAGTATGGAAATTGAGAAAGCATTTAGTGACCTAGAGATATTTTCCCCACATAGATTCTAGACCTTTAACTATAAGAGAGGCCCATCTTCTGTTTTCATGAAGGACTTGGAAGGAGAAACACTAAAATGATACCAAATGCAGGTCCTTAGACTTAAAACTATATTTCTAAAAGAATGAAATAAAACAAATTCATTATCCCAATCTATTCAAACTGTGGTGCATGGACTGGTACTCATCAATGAACTGTCTATTATTGATAGCTATAAGAACAAAAATTGAGAATCAGCACTTAGGAACATTTATACCAATCTGGCTTTGCCCCAATTTGTAAGTGAATGGGCTCACCCACTGAACTGGGTCTATGCCAGTCCTGGTGTTGTACTCAAGTGGTGAGTCAAATGTGAGCTGTATGCTAGTGTCATACATAATGGGACCTCATATCAGTTCATAAGGAATTATAACAATAAAAGCAGATAGTGGCCCTATATCAAAGACAGTTTGAGAAGCATTAAATGAGAAGACTGATCATTCTGAACACTGTGAACTTAGAATTAATTTGAGGCGAGACTAAAAAATTTAAGTATCTGTAGTGGCCACACAGTGATTAAAGTAGGTCAGAATAAAATAAAATCAGTTCATTATGGAGGAGTGGAAAAACCAGAGGCCTGATCTTAAAGAGACAGTGCCTTGTATCTCCAGCTTACTGGAATCACATGTACTTGCCCAGGAATTTTTGATTTTGCAAGAGAAAGCCAGAAATCCAGCTTTTCAGGTAAAAAGTTGTTGATTTTAAAAGTCAGCTGCTTATCTTCTTATAAGATGTCCATGTAGGACTGATAAACCTATATCTTCTGTCCAGGGTAGGTCTGTGAGCTGCCATTCTGCAATTTGTGCTTTAGGTAATAATATATTAGAAGTTAATAGAAAGGCCCCTCATTTTTGAGCCCAGGCCTTCAAAAAGCTTCTGTTCCCAAAGGTTGTTCAGTGGGAGGGCAGTCTAGTTCCCAGGCCTTGTATTCATGCCGACACCAAGCCGACATTACTTTCCAAGTTCCCTTCCACACTCAACTTTTAGGCTCAGTTCTTCCCACATGTGATGCTTTCTACTGTGTTGGCCTGTGTTGACCTGTGTCTGGTGTCTGACCCCAGTCTGCCCTGCCACCAAGTTGATTACAGACCTGGTTTGGCAGCCACACCCTCCACAGTCCCTGTCCCTATTCACACTGGTCTTAGATTTCCCACTCCCAGCAGGACCCTGGTCATCAATGGTGTCTGTCCTCTCTGCAGAGCCCAAGCCAGAGCAAATCCTTCCTCACCATCCCCCTCCCACCTTTTCCACCTTTTTGAAATGCACAAAAAGATGAAACTTGGGGGGTCATTCCTTATGAAAGGTGTGATTCTCACTCTCTGCCTGCCTTCCTCCCCCGAGTGTAGGAGTCCTGTGCTCGGGTAGGAGGGATGTTTGGCAGGGTGCTGCATTTAGACTTATGCCATGCTGGCTGTGGCCCCATGTTTCCTGTGAAATCCACAAACACAAAGGAAGCACAATTCTTAAAGGGATGGAAGTATAGCTCTGCCTGGTTTTCCCATGTCAGCCTGATTCTGCAGATGGCTTGCCAACATGAGGTAATTAAAGCTCAGCCTCCAAACTCCATCTGGGACATCAGACAGGAGTCTGAAAGAGCCCAAGAAGCCTGACTCCCTCCCTACAGGTGTCACAGTGACCATTAGTGTCGACTACTGCATGGACACTAAGGTGACCACCTGACCACACAGACCTACTAACATGACATAGTTTGCCACCTACTATGGTTCTCTGGCCCTTAGTGAATTCCTCAGCTGTGCCTTCCAGTGAAGTATCCAGGAGACTTTGTTTAGTTCTACAACAAGCTAGAATCACAAGCTAAAGCCAACAGTTCAAAGATCATTGGCCAACACATCACTATCTTGGTATAATGATTGATTCCCTGGCATTACCAACCCTGGAGGCACTCTCTGGTGGCTAAAGGACACTGGAATATGAGCAACCATGCCTGGGACACAAAGATGCTCCACTTCAGGGATGGGGTGGCAGTGTGGTGCTTTCACGTAATCAGCTGAAGGTGAATCTCCACCTGCAGTTGCTGGGGAGAGGCCTCCTTGCTACTCAGGAACAGAGGAGTAAGAGTTGAACCAGACTAAGGCTAGGAGGGCTTCATGGCTCTCTATAACAAATCACAAGCTTGTAGGGTGGACATCTTAGCAATGAGGTTTCTGGAAATATTTGGTTTAATGGGCATTACAGTCAAGAAACGTATCTTGGATTTCTACACACACATATTCCAAGGAGCTCTAAGCACAACCCTGACACTGATGCTCAGGATGCTCCTCTGACATGGGAAAGGTGAGCCAGCTTCCAGCAGCTTTTGACATGGTGGCCGGAGGCGGAGAGAGGCTCGAGTCCCCAGCCAGAGGGGAGCCAGAGGAAACCAGGGTGAGGACTGTCTGGTTCCCGATGTACCTCGGGCTTTCCTCCTCTCCGTGGCCCACCCCTGTCTCTCCACAAGGCTCAGCAGGCTGTGGTTTTCTCAGCCAGTGGCCTGAGTCTCCAGCAGTCACATGAGAACCAGGCCCAGAGGCACCTTGGGGAGCTCGCCTAAGCATCTGGCCGACAGGGAGGGAGACATGTGCAGCTGTTTCTAGGGGCCTCCTCTCTGCCAGGCACTGTGTCAGGCAGCAATTACTGACATACGCTGATGCAAACTGGGAAAACCCCAAGATGGGGGAACCCTTACTACCTCCATTATACCCATGAGGGAACTGCTGCTCAGAGGCAACAGATGAGTGTCCGGGATCCCATGGCCACAAAGTGGTGAACGGGGGTGGCCAGCCCAGGTCAGCTGACCCCACTGCTAAAGTCACCTGCCAGCCTCTCTCTGACCGGCCCTGTGTGGCAGGCCAGGAGGCAAGAGGGCGGCCGTCGAGCATACGATGAACAGGCGAAAGTGTCAAGTATTGCCAGTCACGGGCAAGGGGATAGATTGCTAGAACAGTTGATGTGACAACAATTTTTAAATTAAAACAGCACATGAGAGTATTTATAAGAATCGCATGCACTTCTGAGCCCACCACTTAGGAGAGAACTTACACAGAACATGCTTAAACCTCTCCAAACACGTATTCAGCCACTGATAACTCTGCTACTCTATCAAGTGTATGACCAGAGACGGACTAGGTGCTTCATCTGCGCATGAGGTTTATAATGGTCTATGATGGGGTGCATTTATAATCCATTCATAAAGAATAACCATTGAGAACTGTTTGACTTGCCTTAGTCCACGGAGTAGCTTGTATGGAATCTTTCCGTGTCCACAACAGGGGACAGAAGGATCTATACTACAGAGAGTAACACAGCACTCGCGAATAATCTGTCTCAATCCATTATTATTATTATTATATTATTATTACTATTATATCATCATCATCATTATTTTGGAATTATTATTATTTTGGATTATTATTTTGGATTATTATTATTTATTATTATTATTATTATTATTATTATTATATTTTGGAATGAGCCTGGGTATAAAACGTGTGAAATCCACATGGCCATAATTCCCTTTCTGTTTGTTTCTTTATGGTTTCCCCATCACTCCTCAATCTTCACGTGAAGCCCGTCCCATCAAGTTCATGCCAACTTCTGTGCCACCCTCTCCACCCAGCGCCGTTGCCATCGCCTCCTACTGTTAGATGTTCCCTACCATGAATAAAGCCTCTGGTGCCTCGGTCTCGGTCTTCAGCCACAGCACCACCCCCAGGTACCACCATCACTCTGGCAGCCCCGCCCACCCCGCCAGCCTCCTGGCCTCCCAGGCCTTGACTTGCCCAGAGCCAGTGAGGAAACCTTCTCTCCCCCATGACCTTGGCCTGCTACTCCCACCAGGGCCGCTCCCCACTCTGCCACCTCTAGAAACTGCTCCCTGAAATCCCTGAGTCCAGCATCCCACGCTGACCCCCACCTTCTGCCCTCCAACGCCGCATGAGACATCTCCTCCCGGATGTCTCACACACACTTGCCACGCAGAATGACAGAAATGGAGGAGTCAGAAGAATGCTCATAAGTTCAAACACTTTAATAGCAAGTGCTGATGGTGGAAGACCTCCCTCATCTATGGGCAGTTTTGGGGACTAGATGAGGCTGTTGATGAGGTCTCGCCAGGCTCTGGGGCCCAGGCATCACCACTACTTCCTGGCTGAGGGCATCCCATCACCCTGGTCATCCTCAAAGAGGTGGCTAAAGTAGCTGTTGTCCACTGCCCTCTTCCCATATTCTGGGGTGATGAGCACGTTGTGGTGGTTGTCTGCCTCTGGCTCGTCAGGTCTAGGATGTTGGCCCTTATATACTGCAGAAGGCCAGTGAAGAAAACGTGTGTGCACCAGCTTGGGCCTTGGGCATCAAAATCTTCTTGCAGGTGGTCCATACAACTAACAAAGAACTGTGGTTCAGCACTTGCAGAGTGGGAGTCTGCGTGCTTCTTATGCCTGTGAGAGGACCGGTGTCTTCTTTCTCCAGACATTGTTTACTGGGTTTTGCCCAGATCGGACCAGGTGGATCGTCTTGCTGGCCTGGGCCTTTCCAGACACCAGTGCTTTTTCCTGCCTTCTGTATCCCTGCGCTCCAGCCCATCATTGGTTACGGAGCTGCCTTTGTGACTACTCAGACTTTGTGATGTAACTGGTGTCCAATGGGCCCTGATCAGGACTGGCCTAGAAACGCCCATAATAGGAACCTGGTCTCCTAGTAACTTGACCCTCCTTTTCAGGGAACTCTTTCTAGTTGACTTTAACAGTCTAGTAAAAAAAAATGTTTCAATGGAAACATTACCTTGTCCTTAGGACACTACTTGGAGTTGTCTGATTTTTTTTAAGCCCTCCACTGTCTTTGAGCTCCTGCATCCCTTTGTAAGCTCTAGGTTACTGATTGACATGCATAATGTCTTGTACAACAGAGGTTCAATCGCACCCTGCTCCCTCTTGTTGAAGCCAGTTTTACCTCCAGTTACACATTCATTTCAATATCCCTAGTCAATATTCATGTGTCTGTACTTTGAATTCTCTTTTGAGTTGGTTATAACATCTACTGGTTCTCTCATGAGTCAAATAGAATCTTTAAAATGTGTTCATTTTAGAAAGTCTGAAAATGAAAGCAAAAACATACCCCACAAACCTGTTCTTTTTCCAGGATTCTTCACCAGTACAAATGGAGCCCAATATTACAACTTCCCATGTCAGAAACCTAGGAATTGTTTTTTGACATCTCCCTCTGCCTCACCTTCCCATTCTATTGATCATCACCTCATTTTACTTCTGCATCGTTAATATTGCTCCAGTAATTCATTCCTACTATTCTAGCCAGAGTTGTTATCATTCTCACCTTGACAACTGTGGCATCCCACTTACAGGCCTCCCTGTTTCTCCTTTCACTCCCTTTGAGCCCATTTTCTAGAGTAATCAATCAGTTTCTAAAACTAAATCTGATCATGACACTGCATTACTTAACACTCAGCAATGCCTTCTTATTGCATCTGGGATACAGTTTAAAATCCTGGGATGCTCTTTTATGCTCTTCCTGCATTTGACTTCTCTTCCACATCTACCAAGTTTTAGTTTAAACTTAAGTTCCTCTGAGAGTTTTCCTCCCAGCCTTGGTTAGAGCTCCACAATCTACCCTCACACAGGACTTTCACTTTGCAGGATTTACCTTAAATAAGTATGACTAATTATTTGCTTTATGTTTGTCTATCCTGTTCCAAACACATAGGGTCCTGTCCACCCTATTCATGGCTCTATCCTCAGAGCCCAGCACAGAGTCAGGAACACAGAACATATTCAATAACTACTCACTGAATTCGTGACTGAGTTCACAAAAATCTAACCCCAAATCCTGCTCCCTCTGGTGGACAGTGAGTACAGTTTCCCTCTTTAGTGAGAGAGAGGTAATCTTGTCTACCTCATAGCAATAGTGTGACAATGAGACATACAACAATGCCAATCACAGTACCTGGCACAAAGCAAAGGTTTGTGCAGCCGTCATCATTACTACTAACATTACCACTTTGAGCAGAAGAGAGATGGGCACTTCGAGGTCCAGGTAGGCCAAATGGCAGGCTTCAGGGGCCTTTGTGGAGCATACTAACCTTAGTGTACTTCCCTGGGCCTCAGTGCAACCCCTCCTCCAAGGTCCAGAGACTTTATCAAGCCCTTGCTGAGAGCTGACTAGACTCACTCAAAGTCTGAAGCTCATAGAAAGTGTCCATTATTCACTGACTATGAGAAATAAAACTCTCTGATAGTCTATGATTCCATTTACATAAAATATGTACAGCGGAGAAGTCCATAGAGACAGAAAGTAGATCGGTGATAGCCAGGGGCTATGGGAAAGGAAATGAGGAGTGACTGCTAATGAGTATGGAATTTCTTTTCGATGTAATGAAAATGTTCTAAAATTAGATAATGGTGATGATCGTACAACATTGTGAATATCCTAAAATCCACTGAATTGTACACTTAAAAGTGGTGAATTTTATGTTATATGAATTATATTTCAACTGAAAACAAAAACAAAAAAACAACTCTCCAGTGAAGCATATGGTTGGCTCCATCTTCTCTCTCTGAGGCCAAGATCTGCTGTGGCCAAATTCATCAATATATGTTCAGTGAGCACAGAATCAGAGAGGAGATGGTTATAAGACTTTGAATGTTGAATGGGGTCAGGTTCTGATGGACTTTATAGTCTCCTACTTAATATCCATTCCTCACTTTATATTTTAAGAAAACATGATTTTGTTCTGGGTGGCAATGGGTCCAACCCTAGCTAGGTCAGGACTATGCTAATCTAGTGTTTCCATTCTCTGCTGATAATAAAAATCACTTGGAGTACTTGTTTAAAAAAACAAAAGAGAAAAGACATATCTTGGGCTCCCATCCCAGACCCAGCAAATGACAATTTCTAGGGATGATGACTGGTAATCTCTGCATTTTTAAATAAGCCTCATCCCTCCACCCAGTGACTCTAATTATCATCAAGAAAGTATGAGGAATTCTAGTGTAAGCCCAGAATGGCAACCACTCCTATGCTCAGCTTTCCTATAATGTCGTGTGTCTAGGTGACTATGTGACCAGTTTTGGTCAATGAGACTTAAATAAGGTCTATTAGGGAGGTTTCTGGGAAAGCTTGTACTTACTACTAAAAGGAGAAAGGCAGTTATACTTCTGATTTCATCCCTTTTTCCTGCCTTGAAGGCAGCTATGATGGTTGGTGCTGCAGCAGCAATCCAAGAGAAAGACTAATGGAATTGCAGGGGCACTGGCTCTGCTACTGTGAGCAGCTGAAATAATTCCAGCAACTGCCTCCCTCCAATTTCTAGTTAGATGAGCAAAATAAACCCCAGGTTGTTTAACCTGTAGTCAAGTGTTTGTCCCTTGCAGCAAATGCATCCCTAATCACATGATAGATGCTACTGACGTTTGCCTCTTTGACATACCCCTGTCCATGCTCCAGTTATAACTGTCTTTCCCCTTCCTGGTGAGAAATTCCTTCCCCAGATGTTAAGGCAGTGATTGGGGTTAGTTAAGACCTGCATAAATGACAGCCATCTGAATTTTTAAGAGGACCATGCCTATTTCCTTTTCCCATATATATTTGATTTCTTGTTTAACTCAGAGAACTTACATTTTTCCAAGTTATTGGGGGACATCTCACAGATATTCTTTGTGACACTGACATTTTAAGAGACAGATTTTATTTTCCTGAACCGAATTCTGTTCAGGGCTAGCAAACTTTTTCTGTAAAGAGCCAGTTAGTAAATGTTTTAGATTTTGTGGACCATATATTCTCTGTTGTGACTAACCAACTCTACTAAAAATAAAAAAAAGCAGGCATACATAGACAGTAGGTAAATGAAAGGGCATGGCTGTTTTCCAATAAAATTTATTTACAAAAACAAGCAGTGCCTAATTGGCCCATGAGCTGTTACCGGCCAACTTCTGAACTATAAGACAATCCTCATTTTTGAAAACTTGAGAAAAATATTGGGTCTACTTGTAAAAATTAAACAGACTATCACCACATCTAGTCTCTTGCTGTGTCCCTGTCTGCCACATGGAAAAACAATGAACTGGAAAAAAGGTATAGTGGCATGCAGAGGACTCATCTTGGTCAATGTCCATTCCAGTTATAAGTCCTTAGAGAACATGGATGTTGCCGTATTTATTGAGCACCTACTGCCTGCCTGGGGCTGTGGGAGGCATTTTCACATAAATGTTAATCTACCAAGGTTCAAGACCTCAATTAAGGTCCTGATTTATCTTAAGAATTATAGTCATTCTGAGGTAACCTGGATAAGGAAGATGGCTGTGACATGCCAATATTCTGTGACCCAGCCATAAATTAAGACATTTATCATCTAGCCTGGAATACAGGCAGGAAAAGGGTAATAGTGAGGGAAATGAAATTAATAAGAGTGATTTATTTTTTAAAATTCCAATCGCAGTGTTATCTTAAATATGCATTTTTTCCAACTTAAGGAGTTTTAATTCATTTTTACTTGTCTATATGGTGAAACTTACCAGGCTATCTGGTTTTCATTTACCTATAATATTAATATTTGGAAGTGACTATCACTTCTTCCCACATGAAGGTTTTTAACTATGTCCATAAGTGTAGAGGTTTTTTTTGAAATCTGGCTTAACCAAAACCTGCCCTCGATTTGATAATGTGAGGGTAGCCCAAAGGGTAGAGAACTATTCATTTAAAAGCTGAGATACCTATTTGACCTGCAAGAAGATAGGAGAGTGCTCTTGCTTCCATCATTCACCACAAATGAGCTGTTACAACCAATTGTCTCAGCTGGTTTAGAAAAATCACTAAAAGGCAGAGGAAAAATCCAAAGAGGCCTGGCCTCTTGCTGCTAGCTGTATTTTCAGACGATACAACAAGCTGTATTTTCCAAAATGGTCACAACAGTGAACTTCCAGAACTCTCCCCTTCCCCAACAAGTCAGACTTTTCTTCCCTCTCCTTCCTTTGAACCTCACCAGGATTCCTGACTGCTTCAACAACAACAACAACAAAATGCAACAGAAGTGATATCACATGACTCCCAAGGCTAGATCACAAAAGGCGATATTCTTCCACCTGTCCCACTCTCATTCTTAGGACACTGGCACTTGAAAGCAGCCCCCATGCCATGAAGAAGCCCAAACTAGCCCACATGGAGAAATGAAATGGAAAAGATCTGAGGCCCCAGCAACAACTAGCATCAACTATAAGAAATCTGAGTGAATGGGCCTTCAATGGATTCTGGCCCTCCATCTTTAGGCCACTCCAGCAGATGCACAGTGGTGTGCAGGTGAGCCTTTTTCAGCCCTGCCCAAACTGCAGCTTCAAAGCAAATTAACGTTGTTATTATTTTAACTTAAGTTTTGAATTTAGTAACTTGAATGCAAATTTAGGATTGAATGCACATATGAAGGAACTTCACCTGAAACAAAATAAAACTTTATGTTTTGCTCCCGATTTTGATCCCCAAATGGAGGCAGAAATAAAAAAATATATATACATACTTCTTCCCACAGTGGTGTCCTGCTGCAAGGCGCTTATATACAGCTGCAGGGTCAGCTGGGGCGCTGAGCCCAGGAAAGCCTGTATCACCGATGCCCGGCTGAACGCAGATCGGTGGGTGAACAGCTTGCCCTCTGCCTGGCCCACTTCCTTCTCAATCTCCTCTGAGTGGCCATTTTTTGGCATTTGTCGCTTCTTGGTGATGCTGACATAAGGCTCTTCGATGTGGCCTGACTGACAATAGATGCAGAAGACTTCGAAACACCTAGAAACAAAATAACTAGTGATAATCAGAGACATATAGGATTTTGTCTTTTCTTAGTTACCCTGCTTACAGTTAGCTTGATTCTCAAAGCCTTGTTTTGGCTAATTTGGATGGCAGCCCCTCCTCTAAAATCTTCCACTCCAAGGACCAGTTCTAAGCATGCAGTCCTTCTGAGGCCCTCAAGCAGGCCAACTGGTACTGAGAGTGAACCAGTAGAGAGGTGACACTGAAGCCCAATGAGGCAAGGAAGCAAAGTAGAGAACAAGAAGTGGTTCGGGCGCCAGAGCCACAGAAAAAATGTTCAATTTCCCTTCCTGACACTCATTAGCTGTGCAGCTCTGGGCAAGTCATTTAACCCTTGAGCCCTCAATTATAAAGCAGAGATAATCCTACTATGCCACGTTGTGGAAATAACACAGTATGTGTGTGTGTATGAGTGTATGTACACACACACATATACACATACACACAGAGGTATAGATATCTCTTTACATATATGCATTTTTTCACATATTCAATAAGTACCCCAAATCTCCTCAGTTAAAGTAGCAGCTATGGTTTAGAGATCCCCCAGCACAGAGCAGTTTGCCATCTAGCATTCCCCTGGAAGACCACAATATATTTCCTATCTCTCTGCTTGCATGAGCCCTTACGGTACATGTCTAAAGTCAATCATGCCTGGGGGCCTGGCAGCTATGTCTTATGTATGGCATTTCAAGCCTACCATAGGGATAGAGCCTTAACCGGTCACCTTGGGTTTTCCTCTTCAGGTAATGATATGGATACTGAAGGAAGAGTACTGATGTATGCAATTTACTTTAAAGTGTACATACATACACACACACACACACAGAGAGAAATGGATTGATAGAAGGATGGATAAATGTGTGAAATAAAATGTTAGTTACAGAATCTAAGTGGTTAGCATTTGGGTGTTCAGTGTACAGTTCTTTCAAGTTGTCTTCTGCATGTTTGAAAATTTTCATAATAAAATGCTGGGGAAAATGGAATTTTCCTAAGAAAAATACTCATGGCTTTTGGTTTAAAATTATTAAAAGACATATGTTTTCCCCTCAAGCATGGATTTTTATAACATCCTTATAATGCTGCTGGAAGATTTTATGGCTTCACTTATTTTATTGAATGTTGTTAACTTTGTACTCTCTCCCTGAGGCAACTATGACAATGAGAATACATTCATAATCTGAAGTAATAAAATAAAACTTGATGTGAGAGGAAATGCAGGCACCTCTCTGGTGAATACAAAGTGGACATATTTTGTGATTACTACCTTTATTTGTTTGTTCCTGGAAGAAAGAAGATACAGAGCATACATATCAGTGTGTGTGTGTGTGTGTGTGCATGCGCGTGCGTTTGTGAGAGGGGAGAGAGACTGAGGGGAGGGAGAAAGAGATATGTTTGTTTGCTACGTTTTGTCCCGTAAGGTCATGAACACATTAACATATTACATGAAAACATGTAGAACAGCCTGGACCAATTTGTTCAACTGAAAATAATGAAGTTCAGGTTATGAGTTCAAGTCCAGCTGATCCATTTGAGTTTGCTCTGAAGAAAGTCTCAAATCTATGACTGAGGACTGTTTGAGGCCTAACAACTTCACAGTTGGATTACTGACCACAGCAAAGACTAGAAGACAGAATAAACTGAACATTGTCTTCATTCTCAAATATGTGATGAATGCAGACATGCTTTACTAAGTGCTGTAGGAAATGCAAAGACAGCTGGATAGCCCTGCCTCATTCAGAGGCGCTCACAATCTAAATGGGAACATGGGATATATGCATAATAAGGATAACAAATAACCAATATTTATACAGCACTTTCGGTTTATAAAATATTTCTCATATATTAACTTACTTCAAAAGAAAGCCCGCTGCAAGAATTTGAGTGACAGCATTACCTGCAATAGTAGAATTCTAGGAATGCTCTAAAGGTCCCAAAATAAAACAATGATTAAATAAATCATAATACATGTATTCAATTAAATATTATCCAATTCTTCAAATTGACAGTATAGACATACATCTACTGATATATAAAAATGTTTACTATGTTTGATAAGTGAAAGGAGTAAATTACAATAGAATTTACATAGAAAATTCCATTTTTTTATAAAAAGAAAATTACATATGTATAAAAATACATATAAATCTCACATACACATACATATAAACAGTGGAGTGCTTGATCTGGCTCAAACTGACTCAAGAGACTGTTAAATAGTTAGGAATTTTGTGAGCCAGTTATTAAAAACTAGTAGCTTGAAATAGGCCATCACGAGCAGTATTTACATCACAGAAATCAGCAAACACTGAAAATCAGGGCTTTCCCCCACCAAGAGACAGTTTATCCATTTACCATCATAAAAATATTAGTAAGGATATACAATAAATGTTTAGAATTGTTCTCTTTAGGCAAAATTGTGCTTATCTGTTTCTGCTGCTCTTTCTACAACAGATGTTTTACATGAATAATAAAAACAAGCTTAGAATTTGTAAAGAAAAACAAACCAAAAACATTAGTGCATGCTAAGAGCTAAATGAATGAAATGAAGGTTGAGAGGACAAAGCAATTCTCTCCATGCTGAGGAGGGGGCTGTATTAAAAAGGAAGCATTTGCAGAATTATAGATGAAATGAAACTGCAATGTCTACCAATGAAAATGAAAGAATGTGCCAGAATGAGCTAATCACAGAGGTGCCCTTGAAGCTCAGGTGGATCTCCTCGCAATCCACTGTTTTTCCCAACTAATACATTTACCATAGCATAGAGTTTCACACATAGCAGGTGTTTAATAAATTTGTGAAAGGCCCTAAGATTTCCACTACTTGTCACTACTAGTTAAGAAACCTGATAAGAAATGAATTACTATTCCTTCTTGGAATTCTCCAAGACTCATCCAATTACTCCAATTTTTTTTTCCTTGAGAGGTTGTCTAAATATAGACATAAATATTTTCATCAAAATCATTCAAGGTAGTTTTTCAATATGATGTAGACCAAGGGTTGGCAAACTTTATCTGTAAAGTATTTATAAAGAGTAAATATATTAGGCTTTGCAGGTCACAATTTCTATTGTAACTAGTCAACTCTGCCACTGTAATGCAAACGCATTCATACACAGTATATAACTGAATGAGTGAGGCTGTGTTCCCATAAAACTTTATTTACAAAACAGGCAGTGTGGGCATTTGCCTTGTGAGGCATAGCTTGCCAAGCACTAATACAGATAATCAGCAGGTTGACTTGTTTTTCTTTTTTTTTTTTTTTAATTTTTTTATGTTATCTCATTTTCAAGCACTATAATGTAAGGAGTTCATTCCTTAGCTGAAACTATGCATGTTGGTTAGCACAAATAACCTGTGGTAACAGAGAGTCTCTAAGGTAGTTAATAAAAACACATTTTCAAAAGAAATACAATGATTTCCTAGATGCCACGTTATCTTCATATGACACACATGCTTGGTGAGGCCACACAAGAACCAAAGTCGTTAATTAAAAAGTGCCATGTGACTTTTGAAAGGCCACTTGCATAATCTCACTGAGCCTCAATTCCTCAACTGTTAAAAAAAAAGATAATGACAGCTCACAGAGTTTTATAGTAGATGGAATTAAATATTGTATATAAAAGCACTTTGCGAACAAAAAAATGCTCTTCAAATTTAGGCTATTATTACTTTAAAGTCTTTTGAAAGTGTACTATATAGAGAAATACAACGGTGAAAAATTTTACAATGTTCTATAAAACATTACTGGAACTTCTTAGCTTTTATTTTATAAACTCAGATTTTAATGTATCATTTTTTTCCTCATTACACTAGTAACTAAAAATGGAGGAAAATTCCCTAAACTAGTAACTCACTTATATTTATTCCTTCTCCCAATTAATTTATAAAATTAACATTGTAAAAAAAATAAACAAATTCTGTTGTTATCAGGACGTGCTTTTTCCTGTTTTTCAATGATATCTATTATCATTCATAATAAGATTGTCCTTAAAGTAGAAAAAAATAAATTCAAGACATTATTCTATGTTCTTATCATTCAAATAGCCTTAATAAGGAAACAACCATACAAACGGCAACTTCAGTTTTAAATATAAGACTGATATAAATGAAATATGGTTCTCTCCCGATGCCTCTCTATAGGAAAGAAGCAGTGAGGCCTAGTGTGTAGTATTTATCCCATAAGCATTAGGGTGTAACATAATTCATTTTACCTGTGTGAATTTGAAAACAGCATCTCACCAACAAAGAATATTGGTTGGGCTAGTTAGTATGCACCTAAAAATAAATAGGACTAAATTTTCCAAAAACAGTTTCAAACTATTACTAAGTCCAATCGATGGGGGATGGGGCGGGGGCAAGTAAGAAACATACCATGACTCTCCTTTGTATGTGGAAATAATGTTGATCCTTCTGTAAAGTTTTATAGTTAAAAAAGAATCAGTCAGCAGGAAGAACTTCCAATAAGATATGGAATCATGCTAATACACAACATAAAATTGCTTTTTTCATCTGGAAGCTAAGAGGCTTGGAACTGCATTTTGTGTATCTCAGCTTTAAAATCATGAGTCCAATATTTCCTTGAAATAAATCAGCTGCATTATAAGGAAAGAGTCCTTGTTGATGGAAAGGGGCTGTTTGTTGCTTTGTTTTTATGTTTTGTTTTTCTCCCAAGAAGACAATGACTCATTCAGAATTTTCTGGAAATATGTTTTTTTTATGGTGTTGAAAATTTTTATATAGCTGAGAAATTCTCTCTTCAAAGCACCGATTCTTTTCTTTAATAAAGTTAAAATATTTTACTGTAAAAACTGAAAATGTAAAGAAGTCTATAATAAAGGACAAAATGATGCACTTGTCCACATTTTTCAGGAGAAAATTAAAATTACCCATAACTCCGCCATCCAGAAATTACCACTCTTAACAACTTGGTATATTTCCTTGAGCTCAGGTTTACATATGCCATCTTGTTTTTATACATAATATTATATCAGTAGCTTTGTCTTAGGTCACTCTTAGTATTTAGAAAGTTTAAATGGCAGAAATGATAGGGTATTATAATTTACGTGGTTAGCTATTTAGGTTGTGTTTTTAAATTTTGCCAAGATGACCAACCCTTCTTACGATGAACTATTGATAAAATGTACTCCATACTCCTCTGCCTTCTTTTACAGTGTAAGGGAACATAATTCTAAGAAGCCTTGTGAACATGGTCTAGGGTCTCATTTTCATCATCTCTAAAATGAGGGTCAATTAACATCTACTTCATGATGAGGATCCAATGAACTGAGGCACATAAACACCTACCAAAACATCTAGCGCAAGAAGCATTTGAGAAATGTCTGTTCTCCTTTCTGTCACTTTATTTAAACATCACCAGCAATGAATTTTGTTTTCACAGATGGGGTAAAAAAAAATGATGAGTGCCTTGCCAAAAGTCAAATCACGTTGATTTTACTGAGCGGGAACATAATCGGGATGCTGTGGCCTACTGGGACAGAGAGGACAATCTCTCTCCTCACTAACTGGCTCAAGGTTGCAAGACTTTTAACTTCCCCTCACTCCCTTCCTCTCTTTCTAGCCACATCACCCTCTGTCCCCAACTAACTCTCTCCTTGCTCTCAAGACATGAGTAGCAACTTCCTCTGAGGGTACCTGTTTCTCATCCTTTCAGAATTCTGTAGCTTATGGAAAATTTGTTCACCACGTTTGTCCTGACTGTATGTAAACTGCAAGTTGGTATTCTGTCAGCTGGGATGACTATCATTAATATGAAGTGCAAAGTTTTATAATACAGCTCTGTAAAACCTATCTTGCTACTTGACTTTGTGCTTTGTGTGTGAGGGGGGAGTGGATGTGGGGAGATATTTCCTGGTAGGAAAGGTCCCTGGCTAGGGGAATTTTCTTGCAGCTGAGGTGCGACTCTGGCCTTGCTATGTCTTCCAATTCTTCTATCACGTGTGTCTAAAATTCGGTATTATAAATGTATTTCTAATCCAGATAGAAACCCTTTATTTTGCTTTGCTTACAGAGATGAAAGATAACGAAATAACACCTTTTAAACTGTCTTCATGGTCCTTGGATAAGCCAAAGTATACTTCATTACCCTGTATTTCTCTTGTTTTGCGTTAATAAAATTAATTTCCAGAAATAAGTTTTTCTCTTCTTAACAGAGAAGTTTTTATTTTCACGTCACATCGTTTTCAAGCTTCAGGTACCGGTTTAAAAGTCAGGCGTGGCCAAGAAGACATTTCTACAACCACGTCTGTTTTCGCATACAAAAGACTGATGCGTGGATTCGTCTAAAGTTATGTGTAAGAACTGAATAAATTAATATTTGTAAGGAGCTCAGAACAGTGCCTGGCACACAGTAAACTCCCATGTGTTTAATAAATTATATGTCCCGCTTTTGCTTTAACGGAGACTTAGGACTCACTTCCCAAGGGTCTGTCGCGACACAAAAGCTTGGCTTTTAGGACGGAGAACCACATGAAATTGCCACTGTTGTTGGTCAATCTCCATTGAAGGTTGGCAATTTCATAGGCAAGAACCTAACAGGAACGCGGCGCCCAGCTTCACCGCCTCTATCCTAGGATTCTGTCGCACTCCTCGGACAGGAACGGTGGTGCTAAGGGATAGGCGGGCCGGCCTGGGCCCGGCCCGGGGCCAGCCACCTGTCCCTCCCGGAAGGCCGCCCCCTCAGCCAGGGCGGGCGAGGAAGGCGGCCGGGGTCTGCGGCCTGGGGCCCGGGGTCCCGCACGCACCTGAAGAGGGGTCCGAGCTGCAGCAGGTGCAGTAGCAGCACGAGCGGCCGGTCGCGGCTGAAGTCGCGGTGCACGAAGAGAGCGTGAGCTGCACCAGTGTACAGGGCAGCAGCGAGAAAAGCAGCGTCAGTGCCTGCCACATGCCGTCCCCACCCGATCGGTAGGTACTGCTCAGGTACAGCGCCGCCGTCGTCTCGGCCACGAACAGGAACACGGACGCCAGCACCGAGCCCGGGAATTTCATCTCCGCGCGTCAGCGGCGCGCACCCCTGGGAGACGCTGTGGCGGTAGTGGCGGTTGCGGCGGCTGCGGCGGCGGCCCGAGGGGCTCCCGGCATGCCCAGCCCCGCCGGCTCCCGCGCTCTGCGCTGCCCGCCGAGGGCACGGGGCCCAGGCGCTGGAGCTGAGCCTGGGGTCGACCGACCCAGCTGCGGAGGGGCGGGGAGCGCCGCCCCGCTCAGACACGCCCACACGCTCCGTGCGCCACCCGCGCGCCAGAGTGTCCGCGGCGTCTCTGCGGCGACAGTTCCCAGGCGGGCCGCGAACCCGCACCCCGCGGCAGCCCGCGCAGGAACCCTAAAGCCTCTGGTGGCCCTGCTGGCCCGCGCGCAGCCGCTGGGTCCTAGAGAACTCGTGTTAGAAAACGTTCATATTCCTTTGGAAAACAGCAACCAATGGGGCCCAGACTTTGAGTCTGGACACCTTTCCAGCCCAGGCTCTATTTTCTGGGCCTAGAGAACGACCAGTTCCTCAAAGGGCCAGCATTTCCGATCATTTAAAAATAACATGACCACACAGACGCTTTTCAAAGTACAAGTGTATTGCCATGCACCCAGGATTTACCTTTTCACTGGGCCAAGTAGCATGCCCCTCAGCCTTCCAAATACAATGGTCTGAAGCATCGCTTCCAATGGTGAAAGCGTCAGACATAATCCTTAGGAACCAACGTCATCTCTCCCAGAAAAACTCCACAAAATTTATTCCTCTATAACTGACTAACTCAGGCAGGGTAAAAATCAGGACCGAATAAGGAAGTGGTTTTCTAGCCTAGGGCATACCTCTACTTGCTGGTGTGTGCCAGCCCCAAGACTCACTGAACTTGTGACATTCTGGACATCAAGATGAGCTCAGTCCACTTTGTCCATCAGAGCTTAAGCAGATGTTTTTTAAATCTGAAATTCAGGTCTTAATCTCTTCCATAAAGGATTAGACTTTAATAATGATACGATCCCTTTCCCTTCTGAAATTAGATGATTCCACTAATCTGCAGGTATCTCTGGCATTTTTTTCTATTTAGGAAAATGATGTCAACACAAATAGAATGTGAAGATTCGGTATATCTCAAGAAAAATTTGTGAGGGGCAAGAATATGAAGGGCTGTTTTTCTTCATTCTTAGGTGGCATGGGAAAATCTATTTATAAGGATTAAGGGGAGGATTCAGCCAACAGCTGAGAGGTACCAGGCCCATTCTCTAAAAGGATTACTAATATCTATTTATAGAACCCAACCAGCCACCATATCCTGGATCAAGATACACACACTGTCACAAATACAGAATAGGCAGCAACACTCTCCCAGAATATTTTTGTAATATTTTATTTGACATGGTCTTAAGCTTTAAAGAAAAAAACAATTTGTAGCTTAGAATTATTAATTAGAGCACACTCAGTATTTAACGTTAGATTTTATTTTAAGGCAAAGGATTATCACAAGTTTTTAGATCATTAAGTAGACTGCATAAACTGGGGGAGGGGTGATAAGCACAATAACATCATTTTAAACACTAAAGAGTCCAGCTTATGGCAAATTACTTTCTACAATACAAATACAGAAAACACATTTGGAAAGATCAGTATTTAGAACGTTGTAACAGCAGTTTTAAAAACAGTAAGGTGCATCTCTAAGCTTCTAACTCAATCCTGCTTCTAAAGAGATTTCATTACACCATGCAGTGGCTGTGAGCAAACCCCCCAGGTGGAGAGGAGGCAGCATCAACTGACTGCAGCACCTTCCCCTCCAGGAACAACCAATAACAAAGCTGCAATCTGATGAGATTTGCAAGTTGATCCTTCTCAGTCTGCACACCAACTAACTTGCCCCAGCGACTATGTCTTTATGTATTATCATTTTCCTTCCTGTCCTTGAGAAAAATGTATACATTTAAGAAATATGATTGTTAGTTTCCCTGTCAAATACTTTGATGGATTTTGACTAAAGATCAATTTAATGTCACGTATTGTATTATACTTTCATGCTAGGACTGAAATATCCATTATTTTTTAAAAAAATATTATGTATACAATAATAGACTTATAGAAAGTGTTTATTTTTTTTGGTATAATAATATGTAACAGACCAGGATACTTGACAATTTGGTTTTATTATAAAATACAGTACTACAACATTTTGATATAGTAAAGTATCTGACAGACTATTGTGCTCTAAATTTAGACCTAACTGCTACAGCTATGTCTTTGAAAGTGCCTCATAGTACCCCTAAAGAAATATAATAATTAAAGAGGTTACAAAATCTGTTTTTGTCAAAAGGCATTTTTGAAGAAGCCTCTTGTGTGCAAGACTTTCAAAATTTTAGTTATATTCTACAGATTTAATGCTAATGGCCATTAGTAGGATTTTAAAGTAATAACAACTAATCTCTATTATTTGGTGTATTTTTCATAATTTTACTTTTTACTCTGCATTTGTGCTGAGACAAATCTATTGCAAAGAATACAATTTTACATCTTAATTTATTGAGTTCTTCAAAATTCGATAGTACTTTAAATAATAGTATGTATTCATTCTTAGATCTAATTAGAAATAAGCAATTATATTCTATTGACAGATTATTCTTTTGTATTCCCCCAAATAATTAAGGAGTTGCACTAGTGAATATGAAATGTATCGTTAGGAAGGTGAACTTTATTTCCCTCTAGTGATACAATCATATTTCTGTATTATAAATTGTGCAAAAAATCTTTTTGGTGAAGTAAATTCTATTTGCTTGGGAGATACACATTCTGAAACTAACATGTGGTGCTTGACTATTCCTGTATATGGCTTTGCAAAGTGTTTCCCCCTAATAATTGAATTCTACAAAATCCATTTTTAAAATGTTAATTTAGCGCCATTAAATCCACAAGATTAAAATTCAGACTTCCTTTTCAAGTAGAACTCCTTCAGATGCTCAAAATTGGGATAGCCCATTTTTAGAGAACGGGCTGCTCTTCCTTATTGGACAGATTCTAAAATCAAACTTTTGCACTTTGAATGTCCCACTCTCACTGCTGTACAATCTGTATAAAACTCATGGTAAATTGCATTTTCAAAAGCAAAGGTATTCTACTGCTGCTACAATCTTAAGAAGACATCTCTAATATTGAAATACTAAAGTCCTAAAAAATAGACAAACTGATAATTTAAACCAATCTTCTTACTTGAATACATCCACATATAAAGGTTACTACAGTCAACTTGGACCAAATTCAGTGACAGAAGTTACTTTTAATTGGTAATTGCCACATAAGCACACATCGTAAAACAAAACTTATGGGGGCAGCATCGGAGGTCCAAGTAAAAAAAAAAGCAAAAGATCGTTTGCTAAAGATTGATAGTTGTCAAGTATAGTCTGTATCTTCTTTAAACTGATTGATAAGTCACAGCTACTTTACATACTTTACAAAAACAGTACACATTAAAGCATGAAAATTAACACCGTACACAAAGTACAAAAAGCATCAGCCGGAACGGTTTTACTCTACTAAAGTAATTGTATTCTGTGTTTACACATATGTATACACTTCCAGGTATTTCTCCCTCGCCCCATCTTTTTAGAGTGCTCATTATTTCTGAAAGAATGAGAGGAAGGTGTGTATTTAGGTGCTTTCTGAAGATTTATGTCCATGTGCAAGACATTAAAGCCATCTGCTAGTTTCAATTTAGTAGATAGTTGCAGAACAAAAAGATATATCTTGGCTTTTGGGTGATTCTGAATACAAAGAATAAGTAGAGATAGGCTCCCAAAAGAGTGGAGGAGGGGGAGACACAAAGTTTTTCTTACATAGAGACACCTGTGGCAATTTCTAGAATTTTGTCCCCAAAAGGGTAGTAAAGTATGACCTCAGGTCTCTGTGAGGGCAAGATAATTAGTAGGTATGAATACTCTTGGACAGAACCATTGTTTTATATCTTTAATGGGCCTGAGGGTGGCGTGAGGGAAGGGATGTTTAAACTCCTCTGTAGAAAAAAAAACAAATAAGCAAACCATAAATGTATCATGACAGACTATATTTTTATAGTGGTAGCTGGGCAAAAGTGACAATCAGGAGATTGAACCTTACACAGAGCTCAACAGGTCTCTTTAGAGTTTTCTGAGTCTGTGATATGTTAATCCGCCATGTAAATCTCTAAAAGGGGGTAAAAGAATAGAACTTTTAAAATTTATTTAAACACGAAATCTATTTTTCCACAGGGAAGCTCTTGGTAGTAGTGTTCTGCATTTGGGGAAACACCACAGTAATCAAATAACAGGCAGTGTTTTGTTGCCATTTTTTCTTGTAACAACAAAAACATACCTTAAGCTGTAGGAAGACCTTATCATCACTGTAAAATAGCAGTGGGATGCTAGCCCTACACTCACCAATATAGTATCCAAACCACAGATGGCTCCTGAATACTGGAAATGTGACTAGTTTGATTTAAGTTGTGCAATAAGTGTAAAATAAATGCCAGATTTTGAATACTCAGTACAAAAAAATGTAAAATATCTCAATAATTTTATATTGATTACATGTTGAAATGATAATATTTTAGATATACTGAGATAAATCAAATACATTATTAAAAGTAATTTCACTTTTTTGTCTTCACTTTTTTAATGTGGCTACTAAAAAATTAAAAGTACATATGTGGTTACATTTGCAGGTCTGTGAATTTGTGAAACTCACATCTGCAACCTTCTGCAGATGGCTTTAACCTGGTAGAAGTTTTAATGAAAATGAATGCTTACGATAACCAGAAGTGTAACTAGGGCCCTCATTAATTATGTGCTAATTTATTAGAGAGCAGTTAACACAATGAAGACCTATTCATTAATCAATGCGTGTTTGCATATATTGGTTCACTCAAACATCTCACAGCAAAATGTTGGGTTTTGTTTCATATGTGATAGTGACTCTCCCTAAGTCAGTCAGCCTCTCCCCCACCTCCACAAACTACTTCCTACAGGGACTAAGAAAAACTAAAGGGGAAACAAAGAGGAAGTCCTTGCAAACTGTTTTCACAGTCCTACAGTCAAGCCTCATGGGTCTTTCCTCCCTCTTTCCCTCTCCTTCCTCCATATTGTGCAGGGAGGAGAAAGGAGAGGGAAAGAAAAAGGATAGTCTGGTCTTTTAACCATTCTGCTCACCAACAAACCCCCACAGGAAAAAAAACCCCTCAAAATATGGATGATTTGCTTTTCATTTTAAATAATTCTTCAAATTCAGTTCCGAGAGGTAATAGGTACACAAAGGCAAAAGGAGATGCAGAAAATTCTGCAGATAAGACTGCCATTTGTGGAAGAGTCTAGGTGAGAATGACAAGGTTCAATACGTTAATAAAAACACGTATTTTTTTTAAACCCTAAAGGCATCATCCATCGGGCCTCAATTTAGCACTTTCAATTAAAGAAATCAGGAGAGGGAACCCTCAATAAGAGATTTATGATAATGCGAGGCCCAGATATTTAATGTTATCATCTTTTTTTTCCCACAATAACACAAATAAAATGGCCCAGTTTCTTTATGGAGAAGCAGGATAAATGCAGCTGCCATTCCATGTACAGCTACACTTGGGCTAGGTTGTCCTATACCTGTGATCTAACTGCAGAATGGGCCCAACTCCTGCTGCTGACCTTGAGGTCAGCCCTTCTGTCCAGCCTTATTGAGCTTGTACCTCTTAGCTACAAACTGACATGGATGGAAGAGGTAAGAAAATCTTCCCTCCTAGGCGAAAGGTCACATGATTAAGCAGACATAGGAAAAACCATTTCAGAATGTTCTATTTAAGCAGGAGAAAAATAAATAAATAAGAGGGGGACGAGAAGTTGCTGAATTGGGGAGGAAGGATTAGATGTCTCAGCAAGCAATAAAATCCATTAAATATGCATCTATAACTCGCACTGAGATGCTGAGCTGCAGCAAGCTTTCTCCTACCCACCCTTCTGCCTGCCTTCTCATTTGCTTTCCTCGCCAAGTTTATGCCAAGGTCACATGGCCTTGGAGAATCTGAGGCTCACTCATTTAGCTATTAATTTGGGACAGTGTTGAATAAACCCATGTTCCCAAAGGAAGGCCTTATATGCAATCGAGACTGTATTTCTATCACTGTATGTCATGCAGTGCTGAGGCCTGAATTAAAGTGCAGACCAAACTCAACCAAAAATACCTTATTTCCCAGTTCATTTTTGCTCTGCAGATCTAGTCTGCCAACTCCTTTTCTTGCATTACTGGCACTGTAATCCTTTGTTTCCAGCAAGCAAAAGTAATATTTGCCTTAAAAGGAGCTTGTGAGCTAAACCAGCCTATTTCTATGTACTAAGCCCCAGTGAATCAGAACCTTCTGAGGCACAAATGCTGCAGTCAAGATTGGTTCTAGAATAAAGAACATACACTTTGTTTTTACCTATCAAGTGATCCAGACCCCAAGCACTGCATCCATATGTGGAGATTCCATTTGGCAAAATGCTTCTTTGAAGTCATAATTGAGCACAATTTTCTATGCATGTAATAGGTACTTAAAATACAGCTTCCCTTTTAAATACATAAAGGATCTGCATATTACATAACTTTCTTATATCCATTTTATCATTGACAACCTTCATGACAACCCTGTGAAGTAGAGAGGGTGATTATTATTATTGTTGTTGTTATAGTGGCCCATGGAAGTAGCAGAAGGCTTTAAGATTTCCAACACAGGGCTCTTTGCATTACTAATGCTTTTCCTTTCAATAATGTGTTTCTTTAATATGGTTATAAATCACGAACTTATGTTTGTTGCATTGAAATTATTGAGATTTCCTCTCTACAGAAATTAAAACAATATGAGTACTACCTTGATTAAAATGTTAATGTGTCAAAGAAAGTTGGAAATATAAATTGCCTTGGAAGATTTCCAATCTAGCATAGACCAAAATAATCATTCTGTTTCTCGAGTTATCAGAAACTGAATACTATTATCTCAATAGTATGGTCAGTTACCTGAAGAATCACAGGGGAATACATGCTGTCAACTCTCTGTTCTCACTTATTAGGTTACACATGGAACAAAAAAGCAAAAACTGATGACTGAAAGGGGATTGGGAAAAATAAAGACATTTAACAGTTTAGGGTATGTGTGGAAGAAAAGGTACATAATTCTGTTAGGGAATCAAAATACAGGGTTGTAATATGTCCCAAATCTTGCTGTTTTCAAAGATAATGCAGTCTCCTCGTTGTTGAGAGATTCTTTCAATTTATCCTCAAATATTTCCACCATTATCTTCAGGGTTTATAATTGTTTATGCCACACATAGGAGATAATATTAAAGTTAAACTAGTGGTGGGAGTTTGCCTTCAGGAGGCAACCTGCTTAATTAAGCACTATTCAAAAAATAATGCTACTTCAGAGAAGAGAACAAATTGGTTAATTAAATAAGAAGTGACATGCCACACTTTTCTATAGCAACACAGGGGTATATTTTTCCCCTTTTTGGGAGAATAAGATAGAAGAGGCTCTTCCTAAATCTATAATTCTACTCTTCCAGGAAAATGAAAACTTACATTTTTAAGTGCTAAACAAGCTTATCTTGGTTTCTAATTCACCAAGGTGTGAATTAATAAAGACACACTCAAACATGGCCTTTGCTTGGATTTGACACACAAAAGGGTTGCCTTTTCACAACGGTCAGTGCAACAATGTCAGTTACCCTACTGGACTTTGATAGGGCAGGTGAGCAACAATGAGTCCAGTTTTTCTGAAGTTCCTAGAAATTAAACTGATATATTGAGCTAGATTATCACTTCTTAGTGCTTTAGGTTTTAGGTCTCAAGGACGATTGGTGGGAGTATCAACAAACATAAACAGAAGGTAACTTCCGGGGGTATTTTGTTCACTGCTATATCCCCAGATTCTAGTCTAGAATACTGAATAAATATACTTGAGAAGTGAAACCTGGGTTTGAATTCTCATTCTTCCTCCTTCTAGCTATGAGACTTTGGATCAATTATCTAAATCACCTCAAAGGCTTGCTAGATGATGAAAAAAGCATGTGTTCCATAAGGCCCTGTCTATCGGATACTTATTCTCTTCAGCCTAAAGGGGTCAAATGAAATGAACTTAAAACCAGATAGTGAAAAGCAGGTACCACTTTCATTTCAAGAGGAGACTACTTTGTAGAAGGCATTTTGCCTTAAGGTTTTCTGAGAGATCCTTGGTGATTAATGAATGAACTTCCAGAACCCCACTTTGGGAGTCATCTGAAAGCTATTATTTATGTGCTATTGCCCCAACCTGAGTATTTTCAAAGATAAACAACTGAGGCCACTTTTATGTATTTATATCTGAGGATATGAAAATAAAACGATAAGCTAAAAAGGTACATGTTTTTCAAAACCATTTTGTCCTAGTTTGTTTGGATGAGTGCAAACGTAAACAATCATAAAATATATAATGGTGCTTTTTACCTTCCTTTATTCCTTTAGTCACTGATTCTTTGAGAATCCTATGAATGCTAGAGACTTTCTACCCAGAAAAAAGAGGACACACACACACACAAGCACATGTGTACTGCCAACACACACACAAATATTTTTAGGCAACAGAGTATTCACCAGAACCTCCCCAAATTCATCTATGAATCAAGAAGTTAACCACTGAATTAAATAAATGCTTGGATTTACATGGGGGTAGATGTAAAATATTTACATATATTCAATATTTAATGACTAGTTAGATAACTGTTAAATCTTATACAGTACACAACCTCCTCCTCCACTCTGATAACATGAAATTGCCAGTGACCAAGATCTAGGAAAGGGGTAAACTTGTGTTGAGTATCAAGGTGACAGCGTTCTGTAAACCACTATTTACTTGAAGTAAGTTTACAATTTCTATGTGTTTACAGCAGGGTTGAATTTAATATGACAACTTGGCTCAGTGGGTATTGTAGACAATTTCTAGTAGAGCCTGTGTCTTGGAAGATAAGGTGATCAGCCAGGGAGTTCACTCGTCTCTTAATCTAACAGTATAAAACTGAATATCTTTCTTTTAACAATCACTAGCCCCTTTATCAGCCAGTGTCTGCCTGTCCCAGGGGACGCAGTATTTCATCAAAGGCAGAAACATCACACTTTTGTAGTGGTTACCCTGATCTTTGAACTTAGTGATTTTTACCATGTGTATATTTTACACTTCAGATAATAGCTTCATAGGGATTACACAGGCATTTAAAAAATGACAAAGATAATAACAGCTCATGCTTCAAGTTGAGAAAAACATTTGAGAGCAAGACTTGGTACAGTATTTGCTAGCCTATGAATTTTACTATTCTAATTGAGCTTTAAGAAAGAAAAAGCAACCAGAAAAAGATGTTCAGGGCCTAAGGAAATGAAATTTCAGGATTTAAACCAAGTTATGATGTGATTTTTAAAAAATGCTCAGGCAATAATAAAAAAGATTCATATGCAAATTTCTCCACTCAGTAAAGATCATGAATTGCAATAAGTAAAGGCATAGGACAACCAAGAGCTCACTTTTTTGTCCTTTGGCAGCCTGACACTTCATCCCTCCAAGCGGTTTTAGCTGGGCAATTATTTTAGCTTTCAATTACCTTTATTTCTGAACTTAGGTGTGGAGGGCACCCACAAATGGTTAAGTTCTCTCTCCAATTACAAAGGTATTGGCATTTTGTTGTCCTAGTCCACATTTCCGTTTTGTTTTCTATGCCCTAAGTGAAAAAACAGATGATCTCTCTTTTCTCTTCTGATTTCTGGTTTCACATCTAGTCCCTGAAGTATTTGAATCTCTGTGGTTTTTAGAAGAGTTGTGGTATCTTTATTTTGCAGGTTCTCAGACTGTCCTTCCTTAAGTCTGGTATCATGTTACCTTCACCTGTCTCATCTCATCCTCCCTCCCTTCCCTCCCTTCCTTCCTTCCTCCCTCCCTCCCTCCCTTCCTTCCTTCCTTCCTTCCTTCCTTCCTTCCTTCCTTCCTTCCTTCCTTCCTTCCTTCCTTCCTTCCTTCCTTCCGGCAGCAAAGTTAAGGCTCATGGTTGTGACACCACTGAATGTGGCTTGGATGGAAACTGCCTCGGGTAAACTCAGAAAATCTCAGGGACCTTCTTCAGAGCCACAGTAGGAGATGGAGCCTTCTAAACAAAGACGCTGAAGAGAGGGAACTCAGCCTGACTGGGCTGCAGCAGATCAATCAGAAAGCACACTGTCCCGGAGAAGCCTTCATATAAGCTGTATATACTTTCAAGGACCCGAGAACCAGCCTTGAATTCCTCAGTAAATAAAAATTCAGCAAACCTAAAAGAAGAAAACATGAATAGTTTTAACATGAATGTTTTCTACATTATTGGCCTTGGGTTGCTTCTTTCTTCTCTCTGCCAAGTTAAAATTTTAGCATTATTTTCTTTCCAGAATTGTATAATATTTTAAGAAAGACTTTTTCTGTGTTAAAAAAACAGAGGAGCCATTATGTAATTGTGTGTGTTTCAAAATAAATTATGTTGGCAGGCAAATCCAACTATTTTGAGTGTTTGCAAAGCAAAGCAGTTTGGTATTTTCTGAAGATTTCATTCCTTCTGCCATCCAATAATTAAAAGTAAAAAGAATGATAAGTAGCCATATTTTTGTTTATTTTGAATAGAAGCAAGCTGATATATGACTGTTCCTTTTAAAAAGTAAATATGCTGTTTTCCTGCTGGCATATTATTTTGGAGCTAGGTTTCCTTTATGACAGAGAGTAGAGGCTGTGAAAATAAAGGGGCAAGATTTTATACAATCTGTGCTTTGGGCAAATAAAGGAATAAGATGAATGAGAAAAGCCAAGCCACATTTTATAATCATGACATCAAATAGCAAACTCAGCTACAAGATAGATTATTTTTAGGACATCTGCCTTAAAAATAAATCACTGGCCTCTAAATTCTCTGTGAAAGAGATTTTTTCTTTTACCAGTATGTGCAATAAATCCTATTCAAATGAGTAACATTTTTAGTAGTTAACAGCATTTAAAATGCTGTCACCTATATCATCTCTTTACTGACTTGCTCTCCTTGTTCCCATCAACAACAAAAATAATCATCGATTCAGAGGCTGGAGCTCATGGGTTAATGAGGCCTGACAGCTGATACTGCCATAAATTTAGATGGCTGCTAATACACAGAGGATCTAATGAAGAGTAATTACTTATTTGGTCTTTTAAGGGTTCTTGGAATTACTGATGGCAGCTTAAAATAAATCATCAGGAAACATACTGCAATTCTGTTTGGTACATTTTTTCTATCAACTGTTTTCCTGAATATGCAAAAATTTCTAAATGGAATTCAAAATTTTAAACAGTGGAATAATGACGCATCTTAAGAGTAAATTCAAAGTTTGTAATTATGCAATGAAGCTTTGTGGTATAGCTTCAAGGAGTCTCAACCTTTGTAGTGCTATGGATCATTTGGCAGTCTGGACTTCATCTCATAAAACAAGGCTTCAAATGCATAAAATAAAATACACAGGACTCCCAAGGAAATTAATTACATTAAAGCACAGTTAGCAAAGATTTTAAAACCAAATATGTGAAATAATAATAATAATAATAATAATATATTCTTTATTAACACATTAAATAACAAGATCTAGGAGTGGGTCTAATAACTGGACATTTCTAAGTAATGATGGGATTGAAATATATTTCACAGTATCTGCGATAAGAGTAATATGATCATATGTGAATATCTATAACTTCTATTGGTGACAAGAGTCACAGCTATTGCTCTCTTGTGGCTTATTACCTACATTCAGAATCAAAGGAAATGCTACATTTCAGTCTGAGATGTAATACTTTTCTCAAGTAAATTCCCTGGTGTAGTAGAAAGGAAGAATTTTGGAGTTGCGATACCCAACTCTGATCATTTCTTATTATATAACCTTTGGCAATTTTTTAAATCTGACTTTAAAATGGTGAAGTTACAGATTGCATAAAATTATCTGCAAAGATTAAAGATACCATATATTAGGCTCTGAGCACATAACAAGCATTCAATAAATGCTAAATTTAATTATTTCACATAAACATAGTATAGCAGAATATTTGTAAAACAGAGACAATTATTCTACCATACTTTTAAAGAAATCTACAGTTAATTTTGCTCTCTCTTCTTCCACCTTTTTTCCCCCTAAGCTTTGATTTATTACATTGTTGAAATTAGTCTGTATTTGGTATCCTACATTGTTTTACTTTAAAAAATATAACATTTTTTTGTTTTCCAAAATAATTTCTAAATAATATATAGCGATTCACAAGTACCAGCAATATACAAGAGGAGCAGTTTCACTGTATTCTGGCCTGTATAACATGATACCGTATTAAACTTAAAATGATTGCTTCTAAAATCTACCCAATGGTAGAATTCAAACTAACAATCATTTTTCTAAAAAATTGTCAAAATAGAAGTCAGAATGGTAATTATAGAGCTAAAAAAGAATTATAGACACTGACAGCATTACATATCAAAACCTATTATGACCAGAACTAAACTCAGAAGAAAATTCATTGATATGAGTTTTTTTTACTATTATTTTTATTAGAAATATAAAAGTCATTCTAATTAAGCATTTTTTTAAAAAAAACTGTAGAAAATAACAGAATAAAGGAAAGGAACATTGGCTAGTCAAAATAAAGGTAGAAGATATTAAATTAGGAAGCAAAAGAGAAAAAAAGGAATTAATAAAACCAAAAGCTGGTTCCTTGAAAGGATGAACAATATAGACAAAATGATGGAGTGTCTTACCAAAAAGGAAAAAAAAAAAACATTAGGAATTCAAAAGGGCATATAAGCACAGGCATGGGAAATTTAAAATATTGTTAAGAGCTTTACATCAAAAATTTGAAAATCCAAATGAGCTTAATGCTTTTATGGGGCTAAATTCACTTCTAAAATTAATTCAAGAATAGACAGAAAATCTGAAAAATTAAATAATCCTAGAAGAAACTGAAAAAGTTGTCAAATATTTTCCTGCAACCATAAATCTCAATTGTATGATAAAGGAGTAATAGGCAATGACCAAATAATGCTTATTCCAGAAAGGTACATATTATTTGACATTATTGTTTTAGGAATTGTCAAATTGAGGGAAGTGTCCCCACTTTGGGCCACAGCATATTTAATTTAGAATTATAATAAAGTGTAAATCTTAGTACTCTAAGCAATTAAATGCAATGCCCAAATAATATTCAGATATTACCTGTAAATTTCCATTCTCTACCTGTGAGAGATTTAAGTTGTCTAAATTAAGGCCTTGGACCCCAGAACTCTGTTTGCTAGGTCTGGTCTGCCAGAAAAATAAGGGATTGTTCTGACCCTTTTTAACAGGCTTTCTAGGAAATGACAACCTTTGGTAAAATTTATCCCAAAGGTGATACAGCATTAGCCTAGGTAAGAACCAATATGACTTTCTTTTTCTACATTTGGGAAATAAGTGTCAGGCTACAACCTAAACAGATTAGGGAGCCATAAATCAAAATATGTAACAGAATTCCTAAACAATGAAGCTTCAAATAGAATACTTGCATATGTTAATATTTTTCCTTTCATTTACAAACACAAATATCATAAAGGATATTTTTGTTCTTTAACGCTGAATATTAGATAAGTTGGCTTGAGAAGGCCTTTCTGAGAAAATGACTTTTGAGTGAAGGCCTGAATGAGGTGAGGAAGCTGGGAGATACATATAGAAAATGAGTATTACGGTAGAGGGAATCAAAACTCCAAAGGCCTTGAGACAAATTTTACCTGGCATCTGAACAGAATCATAAGGAAGCCACCATGATGGACAGAACCAAGAGGAAGAAGAGTATGGGATGACACAGAGAGGCAATGGGTGGCAAAATCCTGTAGGGATTCATCCAAGGACAGACTTTGGCTTTTACTCTGAGTCATTTGAGAAGTCAGTGGATTATTCTGAACAAAGGTATGTCATAATCTGATATGATATATATCATAAGAAGCAAATTTAAAAGATCACGAAGAATGCCAATATTCTTCTCATAGGGGTACCAGAAGCAGAAGGGAGGGAGAAAATGAGGAATTGAAAACTTATCAGAAGAAATAATAATGAAAAACTTCCCTAACATGATGAATGAAATAATCACACAAGCCCAGGAAGCTCAGAGTCAGTCCCAAACAAGATGAACCCAAAGAGACCCACACCAAGACATATCATTATTAAAATGCTGAAGGTTAAAGACAAGACAGAATCTTAAAATCAGCAAGAAAAAGCCAGTTAGTTACCTACGGGGGAGCTCCCATAAGACTGTCAGGTGACTTCTCAACAGAAACTTTACAGGCCAGACAGGACTGGCAGGAAATACTCAAAGTGCTGAAAAGCAAGGACCTACAACCAAGACTACTCTACCCAGCAAAGCTATTAAATAGACTCGAAGGACAGATAAAGAGCTTCCCAGACAAGAAAAAGCTAAAGGAGTTCACCACCACCAAACCAGTACTACAAGTAATGTTAGAGGGACCTCTTTAAGAAGAAGAAGAAAAGATAAAATGTATGAACAATAAAATGGCAATAACTACATATCTATCAACAATTATTTTAAATGTAAATGGATTAAATTCTCCAATCAAAAGACATAGAGAGGCTGAATGGATAAGAAAAAAAGACTCGTACATATGCTGCCTATTAGAGACTTACTTCAGATTGAAAGATACACACAGACTATAAGGAAAGGAATGGAAAAGATATTTCATGAAAATGGAAAACAAACAAACAAACAAACAAAAACAAAAACTGCATAGCAATACTACCACCAGACAAAATAGACTTTAAAACAAAGGCTATAACAAGAGACAAAGAGGGACTCAGTTATCCACTTCTGAGTATTTATCTGAAGAAACCCAAAGCACTACTTTGAAGGGACATGTACATTCATGTGTTCACTATAGCACTATTTACAATAGCTAGGATAGAGATGATACCTGGGTGTTCATCAATGGATGAATGGATGAAGAGGTGGTATATATATATATATACAATCAAGTATTACTCAGCCATTAAAAAGGAATGAAATCTTGCCATCTGCAACAACATGGATGGATCTAGAAGATACTATGCTGAGTGGAGTAAGTCAGACATAGAAAGACAAATACCGCATGATTTCACTTACATGTGGAATCTAAAGAACAAAATAAACAAAATAGAAACAAAATAGATATGGAGAACATTTTGATGGTTGCCAGGTGGAAGGGGGCTTGGGAGATTGATGAATAAGGGGAAGGGATTAAGAAGTACAAATTGGTAGTTACAAAATAGTCATGAGGATGTAAAGTATAGTATAAAGAATACAGTCAATAATATTGTAATAACTATGCATGGTGTCAGATGGGTCCTAGATTTATCAGGGTGATCATTTCATGAATTATATAAATGTCTAATCACTACAGCTGCAATATAAATTTTTTAAAAAAAAATTAAAAATAAATAAATAAATGAAAGATCATGGTGAAGCAGGGAAACATTCTAAATGAAAACAGCTTAAAGGCAAGGATGTTTATTATCCCTTTTATTATTGGGCATTATTATGGAGATTCTGATCCATGCAACATGAAATGAAAAAGAAAGGTATACAAATGAGAAAAGGAGTAACAAAATTATAATTATTTGCAGATAACATGTGTGTCTATTTAGAAAACCCAATGGAATCTAATGAAAATATAATAGAAACAGTAATAGAGTTCAGTAAGGTGGCCAGATATATTGTTATGATATTTATCAAAATTAAGATGCTTATAAGATGCAATGCAGATTTATATAAAAGAAATGTATCTTAGTTTGCTAAATTCTAATAATACATGTTTTAAAAAGCTTTCATAAATATAGTAATAAATGACCTAAAAATATAATGGAGGAAAAGGTTCCACTCACAAACCTGGAAACATAAAATACATAGGAATAAAATTAATAAGAAACATACAAGATCTTTTTCATAAGATCAAAACTATATCAAATGATATTTTAAAAAACTAAAATAAAGGGAAAACATACCATGTTCCCGGAAAAAAAATCTCAATATTTTAAAGATGGTAATTCTCAGTAATCTATAAATTCATTGAAATTCCAATCAAATTGCCATAGTTTAAAATTTGAAAGAATTGATTCTGAAATACAATTAGAAGAATAGAGAATTGCTAAGAAAATTAGAAATAAATAATGAAACATAGAAAGTCCAGAACAAACCTATATATTTATATAAATTTGGTTTATGATAAAACTAGAATTTCAAATTATTGGGGTAATTGGTCAACAGATGTTATTGGAAAGTTTTGTCTTTTCATTAAAAACACAAAGATAGATACCCATCTGACACCATTTTTAAATGTCCAACCAATGTACTGCATACTCGAAATTAATAAAATAAAATTTTTTAAAAAAGAAATATTTTTTAAGAGATGGTGTTTTCCAGGTGATACACTAACCATTAAAGGTGATGAGTTCTCTGTCTTTCCAGGTGTATGAGCGAAGATGCTGAAGAGGGGATTGGAGCATCAGGTGAGCAGCTGGCCTATTTGACCAAGGTTTTGGTATCATTCTGACCTCTCCAACCTCCAACCTACCAAGTCAGCAAATTGACTGATATTCTGAGCAATGCCTGGACAACACCTGTCAAAGGATGGAAGCATTCTGAGCCTGCAGTCACTGTCCTGCTCACCTGTGTCTGCAGCTGCCTACCTGGCACATAGGAGGTGCTCAGTGAAGACTTCATGACTAGCTAACTAGCTGAACAACCTGTTGACTTAAATAATCCTCTCTGCAACTTCGTGAGATTTAGCAACCACTTCAAGAAGTCTTTGAATGATATGTGGTCCCATTTACAAATGTGAGATAAGTGCAACCATATTAAAGTAAAGTCGGAGCCATCATACCAGAAGAACTGCCTTCCACATTTTGTTCCTTGAAACTTTGGAATGTTCGAATTGGGTAAAACAACCTTTGAACTGACATACCAACTTTGTTTTATAATCAGTTATTTGTAAAGCTAACAGGAAAACAGACATCCTGACCAAAAGGGCTGATATTACACTCTTTTTCTGAAGATAGAATCAGTAACCAGCCATGTACAGCTAAAGAGTAACTTAGCTTGTTGGCTCCAATAGGAATCTCCTTCTTCTATCCATGTAATTACTCCCTTTCTTTCTCTTAAAAAATCCTTGCCCTCACCCTGAAATCGGGACACTATTTGGGTTTCTACATGAATCTGTGTTCCTCAAATAGCAATTCTTAATCCCAAATAAACACTTATTGCCTCCCCCGAAAAAAGTTCTAAATTAATCAAAGATTTAAAAGTTAAAATAAAATCATAAAAGTCAATGTATATTAATATTTTTATAATCTTAAGAGTATGAAAGGTCTTTTTAAGCATAACATAAAATCCTGCAATCTTTAAAGTTCAGCAAGTTTGAGGAGAAAGATACTTAAAATTTTGGTCCAGCAAAAGGCCATAAACTAAGTGGAAAAATAAATGGCAAAGTAGGAAAATATTTACAGTACATACTGACAAAGAGTAACTATCCTCAGTATAAACATAATAGGGAAAAATTGGGCAAACAATAGATATCATGTTAAATGTTCTTACGATTAAAAAAAATCACAAATATATATACCCTTTGACTCAGAAATTCCACTTCTAGGGATTTATCTTTCAGCTATACCTATACATGTAGAAAATAATATACATACAAGGTCATTCATTGTAGCATTCTTTGTAATGTAAAATACTGAAAATAATACAAATATCCCTCTACATGAGACTCGTTAAATAAATTATGGTTCATTCATACAAGGTAATACTATGAAATAAGAAAAAGAAAAAATCCAGTGATGTACTTACTGATTGAAGGTGATCACTAAAACAGCAAGGTACTATCATTTGCATAAAAACAAAGAGGGATACAATTTTATATATATGCCTATTGTATATATACACAGAATATCTCTGAGAAGATAACTAAAAAACTGATAAATTGGTTGTCTCTTGGGCAGTAAACTAAATTGTTTAGAGTGTACAGTTGATGTATTCCTTTTTAGACTTTTTAAACTATGTAACTCTATTACCTATTCAGAACATTAGCTAAACATTTGGGAAAAAAATCCATGTGAAGAACAGCTGACCTTTGGGCTCGGTAGATGTATTTAGAGTTTCCTGTGAGTCTGTATAGCAGCAGGAAGACATAGGCACTGCCAGCTACACCGTGGCAAATCCCCGGCCCTTCTTTAGCAGGCCCTTCTGCCATGTGAGTTCCCCACACCGGATACATGTGTCCAGGTACTGTGGTTTCTTGGAAACCAGATAAGCTTTGGCAAACAGATAGGCAATTCCTGTGAAAACATTAAAAGATACTAGAGGTGACTTTCGGGGCTTAATACTATATAACAGAACTTCTCAAGCTATAAAAGGCTTACAAATCAATAGCATGTTGATTATTAGAATATCCATTCTAATCTGGTGGGTCTGAAGTAGGGCCTGAGACACCATTTCTAAGAAGTGTCCTGCTGGGGACCACATTTTGAATAGCAAGGCTATAGAATCTTCTATAAGGGAGTCTTATTTTACCTGTGAGATTTAATTTAAGTTCTTTGAATTGAACTGTAGTGTTGGCTCCTGGAGAAAGAACAGTAAGTACATAGACTGATAAAATCCACAATTTACAAACAAGTTAATATTTAATGATGTGTACTCTGGTAAGCATTATGCATATCTGGCTATTTGGAATGGCTAAATGTTTATACAGTTTGCCCATTCTCTCCCCTCAGAGGTCCAGAATTTATAATGTTAAATTACTTATAAGTATGTACCTTTTCTTAAGAGCAAAACTGGGAGTCCTGCCAAAAACAACAATGATCCCAAATGACGTGGCCAAGACTTCTACTACAGATGTGAAGTTTTTCCCAACTTGATTGTTCCAAGAAAAGACATTTTCCTTCAAAACTTCTCAACAAAGGCAATCGAAATTACAAAAGCAGGAACAGAAACAAGAGAAGCAACCACTATTAATAGAATCATTTCCCCAAGTTCCAGGTGCTCATATTCAGAGAGATTAGTAACTTAAGATCACACTCTCTCTGGCATGGTTTCCTTTCTCCTATATAAAGTAAGACTGCAACACAGTAGAATCTTGACTAGCTTATACATCAGGGTTCTCTCTGCCTTTCCTTGTCTTTGACTAGGCTCTTTTACAACTATATAGAGATAGAAATTACCGTGTAGAAAACTAACAGTAATGTAAAGAATTCCTGACCCTAGAAACTCAGTCTCTTATCAGTTGGATTGACTTCACTTCGCCTTTGTGGAAGCAGCCAGTTTTGCATTTATTAAGCAAATTCATGTCATCATTCCAAATGGCCTGTAAATAGTCTGCTCTTTAGATTGTTTTTTGAGCCAGTTTTAACACCTTTATGGTTCCCTCATTAACTGAGCAAATAAAATCATGAGCAAACATTTATTTTATATTTGTATGGGAGTAACGACTATTCTTTCAAATTTATCCTTTAACACTTCCTATAATTAACACTTACATAACAGGCTCTCCTCAGCCATTCCTTTCCAGTCAACCACTGACAATGGTCACCTATAGCATTGCCCTCCTTCAGCTTCAGGAACAGAGTGTCTCCCACAAACAAAAGAATGACTTTTAAAAAATTGAACTTATTTAATTATATATCCATTCATTTACTGTATCCATTCACTTGAAGTGTTCATTAGTTATCTACTGTATGCAGAGTCCTAGGCAGGACTAACTTCATGGGCATGCGACCTATATAGTGTCACAAGAGACTCCAAAATGCCTGATGCTGGATTTAATGCTTTGCTGTTGCCATCTTGAAATTCTTAATCATTTTTTTAAAAGGGGTGGTACATTCTCATTTTATACTGGGCCCCCCAAATTATGTAGTGAGTCCTGGATCTGGGTGATAAAAAATAAGTGCTAAGCATGATTCCTGCCCTTCAGGAAGGCAACGTCTAGAAAGGGAGAGAAGAAAATGTACATGTGACTGACATATTAGGACATGTAATTAGTTCATGATGCTGTTGAGGCACAAAATGAATGGTGCTGTCAATAGTACTAGAGGGATCAGAAAAATGGAAGTTCTCCGAGAGAGAGTCAGGTGAAGTAGGATTTCTCTAGGACTTTGTAGGATGCATAGGAAACTCCAGGTCCAAGATGAGGCAGAGAGAGCATTCTAGGCATCGAAATCAGCAAGGGCAAAGGTTCAGAGCCAGGACAAACAAAGTGCATGAAGACCAGTGGGACAGTGTTCTAACCAACAAGATAGTGGGGTAGATTGGGTTCGCATTATGGATGGTTTTACAAGTCCAGTTAGGCAGCTTGGACTACACTCTGTGAGTTAACAAAGAACCAGTGAGAGAATTTTTGTTGCAGATTGATTGGTTTTTAGTTTTAATGATGTGATTAGTATTATAAATAAAATGCCCAATTCCACAGTGGTGCCAAGAAAGACCTAAAGAAGGGCAATGGGGTAGCTATGAGCTGATTGTGTTGGCAGAAAGATGGGTTAATGAAACAGACAGCAAACAGGATTTGGTGGATGTTTAGATATTCATTGAGCACCTACTATATGCCAGGCACAGTAATGCTAAGGTTTTAGAAAGCCCCAGCCTTCAGTGTTTACAACCTAACTGGAGGACTTAATCAGGTTAAGTGAGGAGAAACAGAGGTGCTGCAGAAGTACACAGGAAGGCTCCTAAACTATACTTGGAGGTAGGAAAGGCCCGGGAAGGGGAGTGATACCACCTATCTAACCTGAGTACCAAAGGATGAGTAGGAATTGGCCAGGTAAACTAAAAGCCCTTGGTGCTCTGCCAGACCCCTTTACCTTGCTAGCAGGTGCCCCATCTCCCAGTTGCTATGACCTGGCTGCTAACAAAGCTCATATTTACTCTAATTTGCCCTCAGCCCCCAAACCCCCAGCAGATTTTAGCCAATGACTGACTGACACAGGTACAAATCATCAGCCCCTGCCTCAGGACAAACGAACTCTGAGGTGAAATTTGTGCCTCTTAACTTCCCCTCGGAATCCAGGTGAAGCTAGTCTTCAGGGGAGATACAGAAAACCCCTTATGACCCAGCAACTGCTCTATTCTGCCACTTCTCCTCCATTCCCTACTTAAAGCTTTTCACTTAAGTAAACCAAATCACCTGCAGTTCCCCTTCCTTTGCTGTGTGGTTCCATGCATCCGACTGACTTTTCTTGGGATGAACATCCCACCTTTTTCGGCCTGGCCAATTTATCTCAGGCATCACTTCCTCCAGGAAGCCTTCCCTGAACCTGAAGGAGCACCAAGAATCCATCCTCTGAGCTCTCATTGCTCCCTGTACAAACCTTAGCTCTTAAACAATATCATATTAAAGTTATTTGTATACATGTTGGCTTCCCTTGGTATAGTTCAAACTGCCCAAGGGCAGGACTTCCATCTTGTTCATTTTTGTTCCTCTAGTCTGTGGCACAGTGTTTGACACATGGCAAGGGCTTTGCACATGTCTACTGACCTTATAATGTCTAATTTCTCACCCAAACACAGGCTGACACTGAAGTGGAGATGAGAGACGTAGAAGAAAGGCTGAGATGGTCTAATTACTATACCAGACCGTCAGCCCCAAGCAGCTAATAGGTATTGATCCTAGGGTTCTGGTCAGAGAGAAAGGGCCTCTTCCTGCAGCCTGGATCACAGAATGGTACATGCAAAGGGCCTTGAAAAACTTCTAAACCTATTCTCTCCTAACTGGACCTAATGAAATCCACACTAAGACTGCTTAATCTAAAAGAAGGAATATTGGATTTCTTTCCTTTTGATGGGAACTGTGATTTGTCATGGGAACAGTCATTACAATGCATTGATAAGAATTCGGAGTCAGCAACAATATCTTTGCCAAGTACAACCGGGGAAAGGAATTATTACTTAAATACGGTTTGAGAGACTAAATTTCTGAAAACCTGCAGTCTAGTAGAGGCTTGTGACAGCCAGACTCAGCACATATAATTTTAACATAGGAGAATCACCAAGCAGGTCCATTCTGAGATCTGTTATTTCATGGAGGCATGCATTACACAGTGTGCATTGCAGTACAAAGCTTAGTGAACAACGACTGTTGCACTGCATAAGCCCTTGTTGCTCTCTATTGTCACCTACCCAAAAGCCCTTGTGAAATTATTTTTTTAAAAAAGAGCCACACCTGTGCTTCACACAGAATAAAAGAAATGTACTGTCAAGTGTCATCACAGTGATGATGTAACATAATGCAATCTAGAGTTTATTTTAGCCACAACATTTGTTTTAGTGATTTTGTAAATGACTTTTGTCCTATATTTCAGAATCATTAAGGCTATGAAGCAGCCACATGAATCTGCCTGCTATACTTTATTGCATTTAGTGAGAAAAACTATAGGCCATGCTGGGGATTTATAAATGTGGGTGTCTGCAAATCTTTGGGGACATACCCCTCAGGGATGGCAAGAGTCCACAGGATAAAAGGGGTCTGTGGTGTAAAAAAGATTGAGTTTCACTTCTCCATCTCGATGTGCTCATTTCACAAATGAAGAAACAAAGGCACAAAAAAAAAACAAAGTAGTTTTTTTCAAGGTCACTTAGCTGGTTAACGTTGGGCCTACAATTAGAACCCAGAGTTATTAACTTAGAGTCAGGAACTATTTCTACACTGTAGAAATGATAATCGAGGCTGTCACCTGTAGAGGTGGGCTGAATAAAAGTCAACAGGAAACAATTATTTATAGGGGGAAATAAGGTATCATTGATGAAGTTTCACATTGTGGATTATCTCTGGCAGGTTTTTAATCACAGAATCAGTCCATTGCCCCGATCATCTGCACTGTTCATAAATCTACTCTCAAAAAAATATTTTCCTCAAACAAATGAAAATTATTTTTCTAGGTCATGTCCTATTTTAGAATTTTTGGAGAGTTTACTGTTGCCAATTTCAGAGAAATCTTGATGGTCTTTGACCTGTACTTATTAGATTTATAATTACTCTTGATACTGTTTTTGGCATATCTCTTAAAAGGAAGACCAATATCCTTGAGGTGGGAGTGAGGGTTGGCAGAAATAATGGGCTCCATTTGGGTCTTTATTTATGAATTGGTTTATTTTTGGTAGTCTAGTGAATGTAGGGGTTGAATGATTTTATTTTGCAATCTATGCTTAATCTTAACAGGATATTTAACATGAATGATACATGAAGATAAATAAAGTCCCCAAGGTGATGAATTCTATGCTGCACTGTTCTGGTACACAATTTATGAAGGCAGATGGAAGATAGGGTACAAAAAGGATGGAATAAGTGCCCCTTAAGATACCCACATCAATTAACTGAGCCACTTGTTTTAGTAGATTATCTTCCATTTCTTTATAAGGCTTTTACCAGTCAGTACAACTGAGTCCTTTTAACATATTCTGTATTTAACTTGGGACAACTCCAAAATTCAAGGATCCTGGGAAGCTTGGAGGGTATCCAGAGACCATCACTGAAAGTGATTACAGAGAATGAGAAATGGGATTGTTGATCATGATATAAAGAGCTATCATTTCCAGAATAGTAAATAACTGTTATTTTTCTCCAAAAAGTTCAAAGCAAGAAGAAATGAGCTCAAATTATAACTGGCAGAATTAGCATGGATATAATGCATAATGCCCTGGCACTGGTACAAACACACACAGGAGCCTTTGAAGTCCCTTCCTTAGGTAAAAGTGGCAGGCAGAGAAAAGATGGCTAGTAAATTAAGACTTGTATTAACCATCAATTCAAACAGTACCAAGGAAAAAAAATGAAATCACAGTTGGAAAAAGAACATTAATTAGGTAAAGAGGGGGAAGGAAGTAATAAAAATCAGGCAATGAACTAAAGAGAAATCAAACATATTTTATAGCTGTGCTTGTGGTATTGAGGCACAGCCCTGAAAGTTAAATCCACTCCTAAATCAAAACTTTTGCGGTATTTTGGTATTTTAAAACTCTCCCCTGTCCCTTTGACCAAAATTAATTGATTTATTTAAATTTAAAGTATTTTGAATTGCCTCTTCTCCAAAGGCCTAATTAGCAGTGTAATGAAATTTAAACGAAAAGGAAAGATAGGGTCTGATAAGTTTCTAGACTCAGTTCCAGAGAGTACACTGCAGATGGCTTTTCAATTCTCTACTTTTTTAAATTAGGCAATGATGGAAATCCTCATTCGAAGCATTCTAGAACACTCCGAATCTTGTTAAAACACAGATTCGGATGCAGTAGTTTGGGGTAGGGCCTGAGATTCTGGATCTCTAACAAGCTCCCAGGCTGCTCATGCTACGAGTCCAGGGACCACATTTTCAAATGCCAGGCTTCAGATCTGCTCCATCCAGTGTAGTTACTGATCCCTTGCAATGTGGCTAGTCTGAAGTGAAATGGAACCTAAATATAACATACGTACTATATTTCAAAGACTTAAGATAAAAAAAGTAAAATACTTCACCTTTTAAATTGGTTGCATGTTGAAATAATATTTGGGGTATACTGGTCTATATATTATTAATATTAATTTCACCTGCTTCTTTTTACATTTTTAATAGGCTACTAAATACTTAATTTCATACATGGCTCATATTATATTTTACTGGACAGTGCTAGTTTAATTCACGAATAGATGTAGATCATATATTTTAAAAAAATACAGGATCATTTCTAGAGCTTCTTTCTAGAGCAAGAATTTTTTGGCTTTGAAGTTTCATCTTGACCCTTTTCATCTCATGTAGTAATGACATAAGATGAGAAATACCCTCACTTCTCAGAAGAGGCTAAGCCTGATGAAAGCTAATGTTTTCAGATAATAGTGAGTATAAGACCTGGGGCACCGTGGCACCAGTGCACCAGCTCGTTCTCTCTCTCGATGGCCTCGCCGAGCTCAGGTGGCCAGTTGCAGTTCTGCTCCTGCTCCATGAGGAAGTCCACACTCTGCCATACCAGCTCCTGATCTGAGGGCTTGAGGTGCTCATGGTAAGAAAGAAGCATCTGGAGAATGGAAGACAGGCCATGAGCTGCTCCTATATCAACAAACAAAGCACAATAATTTACATAATTGGGAGAGGAACAAGTTTAACTAAGTGAAAAGGTAATCATAGTATAAATAAAAAGAATGGCAATAGTACTTTCAAGCACACATAGTGATATAATAATTGAGTTGCCTAAGAACTAGGCTTCTTGGGAACATAGCTTAGAGCAGAGGTCAGCAAACTACAGCCTACAGACCAAATCTGGCTCATCGCCTGTTTTTATAAACAAAGTTTTATTGAAACACAACCACACTCATTCATTTGTATATTATCTATGGCTGCTTTTATGCTACAATGGCAGAGTCATATTTGTGACAAGACCATATGGCCCACAAAGCCTAAAATATGTATTGTCTATATATTTATAGAAAACAGTTCAGTAACCAACCTGTTTTGGAGAAAAGATTTTTAAAAAACTTATATAATTAACATAGCGATGGTTTTTATGAAAATGCTCCTAAAGTGCTTGAAAAGAATTTGTTCTTAGTATCCTAAACATTCATTCATTCGACACATAAGAATTAAGCACCTACTACGTGCCAGACACTGTCTCTGGTAAAGATAGATCAGTAAACAAAACAGATGAAATCCTTTCTTTATTGATTGAAGCAGGGAGTTGGGGGACAAATACCCCAGCTTCCTTACTCCTTGGGTGGGACAATTCTGAGGCATGTTCTATATAGTCTCTAAGAGTCTCCAGTGGAACTGAGCCTCAGTTATCCACATTTGCTCATTACTACATCCTCTAGTAACTTGTCTACCCTGTCTGACTTCCTCATTCTTCTATCAACACTTGCTGGGATCACCTCCCAAAGAAACCATTTACACCCAAATCCTCGTCTCAAGGTCTGATTCTAGGGAAGTTTAGACAGGAACTTAAAGGTTCTTTGAGAAAACTCTCAGAGAAATGCTAATCTATAAGCTCACTGTTCATCAGCCATTCATTCATTCATTTGGGTACCCTCATTATGTGTGGAGTCTTGGTAAAAGTCCAGGAATCATAAAGATAAATGAGAGAAAGTCGTTATCCTGAAGTTGCACAGAGTCTGCTATGGTGAGCAGACAGGTATGTCACTAATTATAGTGTGATGTGATAAGGGCTCCAATAGAAGAATGACAGGACCCAATTTTGCTTCAGGGCAAAACCTGAACCATGTAAATGTTTCCTCAGAGAGGGTTCAATAAACTCATTTTCTAAAATCACAAAGTTTCTCAATAGAGCTAATGATGTTTGAACAGAGTCTTGAAGTCTGGGTATAAAAATTACAGATAGATGAAGGGTTTGGGGAAAGCCAGGGATTCTAGGCAAAAGGAACAGACACAATGGTTACATAGATATGAGAACACTTTGCTTATAGAAGACTATGCTGGACAGAACCAGGGAAGGGAGAGATAAAGCTTGAGTTTGGAGGAGGAGAAGGCAGATGATCTACAAAAGGCCTTGTAAGTCATGTTCAGGGGTAAGGGCTCAAAAGGGGAGTATTTGATTTTCACTTTATATGCCTCATAGCTCAAAAGCCACCACTGTTATTAAGTAGCCTTTTGTTAATCCACTAATATTAAAAATTTGAAAGTGTTAGTGGCTGAATCCTATTTCCCTGTGCAGAGGCTGTATAAGCTATAAACACGTACACAGTTCACAAACTCAGCAAAATAAGGCCAATGAACTCACAATCTAGAATATGGATTTTAGTCTTCAGTGAAAACCTTCCAGTCTTTAGTAAATGCTGATATCAGAGACTCCCTTCATCCTACAGGCCTTTGCCAACACCTTCACTCACCCAAGTATTCAGTTCCATAATAAGAATACATCAGGGGGAATGGTTTCCTCTTTTTCATGGCATACTGCTTCCCGGAGTCCAGAATCGCCTGGCAAATTGATTTGATCTGTGCTGGGGTCAGCACCTGAATAAGGAAATCAGGAAGCAGAATTTAAATCAGGATCTTCTCTTTTCCTCAAACAACGGATTTTCTTGCTTACAAAGTCCATCAGCATGTCCCCCAAATCCTTTTCCTAGGTGTAAATAAGCTTAGCCAACTTTAACATTTTTTTTAAACCAATGATTCTCTGTTGTTGTTTATCGATCCCTTTCAGAAAATTTGCTGTTTTTGATGGGAAAGGCACACCTTTACTGCTATAGCCTTTTTAAAAATGCAAAGACCACCCTACAGTTGTTATATCATTAATCTTTGCCAGAGGAACAAGAAGTTGCTCAGAAAAGAACAAGGTCTGATCCTAAGTGATCATGCTTAACAAAGCTGTTACTCCTGGTACACAGTGCCGGTCTGGCCCAAACAATGAACCTTCAATTTGTGTCATTCAGACAATGCTTATAAAGCCACAATTCTATGACAGACTGCTGTATGACTGACTCACTTTTCTTGAATGGAACCAAAGTCCAATAAGTACCAAGGCAAAATAACTTTTAATATCAAAATGACTTTGAATAGAGAATGGCTAAAATGTAATGACTTGCAATTGTCAATATTTTATTCAACTACCCACAGTCATTTTTAGGACTATAGAGATTAAAATGTTCTGAAGCCTACAAAGCATCATTAAGTTTATTAGGATTCTGCTCTGGTTTGCAATGTATTCTGCCTCCCACTCTTCCTCTGGGCAGATTAATGTTCCCTTTGGCAGACTCCTGTTATCACCATGACTTCTTGGTGCAGCACTTACCACCTGGTGTGTCATGTGTCTCTCTACTAGACAATCAGTTATTTGAGGGCAAAGACTGTGGCGTCTCATCATTTTGGTATCCTTGGTTCCTAACACAGAACCTGAGAGAGCCTTTGGTAACTAATGGGTGAGTAAATAAGTGCCAGGTTTACTGGCGTGAAGAGAGAGCCCTCCCTTCCCTCTTTCCTTTATTCCCTAACCTCACTCCCTCCATTCTTTTTTCCCTTCCTTCTTTAATTATTTCCTAAGCCCCTACTATATGCCAGGAAAATCTGTGGTACTGGAGATACGACAGTGAACGAGATAGACAAGACCTCTGCTCTCATGAAGTCAATCTTCCAAAATGGCAGATTTGTACAAGAAAAGTACTAGTCAGAGTAAACACACACACACACAATCTCAGTTAACCTAAAGTTCAGCCTTCTCCTGATTGAATGAATCTGGGATCAAGGAAAAAAGTCCAAGGGATTTTGGCCTCTCTCCTAATACATCAACTCTCTTCTACCTGATATCTGCCATTAGACTCACCAATCCCTTTTGAAATAAAGTACAAATGACTTCTTAACTCATAACTTGCTCCTCTGATTTACCCAAAATTAGAAAGGTAAAATATAATCCAGGTTTTAGCCTCCTCAAATCTAGCATTTAATATGGAAAAATAATTACAGAAAGAAGCTATTCATTAATTCTGTCAATTAACATTTACTGAGCTAATGTTCCAATAAGGCCACATACTAGGTATTGTGTGGGAAATTCTACAAAGCCTAGGACACATTTTCTTCCCTACTGGGAACTTATTATCCAGAACTGGAGATGAGACATAGACAAAAGTCTACAATAGAGCAATTAGAGTTCATGAGTCTAGGGGTGGAAAGAAACAGTAATGCAGAGTATGGCACACAGACAATGAAGCACTGCTCAGCTTTATTAAGACTTTACTATCTCCTTGGTTTCTCTGGTTGCTCAGAAATAATTAGGTCATGGCTCTTGACTTAACTTTTTCTTTTATTAGCTGTTTTGTCTCTTGAGTTTCCTCCTTTCTACCTACAATTCCCAAACACCCTACTTTCCCATGTATTCCCACCATCATTTCAAGGCTCAACCTTAAGTCTTTCCTTAGCTGAGAAGCAAATTTCTCCTAAATAATTTCCTACTCCCCATCTATTCAAATTTCTGCAAAAATGTTCATTTGCTATTAAAAACATCTCACTCTTTGTACTTTTATCAGTACCAACTGACCTTAAGTTTAGTCTTATTCATGCCATTTATTTAATATTTGGCATCATCAGTCTCAGATCAACCCCTCCATCCTGGCTCACTCCAAGAAACCTGCTAAGAGCCTTGAATGGCATGGACATAATAGGGATCTAATCTGGTCTCATCCCTATTCTCTTGGGAATATATCTGGCTCTTCTACTGAACTTATGTCCTGTCTGCCAATATCGGTCTTAAACCCATGTGAGAAAGGCAGTTTTTGTGATAGGAAAAAGACACTGAATTTTTAGGAGATGTACTCATTTGAATTTGAATTATTAATATTCTCCCTATTTTACTCCTGTACCAATAATTGAAAATCAGCTTGATTTTCCTCAGTTGAACATTTATTCATACAACCCCCACCTGTGTGTGTGTGTGTGTGTGTGTGTATTTTCACCTGCTTGGTTTTAACCCCCCCCAAAAAAATCAACTTAGGTTACATGTGGTGCACTCTCCCATTCTTTCCATCCCCAATCCACAGCTCAGAATAGAGAATGAGTTAATAAAATATTTCAAAACCTCCACAGTCATGCATCATGTCTGGGTGGTTTCCTCTTATCTCTCAGAAACACTGTGAAAAACAAAGAGAAACCACACTTGTTTGGCTGGATAAAGACCAGTGATGCATGCAGTTCCTTATCTCTGGGAACAGACAAGACCTACCCTTGGGTTTACTGGTCAGTAAATTAAAAAAAAAATAGTGCTCATTAAAAGTGTGTAGAGAGGAACTCTGAAGAAGAGGGTGTTCTTTTTTCCCCTCTAAATAAACAGTACGGAAAGAAGAAAGATGAGCTGCAAGGGGAGGGGCCTGTTCTTGTTCTCTCTTTTGTCTGCTTTCTCAGACACCACTCCATCCCTGCTCCCAGCACACAGGACCACACGAATGAGCACAAATACTACCTCCAGGAAAATGGCCCCCACGCTTCTCAAACAGTCTGAGGTCTTAGGAATAGGGAAATGGCATTGCCATGGGAGAAAAGGTGAGACTGGGGATGGCGAGGAGGGGCTTCCAGGCCTTTATCTAAACAAACCCAAATTCTCTCTCCTGTATTTGGAGCACACAAGGCCTATGCACATGCTGGTAATTTGGATGGATTAAGTTCTTTAAAAACTTTTTTTTTATATTGAATTAAAATAAATTATCTTAAAAAATACAAAGTAAGTCTGGTGGTTTGGTTTAAGAGTCTCATTAATTTAACTGATTCCCTTCACTGATCATCAAATAGAGGAGTTTCTTGTGAAATATTCCTGTTGGGCTGGGATCTGAATATGAAGAGACAAAAGCGCAATGAAGCCCATGCTATGTTTCTCGGACCTACCTGAAGGTTGTGCTCTGACTGAACCACTTCCATGTTGAGGAGAGATGACTTTTGTTAAAGAAATGAATGAAATGGGCCAAGCCACAGAAAGCCTACCTCGCCGCAGACCCCTTTCCAGGGCACATGTCCGGCCCACAGGCACTCTGAAGTACCAGTCTTTGCTAGCTATATATCAACCACAGCCAACATTATCAAGCAATAGTCCAAAATGCCCTGAGTATGTGACTGTCTAGCTACATGGAATGAAGAAAGTCACTCTAATATCATGGCAAACACATGAGTAACAGAGTACGAATATGATATCAACTTAGGTGTTTTCCTCCAGCAATTTATTTCACCCCAACCCTTTGTCCCACCATTCTGATGGTAGGTAGGTTTCTACTCAGAGAGAAAAGAAACAAACCATCTGACTACCAATTGAGACCAAAGGGAAAGGGCTTTTGAGTTGTTAGAACCTGATTATTTTGGTACTTAAAGTTGATACCATAAACAACAGACTTGAAGGATATGTAGAGTCAGCATGGAGCTAAAAGCTGTTCAAGGTAGAGAGTTGACATGGAAAAGAAACTAGGAAGTTGAAAGTCAGTGTGGAGTTCCTGCTACACTCTCTTGTGTCAAGCCTTAGAAGAGATGCTATAACCACCCTAAGATAAGTTTGGGGGTTGATAGGTAGTTAGGATGTATGCCCCCTACACCTGGAATTTGGGGAGATGGTAGCCTCAAAGATGTGTCTCCTGCCTCCGGGTAAGGGGGCAGTAAAAGAGATACCATGAGATGGCATGTCCCCTGAAAGAGCCAGAGAGAAAAAGTTTCCTGTGGGTACCATGGTAGACCAGAAAAACAGCCTATCCCCCAAAGTAAATGTATTTGAAAAAAAATTACCAGTTTAAATAATTTTAAGTTTAAAAGTTAAGGAAACTTTTTGTGCAAAGTCAATATTCACAATTGGTTAGATTTTTACTTTTGATGTCTCCTTGGGTCGTGGTTCAGTTGGGACCCACTAGCTTATAGGCAAGAATTGGGCCTTCAGAAAATCTCTGGAGCAGGTCAAGAGTTACTTCAGGTATTGAGAAGACAAAAACTCAGGGGCACTGCTTTGAAGGAGACGAACTTAAAGGACAACGGTGGGACTGGGCGCTTTTAAGCCGGGAACAGATCTTGATGAACTGAACAATTCATATTATGTCAAACCTATGCTAAGCACTTTGATAAAAGATGTAATCTTAATAGTAGACTAAATTAACGTCTGGACCATTTAAATAATGACACATTCAGCATTTTCTTAAATTCTAAAGGTCATGGTATATAGGTGGAAGGTGGAAGGAGTGAATACTAGGGGCTTCACAAAAGGAGGGAGATGTGAGCTATGCTTTAAAGGACAAGTGGGAAGTGGATAAATTTAAGGAGGTGAGAGAAGACATTTTTTAAGCTGTGAGAGGATGGGGAAACCCTGTGAATTGGGGCAATGTTTCTCAAAACTGCAATGTGCACACAATCACCTGGTTAAAATGAAGACCCTGAATCAGTAGATCTTGGGTGGGGCCAGGATTCTACATTTCTAACAAGCTGCCAGGTGATTTTGCTGCTACTGGTCCATGGAACACACTTGAGTAGAAAAGGATTATGGGAACAGAGAGGATGGTTGCAGTAGAGAATTTTTCCTGGGAAGGGTGCGAAATTAGACTGAAAGAACTACAGAAGTTCTCATAGACACTCAAGGAAGCAAGAGGGAGTAACCAGGCAAGAACACTGCACACTATAATTTAAATGATCAGATGACCCAGAAAAGAAAAGCAGCAACAATAGGAAATTCTCTTCCAATATGCTATCTAGGAAAAAACGTGTCCAAATTTCCAACTCTCAGTAGAGAGCTCTCTTAGCTAACGTGGCCAGGTTTGTTTTTCTTAATTAGTCTCCAAATGGGACATGTGTGCTGGTGTAGAATGAGCAAGTCCTTCCATCTGGTTTTCCTGAAGCTCCCTGACCATGATTATGTTGGGTGATAAAGAATGGGAGGCGAGTGGCTCTAGTAATGACTATGTTCCAGCCATTTAAGGGATTCGGCAGGGAATTTCAGTTATTTGGTCCCAGCTACCATTTCAAGGTTGTTTCTTTTTCCCTTCTCATGTCAGGAAACACAAGCCAAGAAAACACCAGAAACCAGGAAAGTGAAAGGTTTTACCCCATTCTTGCAGGCTGACTGCTGGCTTTACAGATTTGTTACAAGTACCTAGTAATCCAGTCTGCACCAAGTGTCACATCGTTCCCTGTAAGACACTAAATATCTCAGAGCCCAAGCTTCCTTATATACGCAAAGGGGATCACAGTGACTTGTCCCACCTACCTCCTAAGATGATGGTGAGACTCTTATGAAAGCAGTTCCCAACATTTGGTTGCACACTGCAATCACCTGGGGAGCTTTTAAAAATCCTGATGCCCTGACCACACCCCAAACCAATTCCATCAGACTCTCTAGGTGCGGGACCCAGGCATCATTATTTTTAAAAGCCCCCAGGAGATTCCAAAGTACAGTCAAGTTTGAGTATCATTGCTATGAAAATTGAATGAATGCAAAAGTGATAATATAATGATGATAATGATGATGATGATGAACAGAGCTAAAAGGAAAAACAAGCAAAAGACTTCCCAAGCAAAAGATACTCCCAGGGTGAGTCATAGGAGAGTGGAAGAAACTCCATATGCACATGAATGGACATGTTGGGTCAGGCCAGAGATCCACTGAACCTCATCCAGTATTTCTGACCCAGACACCAATGCGCATTTTGTGGGAGAGTAATGGAGAACCATAAACCAGCAGTTTCTAACCTTTTTGGCAGCAAGGAATCTTATGCGTGATAATCTGAGGTAGATCTTAGGAGGTGGTGCTAGCACTGGGGAGCAGCTATAAATACAGATGAAACTTTGCTGGCTCACCCGCTGCTCACCTCCTGCTGTGCAGCCCAGTTCCCAACCGACTGGTACTGGGAGTTGGGGACCCATGCCATAAAACACATCAGAGAGTGCACTGGACTAGGATTCAGGAGATCTGGGCTTGAGATTTAATTTTGCCACAGTAACCATGGTTAAGTCATTAGAATTGTTTCCTCATCTGTGACATAAAAGGACTGGACTAGGCTCTGTCCACTAAGTCAGTACTTCTTAAATTTTAGTATGCCTACAAATCATCCAGTGAATTAGCTAAAACACAGCTTTCTGGGCCTCACCCTCAGAGATTCTGACTCAGTAGCTATGGAATGGGGCCTGGACTCTGAGGTGATGTGCATGGTGCTGGACTGGGAATAACCTGTTGAATAGCACTGTACTAGGTGACTTCTAAGGTTCCTCCAAACTCTGGTTCTCTAAGGCACTGGGGGAGTCTGGCTCTTGAACCAAAGAAGAGGCATATCATCGTAATCAAAAACACGGGCTTTAGGGTCAGATAGACCTGAGCCCCAAACTTAGCTTCACTACTTTCTGGCAATGTGGATTTAGGCAAGTTACTTAATAGTTTCCAAGCCTCAGTTCACTCAGTAATAAAGAGATCTACTTATCTCACTAGATTGCTATGATTCCATATAAGACACTTAGCACAATTCCTGGCAAAAAGCACATGCACAATGCATGTAAGCTATAATTAAAACAGACATCCAAAATCCAGTAGTGACTCAACTACAAGATTTGGCACTGTAGGCCTTTGAGGTCTGTGCTCAGGATATCACTCATAAAATAACCCTACTGTTGCTTACTTCCCACTCCCACCCTCTACCCAAGGACCAGCTTGTATCAGTTTGCCTTCCTAAGTTGTCAATTGTAATTCATAAACTAGTAATATATAGCTCTTCATGTCTATTTTCTTTTCTCATCACCGCACTTTGAGCCTTGCACTATCCCACTCTCCCAAATGACACTTTTTTTTTCCCTGCTCTTTCAAAATACTTCTCAAGTTTACCTGGTTTCTGGACAAGTCTCTGTCACTAACTATGTAACTTTACCTCAATCACATAACCCCCCTGGACCACAGTTTCCTCATCTGAAAAAGGAGTAAGCTGAGGTGGTCTTTAATGTGTCTTTTGGAAATAGTGGTTTGTTATTTTGTGATTCAACACTCTGACAAACATTTATAAAATCTACATATACTTATTTGGGCTCTAATTTTGGGATGTGGATGTGATATGTTTCAGTGGTTTCATTGCTTACAGACTAGGCAAAAAGTCCCTTGCAATGAGATTATAGCGTGTGTTTAACTTGTCCTCTATTCTAGGCATTTTATCAAGATGCATATTCTCTTAGGTACTTTCTTCCTAGTAGAAAGTTTAAAAAACTAGAAATTGTTAAGCCTCTTGGTATTGGTTACTTGAATTATCTGGAGTCTTTGGGCTCCCAATGTCCCCAAAATGAATGACTATGTTATTAAGGCTGGATGCATAACTGACCATTTCACATCAGACCCTCCTCTAAGCCACTGTTGAATGACTGTCATTGCAGTATTCTTAAATCATGGTTTAACATACATTTTTCAAGTGCTTGCTGGGTGCATAACACTGTGCTAGAGAGTACAGAAATTATAGAGTTCAATAGTTGTGTATAAACAGGTAGGCAGTAAATACTTTTTTATTTGGGAAGGCCAATTCTGATTATATATTTGTGGCCTACACCATTCATTAGCTAGCTATTCAACACCCACTCTGTCCTTATTCCTTGCTAATTGGATCTCAATTTTATCAGCGTGATAATTGTGTTTAGCTCTAGGTGATATATAGTGAATAGCCTTAGCCAATCATATCAAACTTATTGTCCCTTGCCAGATACTCAAATCTCAGCCTTCCTTGAAGCTAAGGTTGGCTGTGTGGCCTCATTTCGGTCAATGGGGAAATCTGCTGTGCCAGGAACTTCTTGAAAAGCTTTTTTACTTCATGATAAATGGAAATAAAATGAATGAACTTGGCTGTTACCTGCCGTTCCTCTTTTTGGTGCCCTGAATGTTTATGTGAGACCTGGAGCTATAGCAGCTATTTTGCATCCTGAGGCAATGAGCATGTGGATGAAAGACCAATATTCAAAGATGATAAAAGAGAAAGAAAGGTTCTATGGTTTGTGGATTTCACTGAGCATCTGTACCACAACATAAACTACCTATTACCAGACTCTCGTTGTGAGAAAAATTACTCCCTTTCTTATAGTCACCATTGATTGGGTTACCTATAGCCAAACTCACCTCAACTGGGCAGCCATGAAGTATCAACCCAACAGCATTGCTAGCATTCATTTCCCTGTAAAGCAATTTTTGCCCACGTGTACCCGTTTCCATGGAAACCTCTAGCTCTAGACTGCTTCAAAGTGAGGCTGATTGAGTGAACAAATTCAAATACAGTTTCTACTTCTGACTGCACTCACAAGGTTGTGATTGATTTTTCTTGCTAAGTGCTATCCTGGAGCCCAGAGACAAGGCCCGTAAAATAGACTGTCATTTTGCTGCCATTTCCCTGGGTGACTTCCCTACTCCTTCTACTTATCCTGCCCTAGATCAGGGACAGTGGATATTCTGCAATCTGCCACCATGACAGTGGATCCTCAAATCTTCAATGTCGATTTGGAAAGACAGAGAGGAGGCCCATGGGCACCTTGGCAACAAGTGCTATGAAGCAATTATCTCTTTTCCAAGAACCGCTGTCACTTCAATTAAGTGACTGTATTATATACTACCTGCCCTGTCACCTTAGAGAGCTATTCATGAAAATGGTCTTAGAAGAACAATATTTGAACAATTTGTGACATTTTAAGTTTCAATAACTCTTCCATATAGATACTTTGGACAGAATAAGCTGAAAGGATTTTTTGTTGTTTTTGCCATGCTCTTTGACATGGTACTGTGGGATTAATGGGTGCCCTGAAGGTCATAAGCGGGGGAGGGAATATAGAAATGCTTCAAAGCTGCTTAAGCTTTTTTTCAGTACCTTAAAACACATTTTAATAAATGCATTTCTTTGGGCTAAGGGAAGCAGCATGATACACTATGTTTTTTTGCCATGAGTGGTGTCTTCTGTGTGCAAAATGAAACCTAAAGCTATTTGAAGTGGGGGCAAGGTGGGGTAGATTGGGTAACCATGGTTGAAATTTTTTTAATTTATGGCTTTGTTATTACATGACCCTGAGCAAATGATAACTTCTCTGGCTTCACTGTCTTCACCTGTATAATGAGGTGGCCAACCGAGTAACTTCTCAGGACTTTTCTGGTTCATGATTTATAAATATGTATATAACTTTTCTCCCTCCCCTTTGTTTATTTAGGTATTGTAGGGAATCTGTCTGATTATGTCCAAAGTACTTTAGTTATGTTGACATTGTGTTTTCAGGTACTTTAAAGGGAAAAAGATTATCTTCCAGTTTCTTTTCAGAAACAGTTTTAGCCAGAGATCATTAGGAGAGCTAGATTATAAAATTCAGATAGAATTACTTTCTATATAAACAACACATCAAAACAAGGCGATTTGAGGTGACCTGGCTATGAAGGTGTGCTGAAGGGAGCTGCCACCCTCTTCCCATTAGGGATCAGGCAGCCGTGATGAACAAAAGTGTCACTATGGTTGGTTTCATTTTTCATTCTACACCTAGGTGAAGGAGAAGGAATGGAGACTCTCAGGAGGAGTTTGTTCTGTGGTTGAAGAGAAGACTGAAGAAACCCGACACCTTTACTGTTAAGGACAAGAAGCTCCACAGAGCCTTTTCCTAGGATTTGATGTTCCACAAGTTGCAGGTGGTTGCTGCTGAAGGCATGCAGCTAGGGAGGCTTCTTCCTTGTCATTAGAAAAGCTGGGGTGAGCAACTGGGATACATAACCAGTAGTAAGCAAAGCAGGATTTATAACCTTGTCAGTTAGTAACTAAGGTCCTTGTCTTATACAAGGTTTATGCTGGAAATATTTATTGATCCCTACTATGGCTCACTAGGAGAACTTTCATGAACAAAAGAGAGAAAAATCCCTGCCATCATGGAGATTATATTCTATTCTGAATAAATTTATTTTGTGCTCCATAGTTTATTACCCAAAATTGTCTTATTTAGCTACTCTCCGTAATTCTTCATTTTTTAATAGGGCTATCTTCATAAAGAAATCAATATTAAGTAAATTGAGTGCCTCTCTCATGTTGCCTTGGGAAATTTTAACAGGAGATGAAATCCATTCACAGGCTCCAATGTTTACCTGATGGTAATCACCAGAAGTGTAAGGATGGACACAGGAAAGAAATGGCTAGCTGGCCAGTTACTATAGCATAAAACTATATGAAAAGGTTTAAAAAACAGATGCCCCAGCCTGGACCAAGATTTTATGGAGGTAGGACAATACACTCACATTTTTTAAAAAATCTGCACTCATGATGCTGAGACACAGACACTGCTTTAGGGGCTTTGCATGGCAAATCCAGCACTACTTAGTATTGCAAATAGCACAGGTGGTTGGAAATAAGGAAATCTTCTTAATCTCATGTGGTTCACGTACCTTTGCTGTATTTATTTCTGGTTACATGCTAGATTCTTAATTATAAGCTTAATGCCAGGTATTGCCCCTATAGATTTGCTTCATTAATCATAACACAAAACTACTACTGACCATTTACCAATTTTAAAGTAAACAAAAGTGTGCATCCCCACAATACTGAGGGAGTAGCTCCATGCTTAATATTTAAAGACTATAGGTACATTACATATATAATTAGTTATAAAGAAGCACTTACAGAATAAGGTCTCCCAATTACATTAAGAAGAACAACTCAGAGAGAAAAATTTATCCACATGTATACAAGATCTGTATCTGTATCTACATAGATATGTTTTAACTGTGAAAAATGTATAATTTGGACTTCTACTATAGTAGATCAGTGTCCAAGAGAAATAAGTACCTAGGTCCACTTGTATAAGAATGTTCACAGCAGCTTTATTCATCAGTTTATTCATAAGAACTGGAAACATCCAAAATGTTCATCAAAAGAATGGATGAATAAATTGTAGTGTATTTACCCAACAGACTACTACTAAACAATAAAGAGAACAAATTACTGATACATGCAACAGCATGATTTCATGAACATGTTGAGGCAAAAGAAGCCAGACACAAAAGTCATTAACATAAAGTTCAAGAACAGGCAAAATCAAACTACAATGATAGAGGTTAGAAGAATGGTTATTTCCCTGTTTCCCATGTGTGTGTGTGCAGGCAAGTGGTACTGATTGGGATAAAGGGACTTTCTGACATGATAGAAATAGTTTTTTTCTTAATCTGGGTAGTGGATATATGAGCCACACAGTGAAATCTTTCAACTTGCACTTATAATTTGTACATTTTGCTATATGTCAACTATACTCCAATTTTAAAAAGCAAAATAAATCAGGCACAGCTATCAAATGGTTTAGCTGTTAATACATTTTGTCTGCACATCAAGGTCCTTTGCTTATAAGATACCAACTTTGTTAGCTATCCCTAAGAAGGGCCTAAGTTTTATGTGGGAAAAAAAAAAGGGTGTGCTCCCTTCTGGGAAGATTAATGGCATAAAGAAGCACATTACTTCTGGGCTGATGTAGTCCCAGGCCAAGGCTTAGTGACCAAAACACAGAGACTGTATTTCACTTCTCTTGCCCTTTTGGCTAGGTGCCCTGTATAGGGCACAACCCTGCCAATCACATAGGGCTGTTTGGCTTTCAGTAAGGAGGCTGGAGCAGCTCCTGTAATCTGAGGGCAGCCAGGCCCAAGAATGGACTGAACCTGGATCCAGAAAGCTGCCAGGCTGCAGGCAGTGTTCTCTCTCTTGATGACATTGGTCTCTGCCTCTCTTTTATTTAAAATTAATTTATTTTTATGGTGACATTGGTTAATGAAATCCAATAAGTTTTCAACTGTATACTTTAACAGTAAGCATATATGTATTTACACTGTGTTCATTGCCCATAGATTTCTTTCTGTCACCACATATTTGACTCTGCCTCTCTCACCTTCTGCAGACCAATATCTCTACTTCTCTATGGCTGAAGGTGACCTCCGATCACACCATCACATACATCAGCCTCCAAGTTTTATTATGTCCCTCAGTTTTAGCCACACTGAAGAATCAACTAGAACCACTGAAACCCAATTTCAAATTTCTAAAAGAGAATCTGTTTGGCTCAGCCTCAGGCAGATGTGCTTTAGCCCAAATGCATCAACATAGATGTAAAGATCTACCTAGAGAGGGAGCAGGACAGAGTTTCACAGAGAACTGGGGTTATTTTGAGCTAGGCAGACTGTCACAGAAGGGTCAACTACACTCGTATCAGGAATGTGTTTAACTTAAATTACTAGAAAACTTGACTTCCAATGACTTAATCAAATAAAAGGTTATTTTTCTCATATAACAAAACGTCTGGAAGCAGCCAACGGCTGATATTGTTTAGTGGTTTGTGATGTCAGCCAGGATGTCACAACTCTCTCTTCCTTCCTTCATGTTGGCTTATAGGCACAAAATAGCTGGTGTAACTCCAGACACCATGTTTATATTCAAGGCAGAAAGAAATGGGGAGGGGTAGCAGCAGTCACATCCATTCTTTTTTGATCAGAAAAGACTTACATTGACATGTCATTAGCTAGTACTATTTGGCATAGCCACCCTGATGGAGGTTGTAAAACCAACTAATTATTCGAGAACATCGCTATGTTAAACAAGATTAGGATTCCATTAGTAAGGACAATGTGGAAAATGGATATCTGGTAGGCAAAAGACGGTGTCTGTCACCAGAAAGAACCAGAGGAATCCATATTGTCTGAAAAATTTGTTAGCCATTCATGACTGTGTCTGAACACAGGTGATGGAAAGCACACTTAGTTCTTCTTTTAAAATATATTGCTTCTCACCACAAAGTCACTGTATATTCCATTTTGCACCTTACCACCTGGGATCACTCGGCTAGGATTACATTCTATTACTAAAGCTATCATGGAGGTAATTAGTCAAGGCTTGTTTATCTGCCTGGCCTCAGTCTAACTATCCAACCACTACACAAATGTCTTTCTATATCAAGATAAAAACAGGATTACAGGAAGTATGATTAAAGTAGCTCTACTTTCTCTAAATATACTGCTATTTCAGAAGTGATCACAAAAATAATTCTTTCGATATACACAAATAGATGCTACTCCATTTTAAATCTATGCCTTTGTGTGAAACAGGTACTAATGAAGGAGAGTGAGTAACCAACTGCAGGCAGCCTTTACTTTTAAAAGGACTGGGTGAGACTAGATGGCTTCTAAATGTCCCTACATGCCTGATATTATGCTTTCTAAATGGACTGCAATCACAGTCTCTCCAAATCACAAGGGAGATATCCAAGAATTGAGGCTAGATTAGTGTTCCTTTTCGACAGAGAGAAGATGTATTCTATGAGGTGAGAACAATGCCATGGAAAAAGAAAAAATGTCCCTGCTCACACAGTAAGTGGAGAAATTCAAATCTTCCAGTTGACTTTTACACATAAATAAAATTGTGTTAGAAGACAATCCTCATTGTTTTTTTTTTAAACATTTTATTTATCATGGCAAAACTTAACAGCAAAATTTGGAGGGAACCATGTTAATCATGTGGGGGGTCTTGTTTAAATATTTGTTAACAGAACATATTCACGTTATGGCATATTTATCATTTATGTGAATCTTGTTCTTACCGTAGCTCATATTCTAACTTAAAAGTGAAAGAAAAAGAACTTTGAGGATCCACTTATAAACCAATATAAAAGTTCTAAAAGTCTGCTGTTGGAAACTGTATTTATTATCTGTGAGTCCTTCAACAGTTACTTGTGCTTTCTGAATCTCAGCTTTCTCATCAGAGAAATGGGGACATTCAATGACCTTAAAAGCCTTTTTCTTGCTCTCAATTTCCAGGTTTCTATTACTTGTTAAAGAAGTTTATCCAGATCAGAGTTCACTCTGGTGGCATCAAGTCTTCACATACAGTTCCCAAGGTTCCCATGCTGCCCTGAGTCTTATACCTCTTTCATTCTGTGAGGTTCGTTAATAAAACCTTCATTTTTGGGGGGGAGGAATTTTTGGTTATAGAATTCCAAAAAATTATAAGAATAGTATAGACCATTTACCCAAGTCATCCTTTGTTAATGTTTTGGCCACATTTGCTTTCTCATTCTCATACTGGGGGGGGGGGGTGTTTTAGAGTAAGTTGCAGACAAAGTGCTCCTTTACTCAAAAATACTTCAGTGTAAATTTCCTATAAACAGAGACATCCTCTTACCTAACTGCACTGTAATTATCAAAATCAGGTAATTTGATTTAATACTATTACCTAAAGTCCATATTTAAATTTTTCTAATAATGCCCCTAGGATTTTATACGTATATATATATACATACATATGTATGTGTGTGTATGTGTATATGTGTTTGTGTGTGTGTGTGTATAGTTACAAGATCTAATCCAGAACCAGAAGGCATTCGTCATGTTCTTTAGACGTCATTAATCTGGAAAAGATCCTCGGTTTTTGTCTTTTTTGACTTTGACATATTTGAAGAGTTTGGCAATTTATTTTACAGGATGTCCTTCAATTTGGATGTATCCAGTGTTCCTCATGATCAGATTCAAGGTATGTATTTGGGGCAGGAATATCCTAGAAATAATACCATGATACCATGATATTAGTGCCCCCTTTTAATATTAAGCCACTTAAATTCCTATCATTTGAAATTTTAAAAGTTATGACTAATTTAAGGCTTTAGTTGCTGAAGATCTACAGGCCCATTTAATATGGTCTTAAAAGTAAGGTGTGTCTTCACTTAGGCCTGGCTATATCCCAGCTGGGAAGAACCAGAATTTAGGACTTTGGGACAAAGAAGACCAGGTGATAAATATTCCAGAGGTCGGGTAAGTTGGAGGTGGGGTGGGGGTACACAGGTAGGTCCAGGAAGTCAGAGTCCATGAGGTCAAAGTTGGCAAGCACCAGTCAACAAGGATAGTAATTAATGATTGCAGGGCAGGGGTTGTGGGCTCATGCCCAGCATTACAAAGCCAAAGGGTGGAGCTGGCCCTGAGCCCATAGGTGTTAGTCATAGATCTTAGTGGAGTGCAGGAGTAACGTGTTCCTAGCTGTGGCAGATTCTCAGGTGCCAGAACTACCTTACATACCTCAGGATTGGCATTACTGTGCAATGGCCCCTTCTTCTAGAGCAGTGCTTCTCAAATTTTAATGTGCATATAAATTCCCTGGAGATTTTATGGACCAGCCAAGTCAGATTTAGTAGGTCTGGGGTGAGGCCTGAGATTTTACAGTTCTAAGAAGTCCACAGGTGATGCTAGTTCAGATCATACTTTGAGTTTCAAAGCTATAGGAAAACATTGTCTGGCTGTGGCAGAAATGGAGGTACTACCACCATCTCACATCGAAGTAGGCATTACTGCAAGATTCTCCTCTATGCTATACTATCATATAGAAGGTTCTTTTACTCAGTCAATTCAGAAGTCACCAAATACCCTACTGTCATTTAAACCCCAAAAGTGACTCCAAAAAGAGAGACAAGTGAGAAAGACGACATATTTGGCACACCTCCAAGCCAGAAATAAAGTGAAACTCCATAAACATTAAACGATGAATAATGGCTTTATAAAAAATAAATTCACATTAAATTTGTGTTGATAGCCCAAAAACCTGTGGCCTGAGTAAAGGTGGTTCCTCCTGGAACTGAAGGTGCTGGCTTTTTTTATATAATCCTCACTTTTTCTATAGAAAATTATAGTCTACCTACATAACAAACCTGGTGACTCAGGCTAATTTTCTTTCAGTAAACACCTGTAAGTAGGCCTGTCTCAGCTTTCCTATAATACTTCCAGATAGTCTAAAACTGAGGTTAGAATTGAAGTAACAAGGGTATCACTCGCAGGACACAAGAACCTGCTTATTATTAACCATTCACATTTCTGGAAAGTTCTTTAAAATCAGTGTCTTTTGTAAGGCTCTGTTTTGAAAAGGCAAGAGGTGCTGATTAGTGATACAGCTCTGTGGCAGGTAAATTCAGGACACGGCAGCAGAAACACTATATGAAAAGCCAGTCTAGCAATGCAGCAAATTGTTTATTACGTTTGCTTTCAATTAAAGGGAAAGGATGTTCTACCTGAGGAAAAACAGATGCCATTTTACTCCAGCAGAGGGAGCTTATGAAACAGCCAAAATCAACCCTAAAATATCAGTGTCCCTAAGATCTTGTCAGTGAATTAAGGGTCATTTGAAAAAAAAAAAAGTTACTATTTATTGAAGCGTGAAAGCATGATAATGACCTTGAAATAATGATTTCAAGTGTTTAGTGAATGCTTGCTTAGTGAAGAAACGGTTTGCCTCTTCCCTCAGGGAGCCTTTTTCTTGGTGACTTCTCACCCACTCATCATCTTCATAAAATGCCAGCATTAAATCACATACCTGACTTCTGGGAGGAACTCGTTTTAGTAGACAATTAGTTTGGTGGTAGGGGACAGAGGGCTAACTTTTGTTAAGGGTGTCATAGCACATAGTTTATTGTCTGATCTTCACACTAACCCAGAGAAAAGAGCCCAGCGCCATCTTGAAGATTAGAAAACCAACCTTCTAAGAAGCTAGTGATTTGTTTATGCTAATACACCTAGGAAGTGTGAGAGGTTGAACTACTGTTCTAATCTTCATTCTACTATAATCGAATTATATATCCCCACCTTGTGGATGGATACTATTTCCCTGCTTATTGATGGCCTTGGCCATGTAAATGGCTTTGGTCATAGGAATGTTAGTGGTAAGTAGAAACTTTAAACATACTTGCATAGTTTGTCTTGTCCAGAAACACTGGAGTTGGGCTGAACCTTCCCCCCAGCCTAAAGCAGAGCCACCCCCACCCTTGATGACCGGCAGACCATTAGCAAGAAGAATAAATACGTGTTACCGTAAACCACTGGATTTGGGATAATTTGTTACAATGTAAATGTGACTAATACAACAACTCTATGAATTGTATCTAGACCAAACTTAAACATGAGAATACTAAGGAGTTGAGAAATTACGTGGCTTGCTCAAATAGGAAAATCATTTCCCAGGGGCACCCAGAAGAGTTCTTCTGGGGTCTCATTGGCCAGAACTGTGTAACACGGCTACCTACAGCTGCAAGAGAGGCTGGAAAAGTATCTGGCACCATGAGCCTCTACTGTGGCTCATGAAAGGAATGGGAGATAAATGTTTTTTGAGTAGCACTCACTCAACAGTGTGCCATTCCAGTGTTGTCAGGCTCCAAAGTCCATTATCTTTACCATTACTCTATGTTGTGTTCTATCATAGGTAGGCAGAAGCTACTGGGAAGTCCCTTCGACTTTCTCCTTTGTGAGCTCAATATGGTGATGTGAACTGGCTTGTCCTTTTACACCTCTGCACTTGCCACAAGAAAATCCTCTAGGTAACTGATGGCCCAAGGAGAATGAGGAAGCACAAGGAGCCAACCTGAACTCACCCCTACTCATGAGTAAGAAAAATAAATGTTTGTTGTTGTAAGCTACTGAGATTTAGAGATGTTTGTTAAATAAATTTAAAACAGTGTTCTGAAGCTCACCCAGCCCTATCTGGTTATCAATTCCAGACTCCAAGCTAATGGTAGAGGTGAGCTTCAATTTGTGACCTCCCAGGGGTGTCTGCACATGCATTCCAAAGACTCTTCTGGGACATTCCCCTCTCCCGTGTCCTCGATTTGACTGTATACAGTACTGTGGGTTTTCCTCTATTCAGAGGCAGTTGAAAGGTGACCAGATTTCACAAGGGAGTGCCAGGAAGGTGCTGAATGTGGACTGATACATTTATTGGGACTACCCAGGGCCCTGGGCACCACAAGGAGGAAGCAATGGAGGCCAGGTGGGGGCTGACTCCTTAACCAACACTATCACCTCCACCACTGCAGCACTGCCACCCAACTGCTGCTATCTCAGCAAAGTATGGTGTGACTGCTTATCCTTCCCAAACTGCAGGTCTGAGAATCATTTGAGAAAGTTGGTAAAAAAAAAAAAAAGAAAAAAAAAAAAAAGAAAAAAAGAGCAAAGGAAATGTCAGATATGTGCTACCCATTATATTTTGCCACAGTTGGTACTAAATAAATGTGTCAGAACTAGGTATACAATAGTTAATAAAAAAACTTGGCCTCTGTTCTCATGGAACTTATAACTGATTTAAATGGTATTGTTTTCGCAATCATTTAGTGTAATAAAATAATTTCCAGAAGGATAACATATTTAAACATTTAAAAAGTAATCATAAAAGTTGTAGTAAAACACATAATGACTTTATATATGTTGGCAAAATATATGACAGACAATATTCATATTTTAAATTATATAAACCAAAGAAAAGCAGCAATTCAAAAGAAAAATAGAAAAGAACATGAACAAGAAATTTGCATATAATGATATGCAAAACACTTTAAACTTATGCAAAGTTTATTCTCATTCATAATTAGAGAAATGCAAATTAAAATAAGATACCATTTTTAATGTAGCAGAGGAACAGAAATGGGTAATTAAAATTTGTAGCTCAGGCAACTCCTGGGGAAACAGGCACTCTCATACACTACTGAGGGGGAGGGTAAATATGTATTGTCTCTTTGGAAAGTAATTTAGCAACACTGATCAAAAATTATCTTAGAAATTCCACCAAATATTTGTGCCCAGGTATACAAAGATGTACATATAATGCACTCCAGCACTGTATACAATGGCAAAAGACTAGAAACAATCAAAATGCCTGCTAACAGGATACTAGTTAAATGAAGTGTGGTACCACTCATACAATGAAATATTATCCAGCCATGAAAGGTATAAAATAGATCTATATGTTGATATGGAAAGTTTTCCAACATAGTCAGATTAAAAAAAAAAAAGGGCACATAAAGTGTTCATAGCATGCTCTACTCACACATGCATGTGCATGAATATGTTTAAAATATCCCTGGGAAGATTCACAAGAAACAGGTAAAATTGTTTGCCTATGGGGATAACTGGAGACTGTGGAGACTGGGAATCTGAGGCGAGAGGAAGACTTACCTCTTATTTTATTTATTTACTTATTTATTTATTTACTTGCACGCGCGCACACACTCACACGTATACACACACACACCTTTTGTACAGTTGGATGTGTGTGTGTGTATCAAGTACATGCAATATGTTTTAAAATGAAAATCTAGTTAATGAAAATAAATGATAACTGAATAGTCCCTAAAGGTATACAGGAAAACAAACAAAACAAAACCTAATAGCCCTCTTATTACTCTAGAAAAATCAATGCATTTAAAAGGATAACTCTTTTTTTAACAATGATCTAGTGATTAGACTGCGGAAGGTTGAATTTTCAAGGACTATTGAATTTCACTCCGCAGACAGAGAATGACCTGAAAAGGAAACTAATGACAGTTTTTCAGTCAGTAAAGGAGGTAGGGTTATTTACATAACTCTGAGGACACAGGAAAGATGTCTGCATTATCTTCATGGCCCATCTTCTACTGCAGAGAGGGTGAAGGGACAAGACCCTGACAAGACCCTGAAGTTATGCCTATGGTATGACTGGTCCAGGAGAATTAAAGTGTTTCTAAGGTACTGAGCCATTATAAAATTTCAAAGCAACCACTTATGTTCAATTAGAAGGAAAAAAGCTCATAACATTCATTCCCTCCTTAAAATAAAGTGGAAATGAGTGTGGCGGACTTTCACAGGATAAATGCAGAGGAGCTATGTTCTCAGGGAAGAACTGAACTAAACCTGGTTAAGGAAATGACACTCATTGCAAAAAACAAACTAATCTATTAAAAGGTACCACTTCTATGGTCAAATGATCATCTTTGTTATCCATTGATCAATGAAGAGGTGTTTAGTGCATTTCTTATATCTTCGAAAGGAGGTAAGGAGAACTAGTGTAGTTAGATGTGATATAGTCATGTCTTAAGGGACTGTACAGTTTTGTTGGAACAGAATTAGGTGTTAAGTGGCACAGTACTGGAGACAAAGAGTATTCATGTTAGAGAAGAGAGAAACGGGAGAACACTTTACACAGGATCCGGAATAGAAGCTGTGCCTAAAGGTAAGAGTATCCAGGTGGGTAAAGTGACATGAGCAAAAGCCTAGAGGTGGACCACCAGCAAATTGAGAAAATGGACACAGTGGAATAATACATCACATTGTGGAGAGAGAGAGAGAGGACATTCAGGTTAGAGCAGCCCAGGCCAGGCTGCAGCAGGCATGAAAGCCATGTGGGAATGTGAAGTTCATGCGTCTGCCGTGTGTTTACAAATTCTGTCCTTCCAGATAACAGATGACCAGTGTGTGTGGGGGGGGGGGAGTCCTAGCCCTTGTGGTTAAATATCTGAGAAATTTTAGATTAAAAAAGGGTGGGTTTTTTTTTTCCAGTGCAGGATTTGTCAGTGTGGTATGCATCTCCAAGAGTGGGTTAGAGTTCTCAAAGAAAATATTTGACAAAAAGTCCCTCTTTTTTGCACAACTTCCAATAATATCACAACTCTGTTTGGGAAATGCTAGGGAGGCAACAGGGAAACCCCTACTGATTCCAGAGAAAATAGTGGTGGCAAGGATTTGCACAAGGTCTATAAGCTGTAGATTTTAAAATGAGTTAAAGCACTGACATGAAACATTGGAAACTCTCGTCTTTTGACAAACAAGTTTCTCTCCAATGTGAGTTCCTCTCATATAGATATAATTCTCACGACTTTTCACTACTCTAAGAAGTGTGATACTAGGAAATGACAAGTGAGAGGTCAATCCTGTGGGGCCTCTTAAAATAAAGAGGGAGCTGAGAATTAGGAGGTAAAACGTGATAAAGAGGAAGAGGGGTTCTGGCAATGAAAGACAAGGGAAGATGAGATCAGCCTAGGCCTCAAAACTATAAAGCACCCTCAGGGGGCACCTGAGAGACATGTATGAGAGGAGCTGATAGTAGGTGCTCTGGATTGAGCTATAGGGGTAGGGCCAAAGGGATACCCCACCAGTTAAAGCATGTAGGGGCAGGAGCTGAAATGGATCGACATTGAAATAGCTTTTTCCATCTCAAGCCTCCAAGTGTCTCCACATCCTTGGGATACAGTGGTTCACTAAGGTGAATCACTTGGAGTTCAAGGTCAACAACTTCAAGTCATAAATCAGAAAGACTGAAATTCTGGACAGACCAGACACAGTCCGAAATTGTCTTTTAACAAATAAATATTTTCTCCAACAAAGTATAACAAATCATTTTATTGAAACTGGAGGGAAGAAAGACATACTTCTCAAGTGAGTTGAGGAAAATAGAAAAAATAAATCACCAAATATTAACTTAAGGTGATAAAATGTCCCTGGCATTCTCTTTATTTAGAACATCGCTTTTAATGTTTTATTTCAGTGAATGTGAAAATATCAGTAATGGGTTGCAACTGATCTACCCACACTTATTTCCAACATAAAGATCTTCAACCAGGATATCCTTTAGCAGAAGAACGTCCTGCCTGCAGCTAGAGAAACACTACATAATTGATCTTCCTCAGAATCTATGAAATAGTTTGAATTTACTTATTAAGCAATAGCGTCTGGGTGTTCTACAAATCCTGTGTCAAGCTGTGTAGAGTCTGAAAAACTAATAAAAGCCATAGTGCAGGACCTCAAAGTATGGATAACTGGACAAGAGAAGCAGAGCTACACAAACACTGCACTACCTACTGAGCTGTAATTGCATGAAGAGCAAAATAGTAGAGGGAAAAGGACAAAGAGCTTGGAAGCCCAAGAGAGCCAAAGCCAGTTTGGTCCAATCTGGACAGGGCGAAATCTTGTATTAAGATTTTGTTCATCTGGATTTAAATGAGACAGGAGAGCTACTGGTGTGACAAAGACTAGGCTGTGATCTGTGGTGATCAGTGTTGAGAAGTCGTAAGCTAAGAGTAGGCCACCACTTCCCCAGCCCTTTCGGTTGCTCCGGGGGTGTACTAGAAGAATGCATGCCATGGCAAGGGCCTCTCTGCTTTGGCAAGGACACTCCTTTAAGTCATGCGTGTGGGGTGCAATGTTAAAGAACAACCAAGAATCCAGGTGATTGTTTTGGAGACAAGATTTCATTACCAGTTTTCAACAGCTGTTATTACTGGTCTAAAGATGAGAAATATAGCTAAATCCCTCAGTCCTGGCCATGATCTCATGGTTAGTCCTACAGTCTTGGTTCCATTTGCAAGTTCTCTGTGGCACAGAAAGTAAGATATTTGTAGGAATGCTGGGATTTCGGGTTCTGGAAGTAGGACCACTAGCAATTAAGAACTGCATGGTCAGGGAGGAGTTTGTGCTCGAGTTTAACCCCAAATTCAGGCTACACTGAACTTAAAAGCCTTCGGAACCTTTTCTGCGACTTTCTCCAGCTTCTGTAAAACCAGGTAAAGTCTGGAGCTGCGCCTCATCTCCCTAGACCTAATGGGAAGTGGGTAGATGAAATTTACTGACAACTTACTGACTCCATCAGACTTAAATATCTGCCTCCTTTTTTTCTTTAGGAGTTGAGGTTTCACCTTCCAGCAGCCAGGTGGCACCCAAACCCTTATATGCCCAGTTGGTTGTAGTTGTCATCCTGTATCTGTGACCTCAAGAGTCATCCGCTCTTTTGCCTTAGGCCTCCTTTCTCTGGAGACTCCTACACTCTATTTCACCCTAGAAGTTAGCTGGGTCTTACAAGGATAGAGTTTCAGAAAATCTCAACTGATCAATGATAATAAGCACTTCAGGCATGGCAGGCTAGGAGGGCTACAGAGAAAGAGGAGGAAGCCAAGCTGTAGCATCTGAGGATTTGTTTATCTACCTTTCTGGAGGCTTCCCTGTTTTATTCCTTCATATGTGTGCTCCAGAGTTCTCTTCTTGGCTAAGTCTTGAAGGAAGAAGGGAAATACTCTGGCAGAAAATTAAGAGGGAAAAGCATTATAGGTAGGAGTGACAATATGAGCAATGGTAAGTGTCATACTTAAAGTGCTCTGAAAAAGAAAAATGAATGGAGCTTATTGATAGATTAGGATAAAAGAAAGAAAAGATTTGATGACACAGATAACAGTTCTTGAGTACAGGGAGGGTTGAATGAAGGTTCACGACAGCTGTCTTCCATTTCCGGGGAAAATGGGATAAGGAGAAATTTCCACTGAGTAAGAAGAAACAGTCTTAATGTCTGACAACATGGTTAAGTGCAAGAAAGTGAAGAGACTACAGCCTGAATAAAAACTCGTTTTGCATCCTTGATCAGGGGCTGATTTTGTCACTAATAACTAATATTTAATTAGGAAGTTCAAAGTTTAATAATTAAGTATGTCACCAAATTAGGATTGTATCATCTAAAAATAACTTGGCTCTACTAAATTTTAACTCCAACTTTGTCAGTGCCCTTATTTCCCTCCTCCCCAATTATGATTTCAAATAAAACTCCATTTTATTTTTCTTCAGCATCTTATTTACTATTTTTCTCCATCTTCCCTTACTTGCGTTTCAGCTCAGTGTTGCATGAACTCTTTTAAATTTAGGAAGATCCGATTATATTTCTAAGTAAAGGGTTTTCTGCAGACAATCCTGTCAGAAAACATCCTCAAGGATAATTTATTAAGGAGTGAAATTGGATGGGAAAAAGGGATCTTGATCACTGGCAGAAAGAAATGTGCTTCCAAGTGAGAATCTGTGTGAAAGTGGTATATAAATTGTAATAGTGGTAATAATTATAATAATTATTGCTCAGTCTTTTGGTTTTACTCTTTTTTTATTCAAACTTAGGATCCCATGCACAAGACTGAATATAGCTGTAATTTAATCTCAGTTTTCTTTCCATTCAATATTTTACGTAATCATCTCTTCAAACAGAACAGTGAAGATGAAATATTCCTTAAAATAACCCACTTTGCCAACTAAATTCCACTGGTATAAGACTTAAATGACTGGACCACGGTCACTGAAATCAAGAGTGGGAAGAAAAGGCCTAAGAGAAGGGCAAGTGGAGGTTTGGAATATGGGTTGTATATGGGTTAATTTGTAACCTTCCAAAAGGTTGAAGTCCTCACCTCTAGTACCTATGAATACGACCTTATTTGGAAATTGATGATTAAGTTGAGGTCATTAGGTGGCCTTAGATTTGGACACAGATGAACATACACACAGGAAAGACAATGTGAAGGCATAAAAGGAATATATACCATGTGAAGAAGAAGGCAGAGATCTATAAGCCAAGGGATAGGATAGTTTTGCCAGCAAACCACCAGATGCTAGGAGAGGCACAGATTCTCCCTCACATCCTCAGAAGGAACCAAACCCACTGACATCTTTATCTCAGACTTCTGGCCTCCAGAACATGAGACAATAAATTTGTTGTTTAAGCCATTAAGTTCATGGTGCTTTGTTACAATAGCCCTAGGAAACTAATACAGGGTAATAAGGGCAGGAGGTGAGGAGGCAAACCACTTCTCAAAAGGAATAGAGCTCCCCTTCCTCTGCTTGCTTCCCAGTGATGCTCTCCTCAAGTCCTGTTTTAGCGATTCAGTGTCAGGAATAGGATTAAGAGGTACAAGGCCACATGTGGTATTTGCAAAGAGCAACACCATAAAAACAAACACACATACCTAGCCTGGATTATTATATCTTTCATACAAATCTGTGTCTGTGAAGTTCCAGCTTGGGGACAAATAGGTGACCTTGCTTAATGCCTTGTGGCCTCCTGTGAGGAGAGGGTCCTAGAGAATCACAGGTGTGGCAAGGTCAAAGTAGCAGTGCCTGGGGCACGGTTTTTCAGTTTAGCCTTCAAGAAGCATTTACAGATGATTGGATAAAGAATTATGGTTCATATATACAATGAAATATTACTTGGCCATTAAAAAATTGAAATCCTACCACTTGCAATGACAGAGATGGACCTAGAGGTTATTATGCTGTGTGAAATAAGTCAGAGAAAGATAAATACCATATGATTTCACTTAAAATATGCGGAATAGGAGAAACAAAAAGAACAAACTAATTAAAAACAGACTCACAAATATAGAGGACAAATTGGTGATGGCTGAGGAGAGGGGGTGGAGGGGAGCTGGGAGAATGGGGTAAAGGGTTAAAGAAGTACAAATTAGTAGTTGATAGATGGTCACAGGGATGGGGAACATGGCAGAGGGAATGCAGTTAGTATTAATGCAATGGCTAGGTAGAGGGCCAGAGGAGAGAAAGAGTAATCATGGGGATCATTTCATAAATTATATAAATGTCTAACCAATGTACTGTACACTTGAAACTAATAACAAAATTTTTAAAAAAGAAGCACTTTCAGTACAATATGACTATAGTTAACACTACTATATGGTATTTTTGAAAGTTGCTGAGAGAATAGATCATCGAAGTCCTCATTACAAAGAAAAAAAAACATTTTTAATATTCAAATGAGATGATGGGTGTTAACTAAACTTATTGTAATCATTCTATAATATATATGTCACTACATAATATAGATGTCAAGTCATTATGCTGCACACCTTAAACTTCTATATTGCTATATGTCAATTATATCTCAATAAAATTGAAAAAAAAAAAAAGAAGTCCTTTCAGCTGTAATAGGCCAGAGGCTGAGCAGGCCAACTGCAGACCTCCCATCCTACGTTTTACCAAAGCAGCTACGCTTTCCTCTCCTTTGTGAATTGGACTTCCATATATGATTCCAACTGAACAAAGGATTCCACAGATTAAAAATAAATGCCTTGAAATTCCTTCATAGGATCCCTATGCTTCAGTGAAACATCTAGTGTCTGTGCCTTCATTAATGCCCCTCTCTCCTGGGAACGCCCTTACTCCTGATTCCACCAAATGACGTCCTCCTTTGTCATAAGGTGTTGGTGGACTACCAAAAAGCTTTGCCATTGAAAAATACTTGTTCCCCGCTAAAAGAAGCCTAATTCTACCTGAATATTGTGCTAGGATTCCTAGAAGGCATGGAAGGTAAACCAGCCACTGTTGTCCTCGTGGTCATAAATCCCGGTTCCAGTCAATGAAGCAAGGGGAAGGGTTTTTTGGGAGGCCTCTAAGGAAAGAGTTGCCTCTGATAAGAAAGCAGGAGAATTCTTTCCCTCAGGCCTCACTGCTTCTTGCATTTGAATACAGTGGGATGAGGATGTGATCACAGTCATCTTGTGATCATGAGAAAAGAGGGCTGCATATTTGGGACAATGCGGATGAACCTTGAGGGCATTATACTAAGTGAAATAAATCAGAGAAAGACTACACCATACCAAACTATACCATATAGTTTCACTTAATATTGGAATGTAAAAAGAAAAGCTCATAGATGCACAGAACAGATTGGAGATTGCTAGATGCAAGAGGGTGGGGATTGGGAGGTGGGCAAAACGGGTGTAGGGGGTCAAAAGGTACAAATTTCCAGTTATAAATAAGTTCTGGGATGTAACATACAGCATTGTGACTATAGTTAATAATACTGTACTGCATATTTGAAAGTGAAGAGCAGATCTAAAAAGTCTTTATCATAAGAAAAAAAAATTTTTGTAACTATGCGTAGTGACGGATGTTAACTAGACTTATTGTGGTGATCATTTCGCAATATATACATATATTAAATCATTATGTCGTACACCTGAAACTAATGTAATGTTGAATGTCAACTGTACCTCAATTAAAAAAAAAGTTTGCTGCAGAGACATTGACCCAGAACCCTGATATCAATGCTGGAGACCACTTATGTCCAGAGTACTTCTTGTATAAGAAAGAATAACCTCTCTTTTTAAATTCACTCTCAGTTTTCTGTTACAGCCAAACACAGTCCTAACTGATACATTTCCTGCCCTTCAAGGCCCCCTCCTGAGAACTCCCAACCTGCTGCCAGTTAAAATGTCTCTACCTCCCTCCCTCTTTATTCGTACAGTCACATTCTGTTAATCTCCTTATTACATTGATGATATTCATATTCAAATTTCATTTGTTCTTTTACATTGCAGGCCCATGAGGACAAGACGTTAATGCATTCTTCCTCTGATAGAAGTGATCTTTTAAAACAGTGCTTCTATTTTTTTTTTTTTACTATGGTGACATTGGTTAATGAAATCCAGTAAGTTTCAAGTGTACAATTCAACAGTAAAGCATATATATACATCTGCAAAAGAATGAAACTAGACTGTCGTCTATCACCGCACACCAAAATTAACTCAAAATGGATTAAAGACCTGAATATAAGACCTGAAACAATAAAATGCATAGAAGAAAACATAGGAATTAAACTCATGGACCTTGGACTTAAAGAAAAGTTCATGAATTTGACCTCAAAGGCAAGGGAAGGAAAAGCAAAAATAAACGAATGGGACTACATCAAACTGAAAAGCTTCTGCACAGCAAAAGAAACCATCAACAAGGTAAAGAGATAACCATTCAAATGGGAAAATACATTTCTAAAATTTTAACATGCATACAAATCACCTTGCTAAAAATGGAAAATCCCTAGGAGGTGGGCAAAATGGGAGAACCACAGAGCTTCCGAATCAGTGGGTCTGGGGTAGGGCCCAGGAATCTCATCTCAAACACATCCTCAGACAATGCTGACACACAGTCCAAGCATGCTTTGAGGAAACACTACTGCTCTAAGACACTATGTAAAATTTATATTATCCTTGACACACACCATTTCTTACTGTTAATGTCTTTCCTTTTGGTTTTGTATCCCCAGTAATTTTGTGAACTCCTTGAGGACAGGGATCATGTTTCATGCTCTTTCGTACCTCCAGAGCACCTAGCACAGTGGCACTCAACAATGTTTATTGAGTAAAATAATGAAATGAATGAGTGAATACAGCACTAATCTTCAGGTCTAGTTTCTTATTCTCAGCAGTGATAAACATGATGAGACACCCCAGTGCCTCAACTGACATTTCTGCGGAGAAAGTAAGGGCTTCAGAATTCTACTCAGTAAATGCATCTAAGAGTCCTTTTCTTAACATTAGACCCCAGTAAGATGTAGAGACAGTAGGATTACACCTGATTTCTGTTGCATGCAATCACATATTTGTATGAGTCACATATTTTATATTACACACTTTCTTCCCTCTGGTTCTCTAAGCCAAGAAGTGTCTCTTAAAATAATCTAATAAGTAAATAAATTTTCTTCCAAGCAAAGCCTCTTTGTCATGTATATGCATTACCGGATTGGAGAACATTTTTCAGAGTGATGAGAGTGGGTAGAGAGTTCTTCCTGGAGCCTGTAATGACTGAATTGTTGCAAGGACCATGAAATTTGACCCTTAATGTGTTCTCTGATGGGCCTTGTGCTCAGGAGAAAATTGAGGTATTAGGACAGAGATAAAGATGGCAACCTGAATCTCATCCTTCACACAATTTCACTGAACATGGTGGGTCAAGGCTACTGATGGAAATATCTCCTTTTATTCAAAAAGTGGAAAATAATCTCTTTGCTGATGACAAAACTTTAAATAGTGGCATTATTTGAATGAATATTGCTTCTATATCTACTGGAATTGCTGTTCATTTTAATAACAAATATTCCTATCAGCAGGATGCCAGGTCTGTGCCACTTTTTCAAAAGCAAAGGCAATAATAAAAAAAGACACACAGAGAAATGTGTGAAGGGTTAAAGAAGGACAAATTAGTAGTTGATAGATGGTCATGGAGATGGGGAACACAGCTGAGGGAATGCAGTCAGCACTAAGGTAATGGCTAGGTGGAGGGCCAGAGGAGAAAAAGAGCAATCAGGGGGATCATTTCATAAACTATATAAATGTCTAACCAATGTACTGTATACTTGAAACTAATATCAAATAACATTTAAAAAAAAGACACACAGAAAGATATTCCCAGTGAAAACTTGCCAATCTGTTTCCTCTTTATTCCCTATTCAGAGCAAGGGTGAAACAACCAGTTTAGGCTACAAGAAAAAAATGTGAAGATAAAAGCTGATAATAGATTCATTTCCATGGTGTAAAAAGTACCAATGAAAGAGATATAATTGCCTGGGTTCTTATTCATTACAGTCAAACCTTTGACTATACAGTGATGATCTGCTGGACCCAGCACCCCAATGTCAGTTTTACTTATTCATTCATAGCCACTTATGCTCCCAAGCATAGTGATTAAAACAATTATCGTTTGAGACCTCACTGCGTGAATTCTAATTGCAGGCTTCACTGTATACCTGCTGTGAGAAATTGGTAAAACCGTACCCTCTCTAAACCTCAGAGCACAGTAGTCATCCTTTTTTCTGTGGTTTCCCTTTTCCAGGGTTTTAGTTACCCATGGTCAACTGCAGTCCAAAAACACTGAATAGAAAATTCCAGAAAAAACAATTTATAAATTTTAAAATGAACACTGTTTTGAGTAGCGTGATGAAATCTTGTGCCACCCCTATCTCACCTGAGACAAGAATTCTCCCTTTGTTCAACATCTCCATGCTGTATATAATACCCACTCATAGTCACTTAGTAATCATCTGGGTTATCAGGTCAACTGTCACGGTGTCACAGTGTGATGTGTCATCTTCATAGTAGCCTAATGCAAAATTACAATGCCTATGTCATTCACCTCATCTCATCTGTGAAGTATTAGATCATCTTACATCATCACAAAAAGGTGAGTACAGTAAGATCTTTTGAGAGAGACCACATTCACAACTTTTATTACAGATATTATTACAGTTGTTCTATTTTATTATGTTTTGTTATAAATTTCTTACTTTGCCTAATTTATAAATTAAACTTTATCATAGGTATGTATAGGAAAAAAAGACAGTATATATAGTATTAGGTACTATTTATGGTTTCAGGCATCCCCTGAGGGTCTTGGAACTTATCCGCCATGGATATGAGGGGACTATTGTACTCACCTGAAAACAGAGAGTAATAGAAATTATCTCATAGGGTATGTCTTTGCTACTCATAAACCTGAAGCATCAACACTACTTGGAATCTTGTCAGAAATGAAGAATCTTAGGTCCCACTCCAGATCTAGTGAGCCAGAATCTGCATTTTAACAAGATCCCCAGGTAATTTGTGTATATTAAAATTTAAGGAGCATTGGGTAGATGAGCCCAAACTGATTGTATCGGAGGTTCTATTGGTTATCATCTGTGAGCCTTTGGTATGGTACTTAACCAATTTGTGCTTTAGTTTCTTAGTCCATAAAATAAGTATAATAATAAAAACTCAACTCATAGGATTGTTGAGAAAAGTAAATGAAAGGGCATAATACACAGTGCTCAGTAAGACTGTTGTTATACTGAGAATTGAGTTGCAAATGTTGACTATAGTAAACAAAAAAGTACTCGGTAAAGGTTAGCTCCAAGTGGGCAAAATATCATTAGGTGTTGTCAGGAAACAGATGATTAAAAATAGACCCTGACCTCATGACACTTGTGACCTATTGGTGCTAATTCTCCTTATATGTGATGCCCATTAAAAACAAAACAAAACACAGTAATGGTCTCTCAGAAATATCCATTCAATGGTAGTAAAAGCACCCCTGAAACAGATTGGAGTTGAAATGATAGATCTAAATTGTAATTCATGAGCCAAACTTGAAAAGCTGCTCCAGATACCATGGAGTATCTAATACAGTGGAAGAAAAAGCCACATTGTTTGACTCGCTCATTTTCAAGCAATTCCCATATATATTGCTCCCTGAGATTTACAACAGTGACAGCATGCAAAAGAGCCCCATGTAGTAAGTTATGTGGAAACAAGTTAATTCTCCACAATGGATGAAAGGGGCTGAGTTGATTCTATACATATGCTGTTTCCCAAGATAAGACGTGTCCTGCAATGGTTCTCAAACTTGGTTTCCTATTTGAATCACCTGGAGAGCTTTCCAAAAATACTAACACTCAGGCCCTACCCCCAGAGATATGGATTTAATTGCTTTGGTGTGGGGCTCAGGCAAGGATGTATTTTGAAAGTTATCCCCAAGTGATTATAATGTGCAGCCATGGTTGAGAACTACTGCTATAAAACACATTAGGCCCCAAACTGCCCCAGTTAGTGGAGAGAATTAGCAGAAGGTGAACAGGAATCAAGGACAAAGAGGAAGAGAAAGGACAGACATTGAAAGAGACAGCTAATCAGAATGCTGTTTTTATGTCTTGGGATGAACCACCAGGAATACGACTTTACCAGGCCAAGCAAGAGTTTTGCCAATTTGATTTCATTCCAGACGGGCATCACAGGTCCGAACATAAATCAGAACCCTGAAGTAGCAGGAAGAGAAGGCATGGTTCCAGAAATGTAGGACTAAGAAAATGAGGTAAGGTGTAAACCATCCAAAAACAGTTGCCATAAAATCCATGCCCTTTACTCACAAAGCCTTGTAAGACTATTCTCAAAACTCATTTCCTATATCAGCGAAACCTGACGTAGAAAACCCTCGTGTAAGTAGAATGGGTTAAATATATTCAGTAAATTCACTCTGAATATTACAAGCAAAGAAATGAAGCATGAACTGCTGCTACACGCAACAACATGGATGAATGTCACAGACATGATACTGAGAAGGCTGACACATAAAAGCCCAACTACAGGATTACATTTATATGAAAAACTGATGGTGATGGAAGTCAGAAGTGTGGTTACCTTTTGGAGGAGGTACTAACTGGGAATGGTCTAAGGGAGCCTGCTAGGTGGTTGCTATGTCTTGGTCTGGGTCTGATGATAATGTGTGCACATACACACACTATTCATTGACTTGAACACTGAAGATGGATACACATTACTTGACGCAAGTTATGTCTCAATAAAAAAAAAAAAGAAAAAGAAATGTATTTGCTATTATTATTACTCACTCAATAAATATTCATTAAAAGTCTACTCTGAGCCAGGCTATGTTCTAAGTGCTGAATACAGAGGTGCACTAAACTGAAAGAGACCCTGCCTTATTGGCACTTACATGCTAATGAAGAAAGCGGACCACAGAATATAAACAAATACATGTGACATATTGTTAGATTGTGATAAATGCCACAAAGAAAAAATCAAGCAGGGTAAAGGGCTACAGAGTGTGTAGGGGGAATAGGGCATGCTATTTTAGATGACAAGGTTAGAGAAGGCCTTTCTAAGAGGGGAACATTCCAGTAAGTTTACGGTATCTGGTTTCCAGCTCACAGTAGACTAGAAGCAGTGCATTTCATTACATTAGATGAGGATGGGAATGTCATCTGAAAGCAGACAAACAAGGAAGCAAGGAAGGATGCAGGAGCTATAAATTAGTAGGCCCAAGCACTCAGAGGGCCCACCATGAGGGTCCCATACCTTCTCACTTCATCAGCTTTTAAGACATCCCGGTAAAGCTCAAAACGGCCTTCCGTTCTATTCTCTTACTGTGTCAGTGCCTTTTCCTGGCCTCTCCACTAGTAGACAGTGAGCATCTTGAAGGCAGGGATGTGATACTGTTTGCCACTGGATTCCCAGCATCTACCATGATGAGGGAACAAAGCAAGGTAGTCAATAAATACTATCTGCCTGGCTGTCTGATGATGCTAAGTTACCATGAAAATATTGTTACAACATTACTAGGTCCAGGATTCTCTGTATAAGCGTGTAATATCATTTAAACTTCAAAATAAATAACATGCCAATCTTTAACTTTTAAGATTGGGTGTTTAAAACAAGAGGAAAGTGTCAGCCATCTGGAGAACTCACTTAAAGGAAACTCCTCATTTCCCAAAGTCACTGAGGAAATGGTGTTATTGTGCTAATCAATCTTGTCCTGACATCTCTCAGCCTGAAGCAGTGGTATTCAAACTTTAGTATGTATATGAAGCACATGAGGGGCTGGTTAGAAATGCTGATTTCCAGGCTCCATCTTCAGAGATTATGATTTACTAGGTCTAGGATATGGGCAAGAATAATGATAAAAACAACTCACATTACTGAGCACTTAGTAACTTCCAGGCATCACTCTAAGTGCATTTCATGCTCTAATCCACATCATATATGATGCACTTTCCTGACGAGGAAAATGAGGCACAGACAGTTCAGGTAACTTTCCTAAGGTTGCACAACTAGTGAGTAGCTCTGGGATTCACACTCAGGCATTCTGGATCCAAAATCTATGCTCTGAAGCTCCTCAGTCAATTGACAGCCAGTATGGATTTTTATCAAGCAGGACAGTTATGCTGGTGAACTGAGATCTTCACTTTAAAAACACCAGTCTGTATCAGTGTTTTCCTCCTATTCTTGTATCCTCTATCTAAAAGTACTGTTACTCTGACCTTGGACATTCATCAGGTAAACCTTACATTTTCCACATCAGAAGAGGACTATCTTTTTTATTTATTTATTTTGCATAGTGAAAGAACAGTTTTTTCAATCTTTTATTAATATAAATAACATCTCTAAAAACTTAAAGAACCCACTGTACCTCGCCCCCTGAGCAGACTGAGTAACCACAGTTCCAATCCCCAAGCTGATCACCAGGATCGACAGGCCTACTTCCATGGGAAAGATGGAATACAATATAAATAATGGTAAGATAGGTAAACATAGGCACCTCAAACCATAGTTTAGGATAGAAAACAGAAAAGAAACCACCACTGCCAAGGAGCAAAGGAGATGGACAAGTGACAGGGGCTTTGTGAGGAGAGGAAGCTAATCAGCATTCAGCATTCTCCTTTTCTGTCTTGGACTGGACTGGATGCAGCATCTGGGAAATAATGTAAAGATTGGTACTCACTGTCTGAAACCTTCCCCTGACTTCATGAGCTAGTTTGGTCTGGGCATGGGACAGGATGCAAGTGCCAGAGTCAATGACCCCAACTAACGAGGGGCAGGCACTGGTAGATAAATGCTCCACTTTCCTCACTCCTCCTAGGGTACAACTGTGGGGTATATCCTATACCATCTAAAAAAGCCCCCATGGTGTTGTGCCCCCAGATGCCCACAGGGGCAACCTGCTCACAATCACACACTTCGTTTGCTTTCTTGTCTTCTTAGTCTTACATTCTATTCTCTCACTGTGCTTCCTGGGATCATCTCCCCAGTAATTTTCTTGCTCCTAAATCCTTGTCTCAGAGTGTACTTTAGGGGAACCCGAACTAAGACAAGGAATATACACAATAAATACAGTGCCCACTAGAGGTGAAGTTCCAAAACTGATGAATCTCTTAGTGTGTCAGGGAAGGCCACTGCTGGTTGGAAAGGCCACACTGATCAACGTTTGCAACTTCTATTTCTCTTGTTTAATACTTTGACTCTCTTATTCCCAGCTCTGTGACCTGAAATGTTTAAAATGGCCCAAATTGTCCTCTTAAACAAAAATGGGCAGAAATTAGGATTGCTTTGGGGATTGGACTTTTAATAAGGAACAAACATTCTTTCTACAGGAATAAAAGGAAGAAATAGAGCAAGGTGAGAAACAGTGAGACGTCTGTTTGACTTTTGTAAACACTAATTTAAAGCCTAGAACATGCCTTAGGTTCCCCTGTGTAGCAGATATTGCCAAAAAATGTCCACAATAGCCCATCCACATGCTTTTCCAGAACCTCTCCATTCCCCTTGAGGTCACTGTGATTGCTTTGACCAACAGAGTACTTCAGAAATGACACTATATGGTATCTAAGGCTAGGTAATGAAATGCCATGCACTTTTGCCATAGTCTCTTAGATCCTCACTTAATCCAGCCACCATGCTGTAAGAAAGCCCAAGCAGTCCATACAAAGGCTAATGGGAAGAAGAACTAAAGCTCCTAACCCCTTATGAGCTGCCACTAAACAACGCGCACCAACTAGTCACCCACATGAGTGAACTATTTCCAAAATGGTTCCTCTGGCCCCATGTTGAGCCCTCCCAGCTGACAATCAAAGGAGAAGAAACAAGCCATCCCTTTTGAACCCTACCCAAACTGCAGATTTTTCAACAAAATAAATGACTGTTGTTATTTTTAACTACTAAGTTTTGGGGCAGTTTGTTATGCAGCAATAGGTAACTGATACACTCAGTTTCCCAAGCATGAAAAGCTGACTCAGAGTTTTTACCAGAACCTTTTTTTTTAAAACAGTTTCTTTTCCCCTTTCTGAAGCCGATAGTCTCAAGTTCTCTCTTGTACCTCCATGTTCCTGCCTCTTTCACTACTTCCGCTTGAACAATAGGAAATGCTACCCATCTCACTGACAGCGAGAGTTTTCATGCGACTGTAAATATTTGTTAACTAGTGGATAGGCATAGTGTTCTTATCCTACCCAGGCTGGTTTCCTTGGAAACCTGATTTTCCATGGATTTCCTTGATTCCCTCATGCAAACAAATTTTATTAGAGCAGAGATTGAGTCATAGGTACTTTGAGTAAACTTAATAAATCCAAGGACCCACATAGCCCAATCTTGGAGTAATACCTCTTTTGGCAGCTACAGATCATCAAAAAGCAGCTTTCTTTACTGTCTTTCAAATTATAATAAGTGAACTCCATTCATAACCTACAGTAACACTTCCTCAAACTCCTTCCCCTTTTCCAATTCCTTTGTCCCTCAGAGCTGCTTCAGATCTTTTACATACAAATGATTTCTCAAGCTTCAGAATCCATTTGGGTTCTTTTTTCCTCTCTCCTACCAAAACCTTGATTTAGCTTGTAGGTCAGCAAGTAATAATTTTTACCCATTCTAGGAAAATGAAAGGGACAATAAAGAGGGATTCTGAGCAGGTAAATATGGGGTTTTTCTTTAGCAGGTAAGCAGTTTCTAGAAGGAGGTGGGAAAGAAGGTTGCTACCACCAAATCAATATACTGATTTGGCCTCAATATATTACAAAACATCCATTTTAATCTAACTAGCTAATGAATACCAACAAAAAGATAAAACAGAAAACAAGCTAAATTTTATATTAATGTAAAGATGTACTTAAAATCTATCTAAGAATTTGGTTTTTAGACTTAATCTTAATATCAGGAAGTCTTCCCATTCTGTAGCACCAAAGAAAACTTGAAGAACATTTCTGGCAAAGAATATTGTTAACTGGCCCAGACAAACAAGACTTGGAGGGATCAAAGTCTTGCTTTAAGTTCAATTTTCTTTGTCAACCTATTTTTTTTCTTGTTTTCAGTCTTCATTTCTGGCTTTCCTTTTTCCTATGTTAATGTGAATAGTCAAGATGAGTAAAGGCAATTTGATGATTCCCTGGTGAGGATTTGGATTCTGAAAAGGTATTTACAATTACCTATTATTCCATATTTTGAAAGACCTCTTAGGGATTTTCTTTTCCTTGGCATTGGTTTGCTATGGTTCCTTTTATCCATTATTCAGGCCCCCAATGGGTTATAAGTGAGTCAGATAAGAAATTTATCAGGCATTTGTGCTAATATTAGAAACCTATTTGACAATAATTACAAGTAGAACAGGAAAAGGAAAATCACTAACAGGCCTTCTATTCTCCAAGTACAAAGATATTCAGGACTAGCTGAAATCAAATCAATCATTCCTTCTTCCCCCAGAAGAAAATTCCATATTTATTCTTAGTTTCCTGACTATCCCTTCCGCCCCTTAGCCCAGTGGTTCTCAAAGTGTAGTGAACAGACCAGGACCATCAGCATCATCTTGAAACTTGACAGAAATGCAAATTCCCTGTCCCTATCCCAGATGTACAGAAACAAAACCTCTAAAGTAGAGCCCAGCGATCTGTGTATTAATAAGTCCTCCCGGTGATCCTGATTCCTGCTGGACTGCAAGAACCACTGCCTTAGAACAGGAGTCCCCAGTCCATGGGCTGTGGACTGGTACTGGCCCATGGCCTATTAGGAACCAGGCCGCACAGCAGGAGGTGAGTGGAGGGCAAGCGAGAGAAGCTTCATCTGTATTTGCAACCACTCCCCAGCACTTGCATCACTGCCTCAGCTCCACCTCAGATCATCAGGCATTAGATTCTCATAGAAGCACCTGTCCCTGGTGCCAAAAGGTGGGAACTACTGCCTTAGAGCATCAAAGTGGATCATGAAAGGGTACAGTGACTTGAAAGTGAAAGGACCTGAGTTCTGTGCTCTATATTAGTTTACTGTGTGGCCTTTGTTAAGTTACTGCACCTCTATGAACATCAGTTTTCTCATCTATAAAATAAAAGACTTGGGACAAAAATTCTTTTAGGTCCTTGCAAATTCTAGAAAATAACAAAGTCAATGCCCTCAAGAGCACTAGCTATGCACTGTAATATCTTGGCATATGATTCCATTTTTTTTCCATGTCAGATGTTTTAAAGTTTCAGGAAAGGATAACCTAATCTTGTCAAAATGACTAAATACTTTAAACAGCTAGAAGCTGTATTTAAAACGTTTCTGTCAAGACCGAGTTATTTGCTAAGGTTGCTGGTGAATGCTCCCTGACAGTTTCTCTCTCTCAGAATTTATCATTTCTCTGCCAGAAATATTAATTTATCTGATCAGTCCAGGGATCTTGATGTACAATTATTTTTTATTTGTCCTGAGAATAGATTCATTCCCCTTCTACCCAGAAGAATATTCTCCCTGTACAAAAGTGACCCAACATTAGTTAGGATGTTTATAAGATGCCAACCTAGCATATTCTATTGGTAGGAAGATATTTCAACACAATCTTGCAATAATAGTAAAACTTAATTTTGATGACAAATGTTACATAAGATTTATATTCTAAGATGGTACTATGATATTCATTTTGAAAACCTTTCATTTTTTGTTTTCAGCTGATAAATTCGATTGAGTATTTTTGAGCTGAGACCAATCTTAACCAGAGACACAGAACAAGGGCTGGGTGTTCTTTGTTGAATTTCAACAAATGATTCATTCCATCCATTTGTCAAACTTCAGAGTGTGACAAGCAAGCCTCTGATGAAATAGACACTACGCAGAAGGGATGAAATCCTCACAAGTGGTTTTGAAATTAGCTTAATCTTTCTATTACTGAGGGAGCAGGGAATGAAAAATGAAGGTTTTTACCTGAGGAGTCACTGATAATAGGCAAACTAAAGAGCTCATACAGTCACAATGAAAAATGGTTCAGAATCTGGAAACAAAGAGAAAGAAGGAAATGTATATGATGTGAGGGGGAAAAGTCCTTTAACATGGCACTTTTTGCCTTTAAAATAAACTTTAAAAGAAATGAAGACATTGCTTGCATAAATGTCACAAACACAGGTGAAGTCAAATAGTCCACTCAGGCCAGTTTTGAATCCAAACCAGTTAATAATATTTAAGACAATATAACATTTATTGCATATTGTGTTAGGCACTGTGGAATGGCAAAAAATAAATGCAGTGAAGAGGAAAAACAGGATCGAGAGCCCTGGGTCCTTACTAAAAAATTAACTAGATTACTCTGGACATGTTGCTCCTGGTAAATGGATTCGTGATGGGGAAGGTCCTTTGCAGCTCCTATGCTGCTTGGTTCCATCATAAGACTTTAACACTTTGTTGAAGAGACAACTTATGTGTAAAACAATCAGAGAATCAGGTTAAGATGTGGAAGGTCAACTTATTTCAGGCCCCTGGCATGGGTGGGAGTCTGTGGACCTGCTGGTTTAGGTAAAGCCTTATAGGGATAAATCAGGAGGTTTTTCCTCTTGTGCATGGTATTTCTGCCATAGAGAAAGTCCATTCATGGACCTAGGTTCCACTTCTTCATTCAATAAATATTTACTGAGCATTCACTTTGTGTCAGACACTGTTCTAGGGGATGCATCATGAAGCAAAACAAAAATCTCTGTCCTTAAGAAGCTTATGTTCTCTAATGGTGTGGAGAAAATTATCATAGTAGTCCTGAAACTGCCATCCTTTGAAAGCCCTGTTTACAGGGTTGGTCCTTGGCTGGCATTTGGGAACTTGGATTTCTGAAAAACCATTCCCAGGACAGGTAGCTCACTGGGCCTAAACCGTCAGTGCAAATATATTCTGAACACCTGCTTTCCTTCTGGGAGTCTTGAATATAGGTACATGCTGGGCAGAGGGTGCCCATGAGACCAGCCCCCAATAAAAACCTTGGACATTGAGTCTCTAAAGGGCTTCCCTGGTAGAAAGCACCTCACACATGTTGTCACAACTTGTTGCTGTGGAAATTGTGTGTGTCTCTTTTTAATTTCCCTGGGAGAGGACCCTTGGAAGCTTGTGCCTGTTTGCCTCCAGACTTCGCTACAGAAACCTTTTCCCTTTGCTGATTTTGCTTTGTGTCCTTTCACTGTAATAAATCATAGCTATGGTTAGGACTATATGCTTAGTCCTCTGAGTTCTCCAATTGAATCACTCACTGATCCTGAGGTAGTCTTGGGGACCCTCAACACACAGGAAGGGAGGTTCAGACAATATGCAATTAGTATTATAAATTAATAAATTATCTAGCAAACTAGAAGGTATTGGTGTTAAGGAAAAAAAAATGTCGAACAGAAAAGGAGGATCGAGATGCTGTGGTGAAGGGGAGCAGCATATTGTATGAAGAGAGTCAGTGTAGGTCTCATTGAAAAGGTGCCACCTGATCATAGACCTAAAGGAGGTGAAGACATTAGCCAGAGTGACGTATGAGGGGTTTTCTAGGCAGAGGGAACAGCTCATGCAAAGGCCCTAATGTGGAAGTGTACTTGTGTGTTTTGAGGAACAGTAAGGAGGCCTGTATGTCTGGAGCAGTGACAGCCAGGGGGAAGATAGGTAGGAGATGAGGTCAGAGAGTTGAGGCTAAGAAAAGAGGATGCCTATCATACAGGGCGTTGTAGGCCACCGCGTGGTTAATGAGAAATAAAAATAAGAGTAGGATAACTAAGATGACCTCAAGGGTGAAATGAGTATTCAAAAATACATGTACCATGGACTTTCAGAGTTGGCAAGTGTGCTGTATATCTGCATTGATCTGAAGGGGGGAATCTCAGGTTTTGAGTCATTCTACAACGGGTCCTAAAATAATGTCATTTTGTTAGAATGCTGATGATATGCCATAGGAACTTAACTCTCATTTACATCAACTGGCCTATGGTAAGATGGGTTTCATTCTATGTCATTTTGCAGTCTTAGAACCCATCGACGACACTGAGGGTTTACTGTATTTCAGTCTTAAGGCAGGGATATGTCAAATACAACAACATAATAGCTTAACTGGTTTGAATAATCACTATCCCCATTTTTTGCTTTTCACATGAACAGCAAATAGCAAAAGCACACTACTGAACACCACCACGTCCATTCATGCCTCACCTTCCAATTACATACATTTAATACCTAGCACTGGCCTTGTGAAGGAGCAAAGGGATAAATAATCTATGATACTCATGGGTAAAGAAAGCTGCTTGGGATTATTTATGGCAACGCTAACAAGAGATGTTGAAGGCAGAGGATCTGGGGGTGTGAAACACTCAGAACCTGTCCCACCCCTTCTCCAGCACACACATCTCCCCATACTTCCCAGAAGTCTAGAACCCTGGGAAAAAACAACCATGCCAAATACACTACCTCATGCTGCCTCTGACATGACACATTGTGACAACCTGCAAAATCTGACAAAGATTTTCACAATCTGTATCTATGCCCTTGTGATCCTACTTCGTAGTTCCTTTCATCCAGAGGTAAAGTCTAGCTATCTACCCATTGAAATTGGACTGGCCATATGACTTGCTTTAGTCAATAGAATCCAGTGGAAGTAATGATGCACTACTTCTGAACCTAAGCCTAAAGGGGCCTTGCATGCTTCCATTCCTGCTCTTGGAATTCAGTCATCCCCGTCATCCCAGCCAATGGTTGGCTAGCTGAGAGACACATAAGTGAAGCCATCCAGACCAGCCAGTCTCGGTTGGCCTTTCAGTTAACTGCAGACACGTGAGCAAGCTCAGCCAAGATATGCTGAGCCTGGCCCAGATTAGCATAACCACCAGATGGCCTGTAGACCTGCGAACAATAATAATGAATTACATATAAGCCACTAAGTTTAGAGGTAGTGTGTTTTGCAGCAATAGCTAACTGACGCATGTGCCCTAGGTTGAGTATCTCTGAAAAAGTTCTCCCAATGCCTCACAACAGAAGCACCAAAGTTAAAAGCAATGCAGAATCTCTCACAGGATTTCTTAGGACAATGAAAGATCTGACTACCACTTCAAAACCAGAAGGATTTTGAGTGAAGCCCTTACATTTTAGCTTGGGAGTCCAATAGTCGTCACATTGCTTTTCGCTCTTGCATGCACATTCTTTCTCCCTCTCTCCTTCTCTCCCCTCTCTTTTCTCCTCTCCTCTCTTTCTCTCTTCCTCCTTCTCTCTTGCTCTGGCTCTCCTCTCTCTCTCCATACCCCCTCTCTCTTCCTCTCTGGCTCACCAGAAAAGGAGCAACTGAAATGTCCAAAACATTCATTGCTCAAGTACAACAAAAAGCAGATTCTCATGTGGCTCACGGAGACTGGGCCTTTGGCAAAATGGGGAACATCAGGAAGGGCACAGACACCAGAACAGCTGAGAAAGAACTCAGTGCCAGGGTGAAATGCAGGCAGGCTGCCCAGCAGAGAGGTTGGAATCATTTCAATATTACAGCCTCATTTTGTAGAGCTGATAGAATATTATCACCTCCCAAGAATAACAGAGCTTCCCATGTTATTGTACGTTTCTTAGGCAGCAACACGTAAAGTTAATTTAAAACCTGAATGTGTCTATGCCTGTCAACCTCAATACCTTTTTCCTGACTTTTTTGTGTTGCTTTACTGCTACACAAGATCTCTCTTCTAATCACTGTGTTCTGAAAAGAAAATGTCAAGATAATTCAAGTACCTTTCAAAGTCATACCAAGAATTCTCTCAACACAAGTTGAATAAGTACAGAGAAAGCAGGTACAACTTTCCAAGGAAAATGTGAATCATAAAATGAGATACAAAATAAAATGTAAAAATCACAGTGGGGTTCTTCATTTATTCACCAATTTATTTGGTACCAAGCATGGTGGTGAACAAGACCGGACACATCCCTTGCCCTCTGGAGTTCGAGGGCTTGGGTCTGTCCTCAAAGAGCCTCTCAGCCCTGGCAGAGCTCAGGACCCAAGTGCTAAGTGCTACGGTTTGGTACCAACACAAAAGAGGGCATAGTGCTTACAAGTGTGTCAATAAGGGCAGAGGAACCAATGTGAAGTTCGAGTACGGCAATCCACTTCAATGTTCACATCTCCTGCGGTCCATGAGTTCAGTTCATTCACTTGGAGGTACACATGAAAACCCCTGAAATTCTCCTTTGTCATATCTCTGCCACACAATCCCACCAGGACCCTATCCACCTTTAGATCTGACACAAGCTATTTTATACTTTCTTTTGGAAGCAAGGAAAATAATTTTCTGTAAGAACTAATCTCCTGTTTCAAGATAAATCAAAAGAAGCCCACCCTTATCTTTTCACAATCGCCACCTTCTGTCAGACTTTCTATGGGAATCTGTGAAACACTTCTATTTCCTTTAGATGAATGAAACAAAATTAAAAGTTGTCTTTTATCTCACTTTTTTCCTTCAAATTCTTAAATCTGCACAACACAGAAATGGTCATTGCCTCTCATCCAGCGACTAGGCTATAGATAAAAATGTATGAACTAATTCAGAGCCAGAAAGCACAAAGAGGATTAAATAAGGCAATCACCTTCAAAATCTTACAAAGCCAAGCTGAAAAACTTGATCTTGACCATCCACACTACGTTTTTCATCAAAAAAAAAAAAAAGAAAGAAAAAGAAATACATCACCCTCTCGCACCAAAACTATATTTTTCTTCATCTTTGAAAGAACAGTTAACTCCTAGCAACAAAATTATCTTAAGGTTAAATGAAGAAGGAAAAAAAAAGCAGTTATTCAGATCAACAGTGTATGAAATCCTAATCTAATACAGGTCTAATTGACTCTACTGCAAAAGGTTATTTAAAAATCAACAGCAAATATGTAGTAACACCATCGGAAAGATATTTATTTAAGAATCCATGTCCAAAGAACATTTTTAAAAAGGAATATACTCCCAAGAGCCTTCACATTCCTTGCTGCTTCATTCTTTTATCAAAAGACCTTATTGATTGCTCCTTATTAAGAACTGAATCTTGAAGTGTCCTAAGAAGCATTCTAATTATAATTACTAGTACAGGGTTTTCTTTCAAAATCATTAAGGATTCATTAAGCTAAAAACACAAGCTGTTTAATATTTGAACTTTCTAATAAAACTGCAGGATAAGGGTTACCGCCATACATGACTTTAGAAATTCTGTTGCTGAATTTCCAAACTACTTCCCATGCACATGTAACGTCCATTTATCTTTCCTTTTGATTTTAGGTGTAACTTGCACCTCTAAAATCCAATGTGTGTCTATGTATCTCACTTGGAGAGAATGGCGTTTGGATGCTAAAAGGCTGTTTGATTTTTGCTTCTTCTCTCTACCAAACCTTCCCTTGCCATACACTCACTGTGTTTCCTAGTAATGAATGTTAGATTCAGCTAAGAAAAGAAAGTTTAATCACAGAAGGTATGGAAATTTTACTTCTAGTTACTGTAAGTGCAGCACCCAGTTCATTACCTAACCAGTTATTGCTTTCTACCTTCTTTTTCCCCAACAGAACCCAAATAGTTATCAAGGTGGCTTAGATAAATGTAAACTTTCCCAGTCTCCATGGTGAGGCCAGGTGACAGTTCTGGTCAATAGATACAAGGAGAAATTTGGAGATTTCTTGGACAGCTTTTGCTTCCCCATTAAGTTCAGATATAGTTGGTACACCTTTCCCTCTTCCTCCAGCCTTGAATACAGACACGGTATCTGAAGGTTTCGCACACATTCTGCAACCATGAGGTGGGAAAGGCAAAGAAGTGTAAAGACACTGGTGCTGACATCAACTCATTGAATAAATGCTAGCAGCCACCTAATTCGAAACATCTTTATATGTTAGAGTAATAACCCAATCTGTTTAAGGCGCTATAAGTCAGGGTTTCCATCACTTACAGCTAAAAGCATTGCTAACTGGTACATTTGGCCTGGAAACAATCCAGCCTTCACCCTCAAATTGGAATAGATTTTGTTGTTTTAAGTAATCCTTGTTAAGCTACTGCAATTTGCCTGCACCTCGGGAATAGAAGCATCTGAGGGCCACACAGTGAACGATGGCTTCACGCAGACTCTAATCTCTCTCATCACTCCTGTTTCACCCAAGACTAAAGCAAGAAATGAAATTATTAAAGCAGTACTCATCCTCATGCACCACTGATCACTGGTCACAAATTGAAGTTTACAAGTTAAAGCTGTGACCTTCTTAGGACATCATTAAGTGTGATATCACAGAGCTTGCACAATGTCTCTCCTCTGATATGCCATGGAATTACTTTCAATATGAGGATCATGACAATGCTTCCCAGCATCATCTTCTGATGGAAAGAAATTTGGCATCTTTAATGACCAAGGTAAAAAGATCTTAAAGGACACAGACATAAAAGGAGTGATTTCCAACATGAATACTATCCACAGAGTAAGCAGAATGTTTTTACTAAGTGAACATAAGGATGCAGGTAATGACTATTTTGGGGGACCAGGCTAAGCTTTTGGGTAAAGGGCTATAGCAATATCCCAGTTGCTAGTATGCAAGAAGGGATACTCCCATGAAAGCAGGTGGTTCCAAGATGTTTAGCATCTTGCCACTCAATGTGTGGTCCTCACACCAGGAACACTGGCATAATCTAAGAGCTTCTAAGAAATACAGAATCTCAGATTCCATCTCAGAACTTTAATAGGTTCTCCAGGTGATTCTGATGCATTAAAGTTTGACAAGCACCGGTTTAGAACTCTAAGAATGCTCCTTGCATGTTATAATGCCTGAAATCAAGAGATATTAATTATTCCCACCCCAGCAAATGGCAGGCTTGCCCAGTATTCAGAGGGCCATAAATGCTCTCTGTGGACACTGCAAGGATTTACAGAACTTGCCATGGCAACAAGAAGGAAATTGACTCTGCTCATGGTATCAATGATAAATATATTTTATTTATCTAAAGACATTAATTTTCCACCTACAGGGTCATTTATCAAGGTCCCTGAGGTTAATATATATTCTTCAAGATGACAGTGATAACAGCTATTGCTGGGAGCTATGCAGTGAATACACAATACAGATTTTTCTTAAAGATGCTTCCTCCTATCACCTCATCAAGGCTACACAAATATTTCAAAGTCTGGTATGCAGTCTGGTTTATACCTCTGGAAAGGGTTATCTTGGACATCTGTGCTACTTGGTCAGACCCCAGAATTCTGTCAACAGATTATCCATGACATTATCAAAAGAATCAGAAGCTTATTTACACTCAATCATGGCACCAATTCACTTAAGTAAAATGCACATTTTGCTATTCTAGAAGCGTGATTATCTAATCAAATACAACCACATATAACCTGAAGCCTACATTAATTGTGCCAGCTCTGAAAGTCAGTGGTGTTCTGAACAGTGCACCAAGGAGATTAAACAAACTGATGTTTGGGGAAGTTATTCTAAATTCATTGAAAGAGTGACCACTGGAAGTAGGAACTTTCCAAGAGAGCATCAGGATTTCTTATTCTACAAACCAAGCTGGACATCCTTTGCAATAAGATTTCTGCTTCCAGCAGTATGGTGGTCTAGAGTAGTGGTCCTGGAAGTGTGGTCCCTAAAATAGCAGCATCAGCATCACCTGGGAACATATTAGAAATGCAAATGATCACACTCAACCTGTGTTTTATCGAGCTCTCCAGGTGACTCTGCTGAGAGCTAAACTTTGAGAACTATTAAGATCAATGCTAATCAAACTATTATCGGTGAAGGACATGTTTTGTTTTGTTTTTTATTTCTAACCCAACATGGATTGATACTTTTGTAAAATAACATACTGATACATTGCCAGGACAATAAAATTAAAAAGACATACGAAATACAAGTCCCAATGTTTTATTATTAGATTCGACTGACACACAAAAAATTACGTGGTGTAATTACTAAAAAAAAAAGTTCCTAAATGCTCATTTCTCAATTTCTGCACTTATATCCTCTTACAGTAACAAATTTGCAGTATGGCACTGGCCTGAAAGCCACACTTTGAGTAGCATTACTTTACATACTTGGAAAGGCCTTTTCCTATAACGAAGTGACTATGCAATTTTGTTAATTCTAAGATACACTTTTATTTCATATTTAACATCTCTGAAATTGGAATGTATCTCAAAATCACTATCTGCCTAGAGGCAGTGGGACTTAGCTCTCATGGTCTGTGCATGTGCATTAAAACTTCCAAATGGGTGTCAACCACTTTGAAAAAATGCCAAAGTAGTAGACTTTTAAGAAATGCTGCATCTCTAGTGCTTTTGATGGTACAGATGATGGTATTTTGTGGAAAATCATGGGCATCAGTGACTCTGAAGAGAACGTGATTCAGGCTTGGAGTGTGAATATGAGAAAGTTTTATGACTATCTTAATGAATTTATTTTGCTTATATTTTTCTTTAAGGTGTACATAAGAGTGATATATGATAAAAATCAACATTTAAATAACTCTAAAAGAGCTGTTTCAATAAGTACAAAATCCTAAGTGATAAGAAGTATTGTGTCAGCTTAATTGATTGTCTTTTATCCTTTCTCAGTGTCTAAAAAAATGAATCTTATATTTGGCAGAGTATTATAATTAAATATTGCATATCCTTTATAAAACTTATTTAGCAATACATAGTTGGGCTCCAATACAGTAAGGGGAAGCCCTAAGTTCCCCCCTAAAAAAGCAAAACACAATACTTGAGTGATAAGCAAAGTAAGGCTGCCCTGAGGGCAAATGTTGATTTCTCTTGCATCAAGCTGGAGACCCAGGAAAAAGACTACTACAGTGGTTCCAGGCTGCCAGTATCCCTGCATCCCAGAAGCAGCAAACACAAATCTCTGTAGGGAAGCATCTTCAATTTAGGCACCACATACTAAAATCAACTAAATATGTATGCATGGTTAAAGGTCAAACACCCGAGGAAACAAGCCACCATGAGCGACAGTATACAGAAAGAACAAACAAGAAAATTAGACCACCAAGGAGTTCCAATATTAAAATTACCAGATATGGAATGCAGAAAAAATGCATTAAATGCTCCCAAAAAAGGTAGAATCACAAAACTTCGCAAGCATGAGAAAAGCTCTCACCTGAAACTTATAGAAAACTCAATGGATGGGTTAAACAGTGGGTGAAATACTGCTCAAGAAAACTTGTAAACTGGAAGAGAGGGCTGAAGAAGTTACCGAGAGTATAACACAGATAAATAAATGGAAATGTGAATGATAAGCAATATAAAATGTTACAAAGGTGTAATATATGTTCATTTGGATCCCAGAGGGATATAGAGCAGTAGTTCTCTGCCTTGGTTGCTCAGTGGACTCACCTGTGGAACTATAAAACTATCGCTGCCTAGGTCCCACCTCAGGACATTCTGTTTCAATTGGTATGGAGCATGGCCTGGGCTTCAGAAATTTTTTTAAGTTGCCCAGCTGATTCTAATGTGCAGCTAAGGTAGGGAAGAAAGAATGGAGACCGTATCCTCAGTTTAGGCAGTCTTCTTAAATATAGTATGTGAATTATAGCTCAATAGAGTTGTCAAAAAATGGAGAAGAGGCAAGATTTTGAGAATGGCCGAGAATTTGCCAGTATTGATAAAATACATGGATCCACATATACAAGAAGCACAATACATACCAAGTAGGATAATTAAAATGAAATCTACTCTAGACACACTCCAGTGAAACTGCTGATAGCCCAAATCAAAGAAATACCAGGCAATCAAAATTTGGAGGGCATTGCAAACACACTGAAATCACCATGCCATCTTAACTGCCAGAGCAAAGAACTTCAGAACAAGGGACTACTCAGAAGTACCACATTTGGCCTCTCTAGAGGGATAAAAAAAAATTAGACAGAAACAGAAATCAAAATGGTATTGCCCTGCCTTTGTGATTCAGAACAGGGACACAGCTTGCCTGATAGAAAACATAAACTGCTATGGCCATGCTACCCTGAACAAGCCTGATCCCATCTGATCTTAGAAGCTAAGCACAGTCGGGCCTGGTTAGTATTCAGATGGGAGACCACCAGACCCTGTAGGTGCAAAATAAATAAATAAATAAAAAGGGGGATTGTAAACTGACAAGGTCCTTGCAATCTGTGAAGTCAACCAAGGGTTGGCGCGCCTAAAAAATGAATGAATGAATGAATGAATGAAATAGAGGACATAAAATGCCTCAAGCTTGAAAGCTAAATGTTAAAAGCCATTTGATACAATAGTTTTAGTTAGAATCTCTAAGAAGTCACCTGCACCAAGGGGAAGAATGGGGACTTTTCTCTGACTGCTGGAGATTAATTGTTGGTCAATACTCAAGTGTATAAATGTGTACAGCCATGCAGGGTACCACCTTACTAATTAAAAGCTCATGCTACTTAAGAAGAAGATAAACATTAAGTCATAGCATGCTGCAGGAAAATTCTGAGGGTCCATTTTTCCTCCTAATTTCTTATTTAATTATCTCTTCAGGTATCTGTTTATTCACTATGGGAAGGATGTGATGAGGTATTAATTTTTTTTGCTGTAGTAAAAGTACACTTGCTAAAAACTGGTTTTGAATCATATATATGTACATATATACATATATATGTCAATAAATAAGTGATTCATAAATATTTAATTCAATAACTGCAGAACAGTATTTTAAGATGTAATTAAAATGACAATTTTCTGCATTAAGTTCTCCTTTCTTTACAGGAAAAGCATAAATCCTTCAAGACAAATAAGAAATTCTAATAACTCATTAAGTATCCACATCTGTCGATGTTTAATTTATCAAGAGTGAATGCAAGCTTTAAAACAGAAATAAAGGTCGAGAAACATACATAAAATTTTATCACCTGCATGAATACAAAAGTAACATTCTAAAAAGCAAACAAAAACTCCTTTAGATGTCAAGTATTGTACAAGTCCAAAATTATAGTTTCCTAAAAGGTCACTTTGTTAATAATCAGAGTTCTATTTGTCAGCACAGAAATACATAAGCAGGCATATTTCTCATTTGTAATGTTAAGAGTGGTAGAATTTTACCATCTTTTGACTGTAAAAAGGCTGATTATGAGTGAAAATATGACAATACTAGTGACCAAATATCCTGTCCATCAAATACTTAATCTTAACTGGTGGTGCTGTCAGACCCATAAAAGCTAAAACACATTTAGGTAGGAGCTCCTTTTAAAATGTAAGTTGTCCCTTCTTGAACCTCAAAGGTGGTTTAGTTTCATGAAATTAAAAGCATTTTATCAGCATTCCTTCCTTTCTTTGGTAAATATGTATCAAGAATTTTGTTTGCCAGAAGTGTGCCTGTTATTCGGCTCAATAGTGATTTAAAAAGGGAGTGAAGATTAAGAGCTCAGAGTTGCCCCAGTTGTGCTGCAGGAAAGGCTCCCTTGGAAACATGTAGCATAGAAATAAACATGGTATGTGCAGTGAATGGCATACCCAAAAGGATAGCCAGAGATGCTGGGGAAAGGATCGATTCAGAGGCTTGTGAGACAAACAGCAACAGAAACACAGGAAACAAATGTGATGTGAGAAACCTTCTGCTAAGGATTATTTCAAAATTTGCCATCTACTTTCAGTCCTCACACTTAATCATTCATGTTTGTCTCAAATATCACACTACCAATTCTTTTACCATGTTCTATTTGGGAACTTCTCGTCTGTACCTGAATGCCTTCTCCACATCTCCTGAGTTTTCAAGCTCCTGTGAGGAATCTGGTGTGAGAGTGAGCAACTCAATCCTGTCCTGAATTACCAGAACCCATTCTAAAGCTCCACCCACTCCCTTACGGATTCTCTCAATGAACATAAACAATTATTGGTATTATTAGTAAACATTTCTTGGTATATTTAGAGAATGGGGAATTAGTTTAACACTAATGGCACCACCAGCCCAAGGCAGCAGAAAGATCACAACTTGGAGAACTTGATTTCTAGATTCAATCCTTTACCAATTGGTAGCTAAAAGTCACATAAGTAAGTCTTGGTTTATGTCTCTTGTCTTAGATTCCCAACCAGTTGGTTCCTATCAAAAGTATCCTACTTGGGCAATAAATGTTACCATTTCCTATTTATCAACCCTATATCCTTGGGAAAGTTACTTAACCTTTGCAATGCTTTCTATTTTCTATTCTGAAAATGGAAGTAGCAATAATATCTAACTTGAGATACTGTGAGAATTAAAAGGGAAAACTTCTATAAAAAGTACTTAGCAGACCTAATGTTCTATACAATTATTAGTTACTTTTGGTTGCAATGACTTGGAAGCATTTTAGGATCTTGAAGTATTTTAGAGTTACTGCCATGAAAAAAAAAAAACATTATTCTTATTCTGCTTTATATAAATGGTTCAACCATTCTTTGTTATATTATAATCATGTCTTTTCACTTCTACCCCTTCTTGAGTAGAAGCTTAATAAATGTGGTTCTGATCTTCATTATCTTACTAAATATTTGATTGAGGAAGGCACTATTTAAATCAAATCACATGAAGATTTTAATTGAGATATTCAACCATTAAAACTAATAAAAGTCACCATTAAATCTAAATTTAGTATTACTTATAAGGATATATAGGATATATGGGATATGTCAAGCCATATTTTTTGATTGAAAAATATTTGTTGACAAAATTTATCTATGTGACATTATTTGTTATTAAGTAACATTCCATAAATGTTTTGAGACTATCTTTTAATCATTGGGTAGGAATAAAATAAATGTGGAGAACAGATTATGGGGAAATCACAGCCATAAAAGCACAGGTATGGTTAATAAAATGATGTTTATTTTACTGATTTTTATATTTATCAAAGAAGTACATGTGCACAGTTTAAAAAGTGAAGAGTTCTTTAAAATAGTATCGGGCCCTGACACACCTCCATCCACATTCTGACTCCTCTGAGGCAAAAACTTAAAACACTTTTATCTGTATTTTTTCTAGCTATTTATAATAAGTCCTCACTTAACCTTGTTGATAGATTCTTGGAATTGCGGTGAAACAATGTATAGCAAAACCAATTTTATAAGCTAATTGATATAAACTAGTTAAGTTCCAAAAGCATCTCAACTTGTAAGGAAATGACATTCTTTGAGGACCTGCAGTATCTTCATATTTCTAAATGACATCCTTTCACAGCTATTTCTTGACTTTTCCATTTTAGTTGTTATCTCTGTCTCCTAACATGGAAGATGAAGACTTAGCTCTTATAATGTCTCCATATATACATTTCCTTTCTCAAACACCCAAAATAGTTATACCACACTTTTTACCAATACCATATTTATTTGGTTAAATCAATATTCATTAAGCAAAACTATATGCAATATTTACCAATGCCTTTCTCCTCCTATTCTCCCTGTTTTCTTTTGTGTAGAACAAATCCATGCCCAAACTTTGACAGACCTGCAAAACACCCCTAGGTACAGCCAAACACATCAGGTAAGCCTTCTGTCTTTTTTCCTTTGACAACTGTATGTAGCTCTCCTTCAGGACTCACTGGCGGCCTTCAAGGCCTGATATCCAGATGTCATCCTGGGCTGTCCTTTACCATCATCACTCTGGAAGCTTCCTAGGATTCCACCTGTATTGGTGCTCCGGATTTTGAGATCTCATGTTTTCCTATTTCTTGGTTCATTTCTCCTTTGCAATGGGCCAAAACAAAACGTTTTACCAGTTAGAAAGCTGCTGCAGTGTTCCAGATGGTGGCTGGTTCACAGAGAGACTCTGGCCCCTAAATTCTTTTAACACATGTTCTCTGAGGCTAGATTACCTGTCTTATACTTTTGAAAGAAAACAAGTTTTAACTTTTTTGAGACCCTACAAAGATATTTTTCCTACTCTCACACTTGACTGATAATTTTGGCTGCTACAAGAATTCTAGTTGATTGGTAGTTTCCTCTGTGAATTTTGGAGGCCTTGTTCCATTGTGCTAAAGCTTTCTAAACTGTTATTCAAAGTCCAGTGCTAATTCTTTCATGGAACCAGTTTTTTTTTCCCTTGGAATCCTTTAGAATCTCTTTATTCTTTTTCTAGGGCTAGTAGGCCCCTTAAGTCTGGCAACTCGTCTTTCTCCAATGAAAAATATTGAGTTATTTTTTCATAACTTTTCCCTTTTACTTACTTTATTCTCTTTTATTGGGACTATGAGACCCAATAGAGGTTAGACTTCCTCTAATTAGTATTCTTTTTATCAAATTCATTGTCTTATGGTTGAAGTTTTAGGGACATTTCCTCAACTTAATATTCTAATCTTTCTACTGAATTAGTTTATTTCTCCTACCATATTTTTAATTTCTAAGAGATCTTTGTTCTCTGAATATTGCTTTCAATATGATCCTGCTTTTATTTAATACCTATGATTGCTTTGCTGACAATATTGTAGATTTGGGCACTTAGGAAGTTCATTTCCTAATATTAACAGTTTACTCCAAGTTCAGTTTTACCATTTATTTTGTTATAATTGCTTTCATGTGAGATGCTTTCCTCAAATATTTTTTGACTAACAGTTCCTATTTAGAAGTCTCAACCTAAAACGTTCATTGGTAACTCTGGGTATGGAAGAAGACTAGCCAATTGGGATTTATTACAGGGTGACAAGGCAGCCTGCTTTTTCATTGGGAGGGCATACAACTACAAATGTCAGTATTTGTGGTTATTTTTGTTAAATCTATCTGACAACTGTGGACCCTCCTTCAGTCTACCACTTGGTAGACAAGTATGTCTCTCAGTATTCCAGGAACTGAGCTGAGGAAGAAGCTAGTGTGTGCATGAGAGGGGAGCAGATGGGGGGGGGATGTCTCACAATCCAACATTTAATGCTATTTTCAGTGAAGTACCTTATCACTGCCCTTGATGGTGCTCTGAGTCTCAAAGCCTAGAGCTTCTCTAATTCAATGTCAAAAGAGTGAACTTCAAGGCTTCTACTAAGGTCTGAAATACCCATGTAAGGAAACTGTTGGTGTTCCCACCAGGTTCCTTCAGATTATTCCTACTGATTCTATGAATCTATCCCCCAGTATCCATATGCTTGTTTCTAACAACTTTCACCCTCACCTGAAGCCTTCTTCAGAGTTCTACTTTTAGGCTATACAAGCCACTTCGGCAGCATGCCAACAGAGCTGGAAGTACCTGAAAGATAATATCCCCACCCTCAGCTATAGTGAATTATTGGTGCAAAGAACATTGGTGCAAAGAGTCAGGACAAACTTTGAGATGAAATATACATTCCAGAGTTCTCCTACAGGATGAGACGGAAGCTAGGATTAGCCTAAAATCGCCCCTTTGCTTGGCTTCCTACCCTTCACTGTTTCCCCCACTCCCATACCGGTTTTTCTGGGAGCACCTCCTTAATGAAACACTTCCACATGAATCTACATCTCAGACAGCTTTTGGAGAACCTGACCTAAGGCCATCATCTAGTTGCCGTGGTTTGAGAAAGAATCCGGGAGTCTAAGCATTCTTCATCAAACTTACTACTAGTTCTGATGTTGGACCTGGCCCAAACCCCCACTACTACCAGAAGTTTCGAGAATCTCCAATTCCTGAACCCCTTAGAGTGTTCAAGGAAGCCGAGACTCCCAGGCTTCTGGAAGTTGGGACAATTTTAGAGCAATTTCCTGGACTGACATTTTTTATTCAATTTTAAGTTAAACTTCAGAAACACCCTGAACTTCCTAGAGTTGAGTTCAGGCTAGTCTTCCAAATGTCTTGGGGTACAATTCACTCTCCTCTTGGCAGTGTGTACTTTAGTAGAAAAATATGCATAAGTCTCACCAGACTTAAATCTCTAGAAGAAGCTCTATAATCAGACAAACATGGTTTCAACTACTTCACCAGCGAGGTGGTGACAGGCAAGTTATTGAACCTTTTCTCCCCTAAAATGGATATAATATGCTTATCATATTACCTGTCATACAGTAAGTCCTATCTTTTGAGTTATTTTCTGGTGGTGAAAATAACTTTTTGGCACTCCTACCATATGCCTTCATCTAGTTACCACATTTCAGAGATGTATGGTCAAGGTTAGGTGTATAATCTAAGGTGGTGGTTCACAAATGTAGTCTCCAGAAGAATAATAGCAGCATCACTAGGAACTTAATAGGGCAAAGTCTCAAACCCTATTCCAGACCTACTGAATCAGAAATTCTGGGGATGGAGCCCAGCCATATGTGTTATAAGCCCTCCAGAGGATTCTAATTCACACTTAAGTGTGAGGAACACCATCGTAAGGTCACAGATCAGAGAAAAATATAACAGACCCCCATGGAGATTAGGTCAAGACCTACAGTCCTGGTATTGAAGATTGTAAGCAGAATAAGTGACTATATATAAAAACTCAATGATTAAGGAGAAGAGTAAGTTATAATTATACCTTTATTATTAGAGTAGTATAGTTGTAAATATTAAGATCATGTTATAAATGAATATAAATTGGAGCTGTGAGCTAAAGAGTAAAATGTAGATTTTAAGTTTGTAAACCACATAGACTTGAAATGCAAATAGAAAAGTGCATTAATGCAAGAAAAATATAATTTCTGGGCCCAGAAGCGAAAGAAACCCTTGATATAATCCTTAATTGTTAATGTCTTTCTGAAAAAAAAAAGCTACCAAATATACATAATCTGAAACATTTGCTGAGGAAAATTCATTTGAAACTGCCACTTCACAAGAGACACAACTGTTGAAATCCATTTGAAATTCTGAATTAGTGCCATGCAAGTAAATGATATTTAGAAGCAAAGAAGAATACTTAACAGCAAGAAAGTGCTCCTTGAATCTGCCACTCAGAATCTGGGGGAACCAAGCAAGAAGAAATAAACATTCCAACATCACCTTCATAGCAATTACAGTTGCTTAAAGCCACTTAGGTGATTTACTCCAAAGAGCACAAATCAGAGACACAAGAAAGCCAATTCCTAGATTATGTTAGCCAAGAGCCTGAAATTTTAAAAAGAGAAAAATCGTTGCTTTCCCTGGAGGTAGCACAGCACAGAGAGTAACTCACACAGGTTTGTGTTCAGGGTGATGACCACTCAATTTTACTTGGATACAGAACCTCTGAGCAGCTTACTTTAATCTCCTGTATAGCAGAGCAGAGAATACTTCCCTTCGCCCCTTTACGGACTCTGTGAAGACCTCAAAGCTCTGTTGTTGAGATCAGGGACATAGCAGCTCTGAATACCACCACAGGGAATATTAGACTGGCTGAATGTCCCAAAATCATACCTATATTATTTGGTCAATGCAAAGTCTCATTTATATTAATAATAATACTCAAAATTCTAATAAAACAATGGCTAATTTATAGTTTTTACTGTATGCCTAACAGATCCTTTGCTAAGCATATAACATGCACATTCTCAGCGGATCTTCATGACACACCTATAAGGTAGGTGCTTCTTGAATTACATTTTGCAGATGAGGAAATTAAGTCTCAACAAAGCTAAGTAATATGGTTAAGGTCAACCAGCTACTGTGGTACAGCCAAGATTCAATTCCAAGACTATCTGACTCCAGAAGCTCTGTACTTAACCATAGATGTTTTAATGCCTTTATTGAGAGTCGAACCAATCAACGGTTGCAATCTGTGATACATGTGCAATTCTCTTTGCCTTAGAAGAAAGGCAAACGAAGAAAACATTTCAAATAGCAATATTATGTTATTGAAATGTGCACAAGGACAATACTTCCTTTCTGGTTGAGTACTGAATCTGTGTAGCCTTAGACAGCTGTAAAGTCTGTTAGGAATGTGGCTCCCTCCTAAAGTCATTGTATTAGTGGAGATTCAGCTGGTCCCCACAGTGCTTGCTTTGAGATTGGTGATGCTTTGGTTGCCATGGACACCAGATTTCAACACACCACTGAGCAGGGGAATCTGTCCCATGCAAAGCAATGGAGCCAGCAGATGGGCACAGTAACAGCTAACTGCATATAACGCTATAACCAATATTTGTTTTGCTACCTTTCATTTAGATGATATTCTCACCTGTGAAGTCTGTAAGACTGACTCTCATGTGGGAGAACAGCTTTTTATGGCATGTCAAAGTCACTCATTTGTCTGGGTTGTTAAATGGGTAAAGCTATTCAAGAAAGGAAATCTGATCTTACACATAACACTTATTTGTTCAGCTTGCTAAAAGAATAGACCAAGTGACTTCTAGAAAATTCAGTTTGTCCAAGTGGTTAACACCCCAAGAATAATGAGTCTGTTAAGTTGGTAGGTTTCCCTAGTAACCAAATCCATAAAGAAAATAATTAGGAAAAGATAAGCGGTGTATAGATATATATAAATAATGCATGAGAACAACATATTTTGCCATGAGACAAACCAAACATTCAAGGTATTGTATTTACTTAATGAATGTAGATGACAGATCAATTAGTACAGGAGAATCATGAAGAGAAACACTTACTTGGACACATCATGGACTGTTACCAGTTTACCAAAAGACCATCCCCACACGGGGATAATTAAAGGACCTCCCTGCCACTTGGAGGAAATCCATTGTATACTGTGTAGGAGATACTCACATGACAAACATCACTCATTAAACTAATCAGCAAAAATGAAATTAGCCATGTTAATAAGAAATTAATACAATCTATCATTTTCATATTCAGAAGTCAATATAGTGAAATTCCATTAAAACAACCTCCTTATAGAACACTAGGAGGTTGAATTATTGGCGAAATAAATCATTCAGTATATTTAAAAGAATTTTTACTATGCCAATTTCCCCAACTTACTTATTCAATAAGAAAATTTATGAACCATGCTCTCTTCAAATAATTACGTTACAAATAAGTCTAGGTTTTAGTGGAGTGTATGTAAATGAAAAAGTATAAATAAATTATACCTAAGGAAATCTGAATTATTTTTAGTAGGTTTGTTAAATCATTGTATCAGAAAACAAAATAAAAAGGAAAATGTTTAAGTATCTTCAATTTAAACAAATTTAGAGTTAGGGGCAACACTACTTTGTTACACAGGTAAATGTAATTGAATGATTCTAAAGTACGAATGGTTCCATGAGCATAAAGATCATATTTTCTATCTGATCTGGGAATGTTATAATAAAGTGCTTTTTCTTTAATCGCTATAAAGTAATTTAAAACTGCTGGAATGTCTATTTGAGCCTTTAAAGAAATTCTAAAAAGCCTTCTGTATACAGTGCAAAATTATATTTATCAGAAAAGAAATCCACGCATTCACCCAAAGATGTTGAGTCCGTAGTCCTGCAAGATGTGCCTGTCAGTGAATCTTTCCTTTAGCATAAACTAAAACCTGGAGAGCTGATATTCTGGCATTTTTGGAAGAAGTTATTTTCAGTACAAAGGACAAATGATGAAAATCATGAAGTTTTATGGGAATTAGTCAAATTTGTCAGTAGGTAATCCCATAAAATTAAAAAAAAATAAAGTGATTCAGAGCTTTGTACTCAAGTCTACTCAACGAACCAAGAGCAGTAGCATTACCTAGGGGTTTGCTAGAGATACAGAATCTTGGGACTCACCCTAGACCTGCTGAATCAAAACCTGATTTTTAACAAGATCCCTAGGAAACTTGAGGCACATTAATGTGTGAGGAGCACTAAATGGAAGCACATATTTGGCAACCAGCCTGGGAGATGGAACCTCCACCTCTGCCACTGACTACCTGTGTAACTTGGAACAAATTCCACAACCTCTCTGTGCCGCAGTTCCCTCACTGGGTATGATGGAGGTAGCACAGCGTATGTCACAACATTGCTGGTAATAGTAAATGGCAATACACGTAAAGAGCTTACAATAGTACACACAGTAAATAATCAATGAATGTTAGTTCTTAAATCCTTTTAGTAATCATAGGATTCTAGGTCTAGAGCAACAATGGATCTAAGCTGTGGCCTACAGAAGCACCCCACTTTCTGGCAGGTCTATAATCAGGCAATCAGGAACTGGACTTGGACTACAAAAAATCCACTTCCCTAATCTACTGTCATTTCAAGACAAACTTAAGGGTTTACATATGCAGTATACAAACACAGCTGCTTATAAAACAAGAACCATTCAAATCTAGGTTGAGTAAAATCCTACCTATGCATCTTGTTCAGTGAGTGTTGAATGCAACAATAAGGGGACTAATTTTCTAACCGAGAAATCTCCATCCTTATTTTCTACCCATCAGTTTGTCATATATTAAAAAGTCTGATGAAATTCAGTGTTGAAAATAATGTAGGAACACAGGCACCCCCAAACGCTGGTGAAGGGAACGGAAACTGATGTAATCTTTTTGGAAATCAGTTTGATAATCTCTATCAAGTGAAAAATATCTGTAGACTTTGACTCAGCAACTATTTTTAAAAATTTATCCTACATATGTACTTGCAACAGAAGGCAAAGATACATATATAGAAAGACTTCTGTCTGTACGTATATATTACATGTTAATACTATTTATGTATATATGTATATTGCAAGTATATGTGTATATTTTTTACAGTACTGATTTTTATAGCAAAAAAAACTCACATCAACTTAATGTCCATCAATAATAATTAAGTTACGGTATAGCCATTAAATCAAACCAGTATAAAAAATGAGACATTTCTCTATGATGCCCAAAGTACTTTATGCAAGGAAGTAAGCTATATCTTTCGGTATCCTCTTATTGTTTGATTTTTACTTTGTGAGGATGACAGTAATAATTTTTTAGGAAAATAAAGATCTTAAAAACAATCTAATATTACACCTCCAGGAACTAAAAAAAGAAAAAAAAATAAGCCCCAAGTTAGAAGAAAATAACAAACATTAGAGCAGAAATAAACACCAGGAATATAATCAAAAAGATCAATGAAACTAAGAATTGTTTTTTTGAAAGATAAACAAAATTGAGAAACTTTTAGCTAGACTAAGAAAAAAGACTCAAATAAATAAAATCAGAAATGAAAAAGGAGATATTACAACTGATGCCACAGAAATACATAAGAGACTCCTATGAATAATTATATACCAACAAACAGTACAACTTAGAAGAAATGGATGAATTCATAGAAATATACAACCTACAAATATTGAATCATGAAGAAATAGAAGAATTGAACAGACCAATAACAAGGAGATTGAATCAGTAATAAAAAACCTTCCAAGGAAAGAAAAGCCAGGATCAAATGGTTTCTAGTGAATTCAGACATTTAAAGAATTAACAGCAATCCTTCTCTAACTCTTCCAAACAACTGAAAAGGAGAGAACACTTCCAAACTTATTTTATGAAACCAGCATTACTGATACCAAAGCCAGATAAGGACACTACAAGGAAAGTACAGCCCAATATCTCTGATAAATACAGATTTAAAAACTGAAACAAAATACTAGCAAACCAAACTCAACAACACAATAAAAGGATCATACAACATGATCAAGTAGGACTCATCCCTGGGCACAAGGATGGTTCAACATATGCAAACCAATGAATGTGATACATCACATTAATAGAAGGAAAGATAAAAATCATATGATCATCTCAATAGATACAGAAAAAGCATTTGACAAAATTCGACATTCCTTCATGATAAAAAACTCTCAACAAATTGGGTATAGAAGGAACACATCTCAACATAATAAAGGCATAGAAAAGAAGCTCACAGCTAACATCATATTCAATGATAAAAGGTTGAATGCTTTTCCCCTAAGATCTGAAACAAGGGCCCACTCACCACTCCTACTCAACATAGTACTCGAAAAAAATAATCCTAAAGTTCACACGGAACCACAAAAGACCCTTAAAAGCCAAAGCAATCTTGAGAAAGAAGCTAGAGGAACCACACTTCCTGATTTCAAACTGTATTACAAAACTATAGTAATCAAAACAATATGGTACTGGCATAAAACCAGACACATAGACAATGAATCAGAATCAGGAGCCCAGAAATAAACCCACGTATATATAGTCAATATTTGACATGGGAGCCGAGAATACTCAATGGGGAAAAAAATAGTCTCTTCAATAAATGGTGCTGGGAAAAAGTGTATACAAATGCAGAAGAATGAAACTGGAACTCTATTTTACACCACTCACAAAAATTAATTCAAAATGGATTAAAGACTTAAACATAAGACCCGAAATGG